>PVIA01001229.1:0-302137 GCA_004024845.1 Tonatia bakeri
ACCGTATCTCAGGAAAGGAAAATAGAAGTCCAGTCTCAGGCAGTGTCTGGATCTTCCCAGTAATCCGTGCTTGGCTGGTAGGCCTCTCCCGGTTCTCAGCACCATCAGCTGTGTCGCCGGAATCTCTGCTAAAACCGGGTGACGGTTCCCCCTACTACTGCTGTGGGGGAACCCACTCTGGCAAAGGTGCGTGGTCCTCCCTGCCCAGTATGGGGTACCGTATCTCAGGAAAGGAAATAGAAGTCCAGTCTCAGGCAGTAATTCCCAGTAATCCGTGCTCGTCTGGTAGGCCTCTCTCAGTTCTCGGCACCATCAGCTGTGTCGCCGTCCAGGCAGGATCTCCAATTAATCCAAAGCCATGCAGCACCGTCTCATGGCTACTGGTAAGAGTTCTTTCACCCTTCTTCCAGGCAAAGTCTCTCTTGCTTCCCAGTCTCTCTTGCTTCCCAGGCCGCGTGACCAAAGAAGCACCTCAAAGCCACGCAGTCCTCTCCTACCAGAGCTGTGGGGGTCTGCACCCTGGCAGAACCGTGTGGTTCTCTCCTCACAGAGATGCAAGAGCCTTGTACTCAGCCAAGTCCGCGTGGTTCTCTCCTCACAGGGCTGCGGGAGCCCTGTATTCAGCCAAATCCGAGTGGTTCTCTCCCACAGAGATGCGAGAGCCCTCTGCTCTGCCAAAAGCCGCGTGGTTCTCTCCCACAGGGCTGCCGAGAGCCCTATACTCAACCAAGTCCGCGTGGTTCTCCCCTCTATGGCTGCCGCGCCTGGGCTTTTAAATCCTGCGCCAATCTTCCTCTGCAGCCCCACTTCCGACTCCTCCCACACTCGGCCACACCTGCCCTCAGTCTGCTATCCTTTCCAGCTTTTCTGGTCGCCATCGTGGGTCTGGGCAGGTGTGGCCCCATGTTATGGAGCCAATCATCTCCAAGCTCTCACGCAGGCGCTGTAACTCGGGGGACCTGCCCCCCCCCCCCCAGTTACATCTTGGTGGGGAAGTTACTTCCATCCTCCTGGCTCAGAGCATGGCCACAGCTATTTAACATATCTATGTAGCCAGTCAAAGGTTACAGATATGTTAAATGACCACACCCCAGAGGTTGGCTGCAGAGCTGTTGCTATGCAAAACAGCTCTCAATGGGCCTGCTCCATTTGTCCCCCTCCTCCACCCACACCTGGGGGTGGGGGTAGGACATCCTAGTATTTTCTGAACACCTTGAGTTCTGGACCCCATTTTAAATGTCCATTTGGGGTCCCCCCCCTTGGCCGCACCCTGTAACAGCAATACTTATATGAGAAAAAATAGACTTTAGGTATTTCTGGCGAAGATAGTGGCATAGGCAGATATGGCTCGCCTCTTCACACAACCACATCAAAATTACAATAAAATATAGAACAACCATCGCTTCAGAACCATCAGAATTTGAGTGGAATGAAACCCTGACAACTACAAAGTTAAAGAAACCACATGCATCCAGACTGGTAGGAGGGGCGTAGACACAGAATAGGCTGGTCCCTCTCCCACGTGTAGGGGATAAAAATTTGGGAGGGATATCTCAGGAGTAAGGAGTCCCAGTCCCACACCAGGTCTCCAGTCCACAGTTCCAGTGCCAGGAACATAAGTCCCCACAATATCAGGCTGCAAAAACCAGGGAAGATTGAGTCAGTGGAAAAAACTGCTGGAGCCCCAAGCAGTTTCTCAAAGAACCCACACGCAGACTTAATCGGTCTCACTCACTCTAAGCTCCAGCACCAGGGTAAAATCTCAAAAGGTACCAGTGACATATAAGGATGAACTGAAGTGTCTGACATCAAGGTGAGCAGAGGCCATTGTCCCTTTTCTAAACCCTCCCTGCAACAGAGGGAGCAAGCTAGTGCTGTGCCTGAGACTCCATCAACCTGATTAATGCTGTTGGACAGCCCCCCCATGGAGATCCCCAAAGATTCTGCTCCACCCAGCTTACAGCCCCACCCCAGCTGCTTTTCCATATGAATAACTACTCTTGGTCCATGCTTCACAACTTCCTAAATCCTCTCAAACAAGCAACAGCAGGCCTCTATGAGCCCCAGGCTTAGCACTAGCAGCAGCCAGCCTAGATTCACAGCTTGGCTTCCCCTGACAATCTCTAAGACCAGTACAAGTAGCAGCCATCTCAGATTGCTTTATAGCTCAAGCAGAGTGGTCCCAGGAAAAACACAGGTGAGTACTGACCTTGGCCTGTACCACCTGGGAAATCCCTAGGGCCAGCACACCCAGTGGATAGTTATAGACCACGTCGGAGCACCACCACCCTGCCCCTGCACAACTGATCCTCTGCGGAGGAAGGAGGTTGGTGGTAAGTGGTCACAGCCAATCCTTGAAGTTGATTGACCCGGATAATCTCTTCCATTGCTCTGCCAACTGCAACCAAGGCTCAACTATAAGAGGAGGGTGTACTCAGTCTACATGAAGGGTGCACCTCAGGTACCCAGCTTGGGAGGCTGTGCCACTGGACCTTACAGAACACCTACTACATTAGGCCACACTACCAAGGCACATAGTCAAAGTAGCTGTGCCCAGTACATAGAAACAAACACAGGGCAGCTGCCAAAATGAAGAGACAAAGAAACATGGCTCAAATGAAAGAACAGATCAAAACTCCAGAAATAGAGCTAAACAGAAGGGAGATAAGCAATCTATTAGATGCAGAGTTCAAAACACTGGTTATAAGGATGCTCAAGGAACTTAGTGAGGACCTCAGCAGCATAAAAAAGATCCGGTCAGAAATGAAGGGGCCCTAATTGAAATAAAGAACAATTTACAGGAAACAACAGTAGAATGGATGTAGCTGAGAATCAAATCAATGATTTGGAACATAAGGAACAAAACACAACCAATCAGAACAACAAGAAGAAAAAGGAATCCCCCCAAATGAGGGTAGTATAAGCAGCTTCTGGGACAACTTTAAGTGGTTCAACATTTGCATCATAGGGGTACCAGAAGGAGAAGAGAAAGAGCAAGAAATTGGAAATTGATTTGAAAAAATAATGAAAGAAAACTTCCCTAATTTGGTGAAGGAAATAGATGTGCAAGTCCAGGAAGCACAGAGTCCCAAATAAGATGGATGCAAACAGGCCTATTCCAAGACACATCAGAATGAATATTCCACAGGTTAAAGTAAAGAAAGAATCTTAAAGCAGCAAGAGAAAAGCAGTTAGTTACCTACAAAAGAGTTCCCATAAAACTGTCAGCTGATTTCTCAAAAGACTTTGCATGCTAGAAGGGATTGGCAAGAAATATTCAGTCATGAAAAGCAGGGACCTACAGCCAAGATTGCTCTACCCAGCAAAGATATCATATAAAATCGAAGGGCAAATAAAGAACTTCCCAGAGAAGAAAAAAACTAAAGAAGTTCATCATCACCAAACCATTATTATATGACATGTTAAAGGGACTTACTTAAGAAAAAGAAGATCAAGATTATGAACAGGAAAATGGCAAAAATATATATCTATCAACAGTCAAAAAAAAAACCAAACTAAGCAAACAAGTAGGACAGAGACAGAATCATGGATTCAGAGGGTGTTTTGATGGTTGACAGATGGGGGAGTATGAGGGATTGGGTGAAGAGGTGAGGGGATTAAGAAATACAAAACAGTTACCAAATAGTAATGGGAATCTAAAGTAAACTGTCTAAAGTACAGTTTAGGAAATGGAGTAGCCAAAGAACTTACACATATGACCCAAGGACATGAACAGTGGTGGGAATTGCCTGAAGATTTAGGGGGTGCTAGGTGGAGGGAGCAAAGGTGGAAAATCAGGACAACTGTAATAGCATAATCAATAAAACAATTTAAAAAAATTAAAGTATAAAATTAAAAAATATATATACTTTAAAACAAGGACTATGATGAGACAAAGAAGGACACTATGTAATGATAAAGCAGTTAATCTAACAAGATGTATAACCCTTGTAAACATTTATCCACATAAATATATAAAGCATTTCTTGATAGACATAAAGGAAAGATCAGCAGTAGTACAGCCACAATAAAGAATTTAACATACCATTGACGTCAATGGATAGATCTTCCAGAAAGAAAACTTACAGGGAAACATCAGTTTTAAGTGACACATTAGACCAGGTGGATTAAATTGATATTTTCATATATTTCACCCCAAAGCAACAAAATACACAGTTTTTTCATGTGCACAGGGACCATTCTCCTGGATAGACCACATGTTAGGACACAACAAATCTCAGTAGATTTAGGAAGATTGAAATCATATCGGGCATCTTCTTTGATTAAACTAGAAATCAATTACAAGAAGAAAACTGAAAACACAAACACATGGAGACTAATATAACATGGTACTAAACAGTGAATGAGTTAACAATGATATCAAGGAAGAAATAAAAAGATACCTTGAGAAAAATGAAAATGAAGACACAACAATCAAATCTATAGGACAGAGCTAAAGCAGTCCATGGGGATATTCATAGCAATACAGGCCTCCCTTAAGAAACAAGAGAATTATCAAACCAACAATCTAACTACATACCTAAAGAAACTAAAAAGAGAAAAACAAACTAAAGTGACTAGAAGAAAGAAAATAATAAAGGTTAGAGTGGAAATAACTGAAATAGAGTCTAAAATACAATACGAAAGGTTAATGAACTGAATGACTTCACACGTGAATTTGACCAAACATTCAAAAAAGAACTAATACCTATGCTCCAGCTTCCCCAAAAACTCAAGAGGAGGGAAGGCTCCCAAGCTCATTTTATGAGGCCAATATTGCCCTGATTCCAAAACCAGATAAAGACAGTACAAAGAAAGAAAATCACCGTATTTTTGAGACTTTAAGATGTACTCCTTCCCGCCACGCCCCTCCCCCCCATCAAATTTGGGAGGAATAATGGTTGTTAATGCTGCTGTTGAGTTCTGTTTACATTTACATTGGTGAAATATTATGTTATTTATGTTATTAAATATTTTACCACATTTTTTGCTTCAAAGTTTTTTCCCTATTTCCTCCCCTAAAACCTAGGTACATCTTATTGTCCAAAAAATATGGTATAGACCAATGTCCCTGATGAACATAGGTGCAAAAATCCTCAACAAAATATTAGCAAACTGAATTCAGCATTATTAAAAAGATCATATACCTTGATCAAGTGACATTTACTCTGTGATGCAGGGTTCAATATCTGCAAGTCAATTAATGTGATACATACATCACATAAACCAATGAAAGATACAAGTCATGTGATCATATCAGTAGATGCAGAAAAAGCATGTGACAAAATCCAACACCCATATATGATAAAATCTCAACCAAGTAGGAATAGAGGGAACATAGCTCAACATAACAAAGGCCATATATGACAAACCCACATCCAACATCATACACAACAAGGCAAAATTAAAAGATATTTTCTTAAGATCAGGAACAAGACAGGATGTCTACTTTTACCAGTCATATTCAGTGTAGTTCTGGAAGTCCTAGCAACAAGAATCAGGTAAGGAAGGAAAAAATAAAAGGCATCCCAGTTGGAAAGGAAGAAGTAAAACTGTTATTTACAGATGAAAAAATAATATGTAGAGACAACCCTAAAGATTCCACCAAAAAACTGGTAGCACTACTAAATGAATTCACTAAAGTAACAGGATATTAAATAAATATTCAGAAATAGGTTGCATTTTTATACACCAATAATAAACTATCAGGAAGAGAAACTGAGAAAATCCCATTTACAACTGTATCCAAAAAATACCTGTGGCGAATAGACATATGAAAAGATGCTCAGTATCACTGATCATCAGAGAAATGTAAATTAAAACCACAATGAGATATCACTTCACATCTGTTAGAATGACTATCATCAATAAATCAACAAACAGCAAGTGCTGACAAGGGTGTGGAGAAAAGGAAATGGTTGTGCACTGTTGGTGGGAATGCAGATTGGTACAGGCACTATGGAAAACAGAGTGGAGTCTCCTCAAAAAGTTAAAAATGGAATTGCCTTATGACCCAGCCATTTTAATTCTGGGTCTATATTTGAAGAAACCCAAAACACTAATTCAAGGGCACTGCCACCCTTGTTGCAGCATTATTTATAATAGCCAAAATATGGAAGCAACCTAAGTTCCCATCAATAGAAGAGTGGGTGTAAATATACCTATAATTAATAGAATATTACTTGGCCAGAAAAATGGATGACATTTTATCCTTTGGGACAGGGAAAAATGAATGACATTTTATCCTTTTATCCTTGGTGGACCTAGAGGGTATTATGTTAAGTGAAATGTGTCAGTCAGAGAAAAGAAATGCTGTATGACTTCACTTATATGTGGAATCTAAAAAACAAAATAAATGAACAAACAAAACAGAAAGAGACTCAGAGAACAGACTGATGATTGCCAGAAGCCAGGAAGGTTGGGGGTTGGGTGAAAAAGGTGAAGGGCTCTAGAAGTACAAATTGGCAGTTACAGAATCGTCACAGGATGTAAAGTACAGCACAGATAGTATACTTAATAACACTGCAATAACGATGTACAGTATTGGGGGTACTTGAGGTATCTGTGGAAATCACTTTGTAAAGTATGTGATTGTCTAACTACTTTGCTGTACACCTGAAACTAATGCAAAATAGTATTGAATGCAAACTCTAATCAAAAGTGAAATTTTAATAAAATAAGTAAAAGTAACAAGAAAAACTAGAATTAGCTTGGTTAACTTATGATAATGCAAAAACACTTAATTAACCCTCTTTAATGATTGATCAAGATAATCTTGACTTTCAGTTCCAGGGTGCATTCTTTATTCAGCAGTTCGATCTCCGGGTTCCATTGGGCTGGCATCCGGAGGCAAGAGGAACTCTCCTTTGACTCTCTTGCTTTCATATGGAACCATATCTGGAGCGTGAGAAAATTTTCTTTACCCTGATATGGACAAATGATGAGGCTCACTTTTTATTTTTTGGTGTTTATTTGATTTTTTTTTTAAATGGCTGTTGTTACTTCTGACCTGATTACTTTTTTTCTTCCTAGTTTAAGATTGAGAGAGAATGGTGGACATGGATTGATTATAACCGCTTCCAGGAACTTATTCGGGAATATGAAGACAGTGGTGGATCAAAAACTTTCGGCGCAGAGGATTATATGGCCAAAACTCCTCCCTGGGCCTTATTTGGTGCCAGTGAAAGAGGCTTTGATCCCAAGGACAGAAGATATCAGAGAAAGAACAAATCAAAGGATATTTCAGGATGTTGAGATTATCTGAATTTAGGGTAGTGAAGGACAAAAACTGACGGCCCCAGAGGGTTCTCAGGCTCCACTGTGACTTTTTCAAGGACAAATTTCACAGACTACATTTCATACCCAGGAGACTGTGAGGCAGAACACGGGGGTGCAAGTCACATCCTGGGGGTGAGGAGACTGCATCCCCACTTGGAGTTTCACAGCCTCACCATTTCTTTCCAGAACTCAGTCCCTTCCCTGATTTTGTTTCTGGGAAGAAAATTATTTGGGGGTGGGGGTGGGGGGGAGAGCATACAGAGTTGTTACTAGAATTTAACTGACAGTTTATGAATTATGATCAGTAAGGCTCCCTAGAAGGCTGTTCATGAGAGGGCTGCACAGAATGTCTCCCTCTCTCCCCTGTGGCACTGGCCTTTGTGGACTGTGCTGCCCTGAGGTAAGTGTATCTGCTCCCCCTTAGTTCTCTGCCCTCTTGTATCCCAGAGTACTTTAGGTTGTCATGATTCTCAGTTATTTTTAAATACTGCATAGGTTGCTACAAATTCTTGCTTAATGCCAACCCTGTAGAAATTGAATTAGTTTTAAAACTGGACTAGATCTCATTCCATCCCCATACAAATTGCTATAGAGGGTAATCTATGGGCTGGATTAGAGTAAAGACTCTTCTCTGTAGAGAGGTATTACCTTCGGTGTCATTGAGTGAGTGGTCTCACACTCAGACCGTGAAGCGATGAGTGCGACGGCTGCTTGTTCAGACAGCCGGTGCGCGGGACTGGAGCGCACCCGCGGCTCGTCTGCCTGCCGCCTCCCATTCTCGTGGCCCGAGGTGCTTCCCTCCGTCTGTTCTTTAAGGTTCAGGTTTTTTCTCATTGTAAACATCATTCAATACTCAATAGTTTTTAAAAGTGGCATAGTTATTTTTTAAATTCCTTTATTGTAAAAATTTACTTAATAAAAAATCTCTTGTAGACACTTAGAACACAAATTTTCTTTTGAGCATTTGTTTTAAAGATGTGTCTAATCCTGTGATTCTAAGCCCTATCAGACCTACTTCCTTCTTATATATCAGCTCTGTCATAATACCCTCTATTTGCTGCTGGCGGGAAATTTGTGCAGAATGTAATCTACCTACTCACTTAGCTCAAAACTAACCACTGTATTTCTAAGTCATAGAGTCAAAACACTTCTCTCTGTTGCAACATAAGATGGGACAGGGACAAAGTATCCCAGAAATTATATGTCCTTCCTTGAACCTGCCAGTCCTTCAAGCTTATGTTCAGTTTCCTGTTCTGCTGACCGTAGGAGATGAGCCGAGAGTGGTCGAGGTCAGCGAGGCAGGATCTCACTGGGGCCCAAGTGTGTTAGTGGTCACTAAATAGAGACGGAGAAACACCTTGAGGCAGAATGAAATGTTTTTAAAAAGCAAGAGGTTATACTTAGGAGCCCACAGAGGAGCTCCTGTTTGTGACAGGTCACCAAGCAGCCAGGAAAATGCCTCAAGCACTGAAGTGGGGAGTGAGGCAGAGGCGGTGCCTGCAGGGCTTGGGACCATCCCTCAGTTGCTTTTTCAACCAGGCAACTCTGTTTTTATTTTTTCTCTATGAGTGTTACAGAACAGACCCAAGGAGGGTGTATGATGTACTGTTACTGAAAGGATCCCCCCTTTTTCTCCACCCCCTAACTAGGTTCACTTTGCCTGCCACCAGAGGAAAGACATCTCTCAATGCCAGAGATTGATGAAAAGGAAATATTTATTTAAAAGCTATACAGACTTAGAGTAGTGACTTAATGTCTTCATTAAAATACTAAAGTCCTTTAGAATACCCACAGATGCACACAGTTCCTCCTTCTCCCTCTGCTCAGTCCAGGGTACCATATCTCAGGAAAAGAAGCAGAAGTCCATGATTCAGGCTCCCGACACCATCAGCTGTGTTGCCGCCATCATCTCCAGTTAATCCAAAGCCACGTGGCACCTTCTCATGGCCCACCAGCGAGTCCTTTCACCCCTTTTCTTCCAGGCAAAGTCTCTCCTGCTTCCTAAGCCATGTGGCAAAAGGGAGCACCCCAAAACTGTGTGGTCCCTGAAAAGATGCCAAATGGCTGCTGCACCTGGGTTTAAATCCCAGTGCCAGTCTTCCTCTGCATCCTCATTTCTGGCTCCTCCCACAATCGGTTACACCTGCCAGCATTCCCGTATTCTTCCAGCTTTACTGGGCTGCCACAGTGAGTCTGGGCAGGCGTGGCCCCATGGCGTGGAGCCAGTCATCTCGAAGCTCTCACGCAGGCACTCTAATCAGAGAGAGTTGTCTCCCAGTTACATCCTGGGTGGAAGTCACTCCCTTCTCCCTGGCTTAAAGCATGGCCACAGCTATTTAATGTATCTATGACACCACTTAAAGGTTATAGATGTGTTAAATGACCATACCAGAGGTTAGCTGCAAAGCTGTTGCTATGCAAAACAGCTCTGAATGGCCCTGTTCCATGTGTCCCTTCCCCAGCTCAGACTTGTGGAGGGTGAGGACATCCTATATGTATATTTTTCTAATATTTCCTGGACACCTTGAGTCCTGGACCCCATTCCAGTTCCTATTGGGGGCCCCTCTTGGCTGCACCCTGTTACATGAGGACAAAGACACTCTGCTGCTTCAACGAAAAACAAGCCTCTCGGTTCCAGAATGAGCCCTCCTGACTTCATTGACCTTAGGTACAGAAATGAGTAGTTTATTCCCCCCAGAAAATGTTTGATTTATATTAAAAAAATAATATGGCACATTAATCACAATTCACAGTCACAACAAAAAAATTTAAATGCCAAAGAAAAATACAGTGGAACTAACTTGAATTCTCATCAGAAAACATGGAGGCCAGAAGATAGTGGGCTGATACCTTCCAAGTGCTGAAGGACTTTCAACCAAAAATTCTGTAGCTAAAACCTTCAAAAATGAAGGAGAAATTAAGACATTAAAAGATAAACAAAAACAAGAGAATTGATCGCTAACAGACCTGCCCCACCAGAACTACTAAAGGGGCCCTTCAGGCTTTAGTGGAAGTACACTAGAAACTAACTCGAAGCCACATGAGGAAATGGCACTGGTAAACGTAACCACTTTTATAGGCTTTATGAAAGTATAAACTTATTTTTGTTTGTAACTCCTATCAGTTTTAAAACACAGCTGCTTAAAGCAGTAATTATAAAACTGTGTTAATGGCCTTACAGTGTATAAAGATGTAATTTGTATGGCAACTGTAGCACAAGGGAGTGGAGGAAACATAACTAATGTTGGAGCAACTGTTGACTACCCACTACTGAAATTAAGTTAGTAAGAACCCAAGGTAGATGAATATGCTAATTTTATTCCCAAGGGCAGCCACTAAGAGAATAAATTAAAATAATATAGTAAAAGAATGTGATCTTGCTCCCAATTTTGATGGGTGCTTTTTTCCCTCCCAGAGAGCAAATCTCCAACACATGCTGGGTATCCTACAATTCCATTAAATTCAGACACTATGTACGTGGAAACTAGGTGAGATGCCACAGGTTAAGGGCCCCCCCCCAACCCCACTTCACTTCAGATTCCAGTCAGCAGTCCAGTCTGTCACCTGTGCTTCTGGCTGACCTGCTATAGATTGGAGGTTCCAGTGACCTGCCTCCTTGGGTTCAACTAATTTGCTAGAGTGTTTCTCGGAACTCAGAGCGACACTTTACTTACTAGAATACTGGTTTATTATAAAAGGATATAACTGAGGAACATCCAGGTAGAAGATATGTGTAGGTTAGGTTATGGGGAAAGGGCTCAAAGCTTCCAGGTCTGTCCAAGAGCTCCACTCTCCCAGCCCCCCCACATACTCCACAACTCAGAAACTCTGAACTCCATCCTCTGAGGTTTTACATAGGCCCCATTGTTAGCTGGGCTCAGTATCCAGCCCCTCTCGCCTCCTCAAAGGTCCCACCCTCTGGTCACATGGTGGGTTCCCTTGGCAGGCAGCCCCATCCATAGGCTACCTAGGGGCTTTCCAAAAGTCAAGTCATTAGCATAAAAAGACACGTTACATTCTCATCACTTAGGAAATTTTAAGGGTTTTTAGGAGCTCTGGACCAAGAATGGGGATAAAGACCAAATATATATTATTATAAATCACAATATCACAAAGAACAAGGGAGTTAAAAAGACACACTAGAAAGTATTTAACACAAAATAAGGAACAGAACACAAATACAAGACATTTGAAAACAAATAGCAGCCCTGGCTCAGTGGATTGAGTGCCAGCCTATGAACCAAAGGGTTGCCGGTTCGATTCCCACTCGGCACATGCGTGGGTTGTGGGCCAGGTTCCCTAGTAGGGGGTGCTCAAGAGGTAACCACATATTGATGTTTCCCTCCCTCCCTTCCCATCTCTGAAAACAAATAAAATCTTAAAAAAAAATAGCAAAAATGTCAGGCATAAATCCTACCTTATGGATAACTACATTATGTAAATAGATAAAATATCCCAATCAAGAGATTGTGGAATGAATTAAAAAAATTATATGCTGTCTACAAGAGACTCATTTAGATTCTAAGACTAAAAAGATGGGAAAAGGTAAACTATATAGGGGAGCAGTAACCAAAAGGGAACTGGAGTGGCTTTACTAACATCAAAAAAGTAGACAAGAATTGTTCCTAGGGACACAAAAGAGAACATTTTATAATGAAATTATAAGTAAATTATTCTTGTAATCATATCTTACTAGAAAGATGTAATGATTGTGAATGTATTTGTACCTAACAACAGAGTCCTGAACAAGGGGAGCAGGCCCTGACAGGACTGGGGAGGGAGACAACTCAGTAATGGTTTGAGGCATACGTAGCCCACCTTCGATAATGGCAGGGAAGGGAGAGGTGTGAGCGGCACTGGGAACCCGCCGCACCCGGCAGACCTCTGTAGAGCACTTCACCAGCAGCACATGTCCTCCAGTGCCCGTGTGCATTCTCCAGTGCAGATGGTACATTAGAGCATCAAGAAGTTTCAATGAACCAGAAAGGATAAAAGCTTTGCAAAGTGTGTCCTGTGACCACCTGAGTGAAATTAGAAATTGACGGCAGCAGAAAAGTTGGGACATTGACAAATAGTCATGTGCTGTTTAACAACAGGGACATGTTCTGAGAAGTGTGTCACTGGGCAGTTCCATCCTGGAGTGAACTTAACACACTCTTAGATGGCACCGCCTAGTACACACCCAGGCTGTGTGGTACAGCCTGCAATTCCTGGGCTGTAAATCTGTGCAGCATGTTCTGTACTGAATACTGTAGGCGGTTGTAACAGTGGTATTTGTGCGTCTAAACGTACCTAACAGAAAAGCTGCAGTAAAAATACGGCATAAAAGGGAAGATGGTGCACCTGCATAGGGTGCTTACCATGCAAGGAGCCTGCAGGACTCGGAAGTCGCTCTGGGTGAGTCAGTGGTGAGTGGTGAGTGAATGCGAAGGCCCAGGCTATTGCGCACTACTGTACACGCTGACTGCGCTACATTTATAAAGCAACCTGATCACCTGCTTACGAGAGAATGACGCAGTCAGGAGATGCAGGAAAGATGGGATGGATGAGGCTGCTGCCAGTGGAACACGGCATACTGTTTTATAGCAAAGTTTCTTTATAAGTAGCAAGAGTACACTTTAAAGTAATGAGAAAAAGTACAGTACAGCAAATACATAAACCAGTAAGATAGATGTTTATTGTCATTAAGTATTTTGTACTGTACATTAACTGTATGAGACTGGCAGTGCAGTAGGTTAAATTAGACAAAAGACATAGGACATAAAGTTTTGTCAATGAGGAAATACAGATAGCTACAAAATATAAAGAAATTTTCACTTTCAGCAAAGAAATTCCAGTTAAAGTATTTTTTCATTAAATTAGTTTCTGTATCACATTAAGGTAGAATACAAGCATTTCAAAAGCAGTTTGGCAATGTATGCCAAGAGCCTTGATTTTTAACAAATGACTGAATGATTTAGAGAAAAAAGTAGTGTAGAGTTTAAAGATATTTCTCATAGCATATTATAATAGCAAACACCAGGAAGCCTAAATGTAAAATGTAGGCCTTTAATATTTTTTGAAAGAATGGCAAAGTTATATTATACCATATTTTCTAGGTAGTTCACTACAACAAAACGTTCATTGAGCACTAATTGTGTTCTCATTGCTGAGGATTCATCAGTAAGAAAAAGAGGGGAACGTAATTCTCACCATTATGAGTCTGACAGCCATTCACCAGAGATGGAGACTCACACAGTAAGGGCTGCTCATCAAACACCGTGGCCCCGACTGCTCCCGGGAGGGACAGTCTCCACGCGACTGTGCACCCGGAGAGGTTTCCTCGTCGGAGGCGGTGTGCGCCGACTGTGCTGGGGCCCCCGAAAAGAGTCCTGGATCCAGGGGTGGGGAGGGGAAGAAGAATGTTGCAGGTAAAGGCCACGCGGGGAGGTCGGGGCACATTTGAGTGGCTGCAGGAAGGCCGTGGTGGCTGACAGATGCCGGAGAAGATGTGGGGAAGGACCAGGCCATTCAGGGAAACCAGGGGACGTAAAGGGCGATGACTCGGGGAAATGTAGGCCAACTCAGGCCCTAAGAGCAATTATGCAACGGAACAGCATGATCAGATTTACATTTTAATAAGGTTGAAAATGGCTTGGAGAGGTCTAAGGGGAAGTGGGGTTGCTAAGCATTCTTGTAGAAGAGGTGACAGGCCCGAGTGGGGGCATTTGTGCAGTGCACGCCCTCCGTGCTGACCCTGGCGGCCAGGGTGGGGAGCAGTGGATGGATGAGAAAGAGACCTTAGAAGGTACCATGTGGAGATTTGGCCACAAATTGGTTAGATTGGGCAGGAGGGATGAAACGTCCAGGATGACTCCTGGCTTGAGAACAGGGCAGAGGTATGCCGTCCTCCAGGCTGGCTGGTACCGAAAGAGGGCCAGGACTGGGGGAGATCCTGAGTTCATCTGGGGACACGTGAGCGCTGACTTCCAAGGGGAAGGTCGAGACGGTTGTCAGTCATACAGGTCTGGGGCGGAAGGTGAAATGTGTGCATCATCATCGTAAGTTAATAATTAAAGCCTCAAGAGGCCTGAGATCACCCAAGGAGACAGAATAAAATGAGGAGAGGCCACAGCTCCAGGAGCCCCAGCAGGGAGTAGGAGGCGGGTGGGCAGAGAGAGCAGGGTGAATAGACTGGGAGACGGTCGGGAGGGAAAGCAGCCCCGTAAGCCACAGACACGCAGGGAGGAGGGCAGATTTGGGACAGGCGGGCAACCAGTGCCAGGAGCCAGGGAGAGGCGGGCTGGGCGGGAAGGCAGGAGGCGGTCCTTTGGAGGAGAGCCAGTGGTGAGCCACAGACACTT
This sequence comes from Tonatia bakeri, assembly GCA_004024845.1. NCBI lineage: Eukaryota > Metazoa > Chordata > Mammalia > Chiroptera > Phyllostomidae > Tonatia > Tonatia bakeri. Next base: position 14,622 of record PVIA01001229.1, read on the forward strand.
CCAGTGGAGTGCTGGTGCCAGTGAAAGTTCTCGAAGCATTTTAGTGACAGAAGTTTGTTATACAATGCTAGGTCCAAAATATAGACTACAAAATCACAGTTAATTATGTAAAAATCACATGTTTAGAATCAATGACTGAATATGTATTATTTTAACGACAATAATACAATAAATGGTATAAGGACATGTATTCTGTACTTCTTTGTGGAGCAAGCCTCTAACCTTTTCCCTCAATAAGATCCTGAAACTGGAATTCAGCCTATAGTTGGAGTTAAATATATGCAAGACAGCATATTTTGTCGGCTGAAAGATTATTTAATCTTCTTTGTTCTTCCAGTGTGCTGGGTTATTTTTCTCACTTTTTATTTGAATACAAATTGATGAACTCTTCCCTGGACCCTACTGACTTAATGCAGGTTGGCAGTGATTAATCTTGTTGGCTATTAGCCTGCTTAGCGCTTTTGTCCTGTACCAATTTCTTTTCATTTAACATCATAAATCATGTTACTTTCATGACTAGGTTTTGAAGATGTTTGGTGCAGTGTTGTAAATTCATTACATTTTCTAGAGAAAAAAGACCCTTGTGTAGGAGGAACCCAAGCACACTTAGGTTTATATTTATCGATTTCGGAGCTCTGGTGTTGATGTTAGAAAGAGGGACTGGGAGTGACCACAGACCTTATTACTAGGCAGATACGTCACAGCTGACTTGAGGGGAAGCACTCACTTCTGGGCGAGAAGAGAGAGCACATATGTAGAAAACCCGAACAGGCGGCGTCTAGCATCTCCTTCTCTGGTTTTCGCAAGTTCTTATCAAGACAGCGTGAAGCCCCAGTAATGCCCTCACCTTCCTCCTTATTGAGAAGACAGCTGCATAGCGAATTAACCGGCTCCCAGCGTGAACTACTAGAAATTTATATTCTGCTTATTGGCTAAGGAGAAGGTGAATAGCATAACTTGGGTTGTAATCACAGTGTTCTTTTTAACAACTGGCTCCTCACCTCCATCTCCTACAAGGAGTTCCTTGATCTGCCTGTCACTCTGTCAGTTAGATGGCCTGCACGTCCCCCAACATGGGCACCCCTGTCCTCCCCTTTGGAGAAGTGGTAAGTGGGGGCAGAGAGAGAAGGGTCCAGCAGAATCGTTGGTTCACGCTGGGGCAGTGCAGCAGGGACAGCTGTGTGAGTGCATGACGACAGGATGAGTTTGGACCATTAGAACGATGTTCTGAGCTCTGGGTTGAGGGCGTTCAGCACGAGTGCTGTGGTCAGGCTGTGATGTCTGCAGGGGCAAAGGGCAGTCCTAGAACTCTTGTCCTTTGCTTGCTGCACACAGAATTCCTGGCGAAAGGCCCAGAGGCACCTGGGACATTGGGACTAGGGTTCCCCGGACTTGTCCCAGGCCTGGACCCTTCTTCCCAGGGAACCCAAAGTCAGTGCTGCCTCTGCCACAGTCTGCTTGTGATCCTGTGTCAGGGCTGGGGGCCGGGCTTTGGGATGGAGAGCAAGGCCCTCAGTGAGTTTGGTAGGATGTGGAGGTGTGGGTCAGGGAAGGTGCACCTGGTGCGGAAGGCGCAGCTGAAAGGCCCTTGGTTGGCAGTTATCTGCATGTGTTTGTCACATCTTGGGGTTGGGGTGTTAGGTGTTGCTGAGAGAAGCCTAGCAGCAGCCGCAGCCCTCTGGCTGACGTCCCGTCAACCTGCAGAGGGTGCTGGTGGACTCATAATCTCAGAAATATTAACAGTGACAATTCATGAGCCCTGCCTGCATACCAGACATGGGATGCCTGACCTCTGCCCTCCAGATTCAGGGTTTCAATGGCAGGCACTGGTCAGAACTGTGACTCTGTGCCTCACCCCAAACTCCGTGTCCCTCCTTCTGTCCAGCTTCCAGCTTCACAGGCTGCACAGTGAGGGTTCTAGGGTACACATCTGACCATGGCCCATCCACCAAAACCCTCCCATGTCTCCTTCTAGCCTGCAGGCGAGTGCAACCCCTCAGCCTGACACAGAGGCTGCCCTCGGCTGTCAGATGCACCTTACTCCCAGTCCTGCAGAGCAGCTCACTGCTCTGGGAATGGGGGGCTGTTCCCTCTGTAACCTCCATCCTTGCTGCCATCCCCAAACAGCTCTTCCTTGATTCTATACTCAGGCTTCTGGGTTTGTGATTTATGATTAATGTTATTCAGATTATTTCACTGGTCTGGTGGTTAAAGTACACATTTGCCTTGATTTTTGTCTTCGACCAACAACTTCGCACAGAACTTTTCAACATATTTGCATAATTCATAGCATTTGTCTATGTTATTGAGGGAGAGACGGCCCTGGTGGCAGGGTGGCTTTGTTCGTGTTGTCCTGTCTTCAGTACCAAGCCGTGGGGACAGGGGAGGAGCCAGACTCACATGATCAGGCAGCTGCCCCAGGCCCTTTGGGTTATGATCAAGCCACAGAACATTCTTATAAGATTGTTTACATTACTATACTATCATTACCATAAGACTAGGTCTTGGCCCTGTCCAGAAGAAAAACAGTACCCACGAGCCAGAGATGAACATTCAGTGAGGTGAATGCAAAAACTCTTGGAACCTGGGGATAAGAGTTTGGACTTAACTTGAAATAATAGGTAGTTGGAAACAAAACATGGACAATATTTTAATAATTGTCAATTTCGAGGTGTTTTTGTCTTCTCACTTTTCTAAACTGGTGCTAGATGGGAAAGCATGTTGTTTATACTGTCGAGGTCCTCACTGTCATCATGTATCAGCATGTTTCCTACTGCCAGAAATAGAATTATCCACTAAAAGTGGTTTTAAATACAACATGTTTTTCTTCTCTCATATGAACAGTGTAGAAGTAGGTGGTTCCCAGGTTGGATCTAAGGATGAATAACCAAAGATCAGGCATGTTCCAGTTTTTCCCACTGTGTCATTTTGAACGTGTTGGCTGTTGGCCTCATGGTCTCAAGATGGTTGCCACAGTTCCGGGCATCACATTCTCATAGTTGTGTTCAAAGACAGAAAGGAAAAGGACAAGGAAGAGAGCTCTCCTCTCTTGAGTTATGTTGTTTCTTGAGAAGCGGGGGAAAGCTCCTTGAAGACTTTTTAAGTTTTAATAATCATAAATGGGTCACCTGGCAACCCCCAGTTACAAGAGAGGCTGAGAGCACATTTTTAGCCTCCATTGTGGGAAGTGGGTTCTATTAGGAGAGAAGAAGGTAGACAACAACTCCATCTGCCACAGGAAATATACTCTTGCCTGCACAGTCCATCTACTTACCAAACAGGTATGGGGCACCTGTGCTGAGTGGCAGGCCTTGTGCTGGGTGCTAGAAGGGGAGCTTTACACTGTGAGGCTCCCTCTCTGCCCTGCCCAAGGACAGAAGCAGTGCTCATGAGCCAGAGATGAAAATTCAGTGAGGTAAATGCAAAGTGCTCTTGGAGACGGGGAGCAGGACTGAGAAACACACTTGGTCTTGGAGCACTGAATGCTTCATGGAGCAGGTAACATTTGAGCTATGTCTTAAAGGATGAACAGGAGGTTACCAGATGAAGAAAGCAAGAAAAGGCCATTTTGGGCCAGGGGGCAGCCAGGGCAGACTCAGAACTCTGCAAAAGGTGCTTTTGTTTTTTTGGACCACCACATCTCCTCCTTAGTTACCCAGCACCACCCCCCCCTCAGCTCTGAAGGAGCTCCACCCTGTCTCAGAGCTGAGCTTCACCGTCCATTCTGGCTGCTGGCAGCAGAGATGTTTCGCTCAGCTCCCCTCAGGTGTCCTCTGTTTGCAGGGACGTCAGGTCCCTCAGAACAGCAGTGGGTGGTGTGGGCTGCCATGTGGCCTTTATTCTTTGTTAGCCTGCGATGACATCCCCACTTTTGGGGGATGCCCGGGCTCTCTCCCACTGCATAGAGGTTGGGGTGGGTGGGGTCTGGTGACCACTGCCTTTGTCTGACCCTGAGATTGGCCACATAACCGGGAGTCAGCCGCTGTACTGCCGCCTGGGTATGGTGATGAGTCTAGATGTGAGCAGGACTCGGGCTGAGTCCTGGATTTATTCAAATCAAGCTGAAAGACCTTCTTTTCCCCTGTTGGTACAACTGTAAGGAGGAAAGGTGAGACCCCCATCCTCAGCCCTGGCAGCATGCAGAGGCTGATCTCAGGGACCCAGCGCTGTCCTGACTGTGGTGGATCCCATATCCCAGCGCCCCTCAGCCTGCCTTCTCCACACACCCCTGTTGTTTTACTTGGATCCACTGGAGCTGCTTCTGTCACTTGACTAATGTAACAGCCCATCCTCAACAAAAGCCCACTGTCCTGTTATCATCTCTCCTGGTAGCGTCCCTGTCCCCGCAATGCCTTCTCTTTTGTTCTGCTGAGACTGCTGGAGGAAGAAAAGCACCTGCGAGGCCTGCCTCAGCCTCTCTCTCCTCCCATCTCTCCAGGACCTTCCTCCTCTGGATCCTTTTCACTTCTGTCAAGAGGCTCCTGTGGGCCCAGCAGCCGGAGTGGACCTGTGGGCAGCCAGGGACCTGCCCACAGCTGCATGGGGTGCCAGGCCACCCATAAGTTTGCCAGGAGCAGCTGGAGACTGTTGCAGATGGCAAAACTCCCTCCACCTATTTGCACCCTTAGGAGGGAGTGTTCACACCCCTCACAGCAAAGGTGGGGGGTGGGCAGGGTTTGCCCACTGGAGCCCATGAACGTGCTGGCTCCAGGGCCAGAGCGCAGAGGTGCAGGCCCAGGCAGCAACGCGTCGCCACCCCATTGGATCTCAGCGTTCCCTTTCCCAGACTGCCCGACCCGCTGGGCTTTCTCCGGGCTTTCACCCACAAGATCACCTGGCTTCCTGGTGCCTCTACTCCACCCAAACCTCCCGGGGGGAGGAGCGCTCCCTGTGCTGCTCATATATGGGGACTTCGAGCTCACAGGACAAAAAAGGGCATGGCCGAACACGGGAGAAGTCGCTGTCAGCACTGACATTTCAGACATCTGAGAGGACATCTTAGGGGGAGGGACGGGCTTCTGATGCCCTTGAAATGCCGACATATGTCAGCCGTGCTTCAGATGCAGACTCAGACCTGGTGGCCACTGTTTCTTCTACAGTATTCCTTCGCTTGTGCCTGGCTGGGAGGCTGCTCTGTGGGTACTGGGCTGGGTCTGTAAAGAAAGCCCCAAATCCGCCCCTGTCTGAGCCGGCTGCTGTTTCTCCCTTGCAGCGAGGACTCGGGAAACTCACTGGGACCTTGGGCCAGGGTGTCTACCAGGCCTCCAGGGCAGCCTGTCTCTAGTTCTGTTTGGAATCCAAGTGTTCAGCTGCTGCCATTGCCCACAGGCTCCTCTGGCTTGGTCGTGAGGCAGGTCACCCCAGATTCTGTTCTGAGTCCTGCAGCCTGCCACTACCTGCTCTTAGGGCTGGCTGACCTGGGAGGCACGGGAGAACCACCAGGCTGGGGCCCCAGGAGCGTGTGAACGGGAGGTGGGCAAGTGCAGCCATCGCTGAGGGGTGGACGTGTGCGGAGGAGGCCGCAAAGGTCTGTCAGCGTCTGCTGGGTGGTGAGTGGCAATCCAACGTCAATCATGGCTAAAGCACAAAGGACATTCAGCCCCGCCATACGGTGTGTGTTCCACATTTGCTTCAGTGGCTCAGCAATGCGAGCAAGACCCAGACTCTTTCTCTCCTCCCATTTTACTGTCCTCGCAACGCGGTCACTGTCGCTCCAGCGTGATATCCACGTGCCAGGGCAGACAGGCTGGGGCAGCGGCAGATCTCATGCTTGCTTGCCTCTTGCCCCTTTCAGGGAACGGCGCCTTTACCAGAAGCCTCTGAGCATACCTCCCTGTGCATCTCCTTGGCCAGTGCCATCTTTACTTATGCCCACTGTTAGGCCAGGAACCAAGATAGCCTTCCTGCCAGACAAAGCAACTGTGCCTGGTACCTGAGCAAAGTCACAGCTGTGTTAGCAGGAAGACAGGAGGTGCAGCCTTGGCGGCCACCACCCTAGATGGCTACTGGGAAGGGGCACCCAAGGATTCCCTATAGAAGGTGCATCGGAGAAGTGAGGAGCACAGAGCAGGACGGGGAGGGGATGCAGCTCAATACTGGGGCTCTGTGCGCTCCTCAGTGCCCTGGGGGGAGGAGGCTGGGCTGGTGGGGGGCCAAGAGGAGTTGGGTCAAAAAGCAGGGAACCCAATGTAAGTCCTTTGAAAGCCAGAATGGGGAGCTATCCACAGGGCCTATAAAAAGACTCCAGTTGTTGGGTGAAGCCTTATACACAGGCCTAAAAGAGGGAAGGTTTGGCACCCCCACCCAGCCCACCCTTCCCAAGTACGAGATGCTGACCTTGTGCTGCGCTGATGGAGAATGCCGATGTTGCTCACCTGCAAGGAGGTCGCCATGTCTTGTGGTCTCGTTTCCAGAGCAGACGGCGTCCCTTCCCCAGCCAGTCTCCCTCACTGCCAGGCTCACTCCTCCCCCACCCAGACCTCCTCTCAGCAGGGCCCTTCTCTCACAAAGAGGGTGATGTGGAGTCCTAGTGGGTGTTTGCCCTTGAGGGATTTACTGTGTAATTGCAAAATGATGCTTCCCCAGGAGGTCGTCCTGATCCCCTACCCTTGCTGGCAGGATCCTGGGATGCCTTTCTTAGCCTGTTCCAATGAGTAGTGAGGGCTGGTCTTCTTGGGTTCCTTCTAGTTCCTTTGTGGGGGGTGCAGGGATTCTGCAGGAGGTAAGTAGAGCTCTACCTGGCTCTTGTTCTAAAAGCTCGTCATGTTAATTCCCAAAGCTTTTACAGAGAACAGGCAGCAAATACAGCAACAGTAACGTACCCTGTCTGCTTTCTAATTATGACAATTTATGACTCAGAACCTCAAATTGGTCATTTTTTTGGCCACTGCACCACTCTTCCCAGCATGCCCTCCATAAGAGTCAGCCCCTACCCTTCCAGAAGGAGGGGACACTGATGTAATTCATCATATTACGCATCGTGCTGTGGAGGTGGAATATCGATGCTGTTTGCAGCAGGGTGACAGGAAAGACTAAAACTTATTTCACTAAAAAGCAAGGGAAATCACACTCATTTCACTTTGTTCTGTTTGCTAATGCTAATGTGTGTTTATTTAATTTCATTGGAAAATAATAAAATGCCAAAAAAATTGCTGTCTCACACAATCACCCCCTAAAAGGAAAAGAAAGGAATATTTATGATGCTTGTAGACTTTATCGCATTGAGAGACCACCTCCCAGGCCCAGCTGTGATCCTGACTCCCACCCCCCGGGGAGCAGAGGCAGGCGTGGTGTCAGGACACAGAGCTTCCGGGTGGGGGCGAGTGCCCTACTCCTTGGGGTGTCGAATTCCCCCCAGCCCCGCCACTCTCCCTCTACTGTGAAAAAGCTTTCATATACATTCTCTCCATTTATGAGCCCTGCCCCCATCCCTGTTTCAGGTTTCCTCCAAGTAACTGGAAACTCCTCTCTACACTGCAGCTTTGTTTTTCCCATTCTGATGAACGAAAAAGCAGGCAACAGGAAGAAACCTCCGTTCTTATCTCCAGCTGGTCCCCTGTCCAGTCTGCTCCCACCTGGCTTCACTCCCAGTCCCACCACTGGTCTACCTCAGCCAAGTGCCCAGGGATGCCCCAGCCTCAAATCCAACAGACTCTTCTCCTTCACCCCATCTGCTTTTTGGAGCATTTGACACCAGCGTGGCTTGCTCTTACCTCACCTCCCTGGGACCCCGAGTCCCCTGCCTGCTCCTCTGGCCTGCTGGGGCCTTTCCTCACCCTGTCTCTCAATGGTCTCTTTCTCCACCCCCTGCCCCCCGGAGATCTCAGCTTCCTTGTCTGTGCCGCTTGGAGCTGGACCACTCTCCGATGGATGGGCACCAAACCCGATCTGTCTTCTGAACCCTGAGCCTGTTTGTCCCACTGCCTCAGATGCCCATCAGCTCCTCACACTCAGCCCACCTGCACTTGCAGCCATCCTGAATGGCACCCCAGCCAGTCACAGTCAGGGCCCAGCGACGGAAGACAGCAGGCCTTTCCCTGGAGCTGCACACACCTGCCGGCTGCCATGGCCTCCTTACCTCCTGCTGGGCCTGTGTAGGTCTCCCCACTGCCCGCCCTGCCTCTCAGCCAGGGGCCTCTGAGCCTTCAATGACCACGCACCCCCATCAGAGAACAATCCTAGCAGGCCCTCCTGGGCATGCATGCGAATTCATACATCACACTCATAGATCTTTCACTCATGTAAACAATAATAGAAATGGGGCCAGGGCTGCCATGCCAGGGAACTGCCTGTGCAGGTTTTATGCTTGGAATCTTTGGAATGTTAAAAGGAGGCAGAACAAACTTTGGCTTTGACCTGAACAATATTGTTCCCCAGGGAAATGTTTGCAAAGATAACACAAGGAAAGGAATTCCAAAATAAGCAGGGAGGGCTGGAATTCTAAGATGGGGCTCAGCCAGTCTCCCTGATGTGAAGCAGGAAGCTGGTGGGCCCCAATGGCCCTGGCTGGTATCTAGCATTGAGTCCAGTCCTGGGGGCAGCGCTTAGTGGTCTTCTGTGGAGCCCCTTCATAGTCGCCACAAGAAAACAGTTATTATCAGTTATTATATCTACTGGACTGAAAATAAAAACATGGTTTAGAACTAATGAGACTATTTTATGTTATCTGCACCAATGGAAATGCCTTCCTTCTACTGATGTTCCCTTTCCCTTCCCAATTAGTACCCCGTGTCTTTGTTTCCTAATCAACATTATTTGGGCTTCTGCCTGAATTAATGTTTCCAGAATAGCTATTCTTACTGATCTCAAATAAATGTTATTTGCCTCTCACTTTGAAAGGCCCTTTATTTTTAAGTGAACACTAGCCTACTATAAAATATTCACCAAAATAGATTTTTAAAAGGATGCAATACAAAATAGATAAAAATGCAAGCTCTAGTATTTTCTCTGGCAGCTCCCGGAGTTCTCACACTACCTGGAGTCTTGTGGTCAAGGTTCTGGCAGCCCTGAGCCCTGCCCTCAGTGACCTGCCTTCAGTAACCTGCCCTCTGTGACCTATCCTCTGTGACCTGTCCTCTGTGACATGTACTCTGTGACCTGCCTTCTGTGACATGTCCTCTGTGACCTGCCCTCTGTGACATGTCCTCTGTGACCTGCCCTCAGTGATCTTCCCTCTGTGACCTGTCTGCAATGACCTGACCTCTGTGACCTGCCCTCAGTGACCGGCCCTTTTTGACCTGTTCTCTCTAACATGTTCTATGGTTGTGGCAACTAATTGCCACAGATTCTGTGGCTTAAAGCAACACGAACTTATTCTCCTATAGTTCTGAAGGTCCGAGTCTGAAATGGTTTCGGGACCCAAACCAAGGTGGCAGCAGAGCCACGCTCCTTCTGCAGGCTCAAAGGGAGAGTCCGTTTCCTCGCCTTGTCCAGTTTCTAGAGCTGCATTCCTTGGCTCATGTCCCCTCCCTCCACCTTCAAACCCTTCCCTGCTCCCATCATCACATCACCTTCTTCCTCTTCTGGAGTCTAAGCTCCCCGCCCTCTCTTCTAAGGGCCCTGTGCCTGCTTTGGGCCCTCCCAGGTGATCCACCCACCTTTTTAACCCGGGCTCCTCCTACTGTTCCCCTGCCTAATACACAGGGCTCTGCCACCCTTGACTACACTCTGTGCTCTAGTCATACTAAATGCTCAGAGTCCCACTGGTGAGGCTGTGCATGGCCAGGTGTTCTGGCTGTGAACCGAGCAAGGAAGCCACAGGTACGTGGGTTCTCAGCAGGGACATGTACTAATTTATCCAAGAGTGCAGAGGCTGTCCCATCGAAACTGCCCTTTCATATAACCCTCACAGACACACACTTAGGAGAGCACACAATAAAATTCCTAACTGATTTTTAAAACCATATAAAGATGGCATCTTTTCTAATCCCTATATGTGCACTGCACGCATAGAGGCAGCCCTGCTCTGTGTGCACTGAGCAGTCTCAGACCTGCTTGCCTCTGCATCTGCTGTTCCCTTCACCTTCTGTGTCCTCCCAGCTGTCCCCTTTTCTTGCTTACCTGTCCACCTTTCAATGCCCAGACAAGATATCATGGCCCCTCTGAGACCCTCCATGCCCTCACGGAGGGAAACTGCCCCTTTCATTGTATATACTTCTAAAATCGTCCATTGCACATGGGGTTGCAGTTTATTGGTTTAACTAGTTGCCTCTCTTCCCCAACCAGACCTGAGCCCCTGAGCTGCAGACTGTGCCCAAATCATCCTCCTCAGCAGCGCCCATGTCTGTGCAGGGCCCGAGCAAAGCCACTCGAACTATCTGCAAGGAATGAATGTAGGCATAATTTCTTTTGGAAAGCTCACAAAATTTATTTGTTTTCTTAAATTTTAAAATTTATTTATTGATTTCAAAGAGAGAGAGAAAGAGAAACATTGATTTGTTGTCACACCCATCCATGCAATCACTGATTAATTCCTGTATGTGCCCTGACCGGGGACTGAACCCACAACCTTGGCTTATTGGGATGAACGACAGGGTCAAGTCTAACAGATTTCTAACTGCCCTAATTATCTTCCCTTCCCTCCTACTCAACCACTTCTCGGAGCCCTAACATCTCATGAATACTTTCTAATGCATGCATTTATAAAATTATTCTTTTCTTTAGTAAGTCAGGGGTAACTCATCACGTATATTACTAATGGCTGCTTTCAAAATGTCTTGGTACCTCTTTTGGTTTTGAAAGGCCCTAATGGTTTCCTCAGTTTCAGCAGGACCAATTTATCTTATACCAATCTATAATAAGAACATTTCTGAATGAGTCATAATTCTATATTACAGCTTTCTTGCAGTGGACTCAAATATTTTAGTATCTTTGATACTTTGGTCCTGATATGTCAGCAGCCCAGGGCCCCCTTTCATGTGGCCACGGTTCCCGGGGCTCTGCAGTAGTACATTGTCCCACATACTCACTGCCCTTCCCTGGGCCCCTCACTTCTGTACCCTCCCTGGAACCTCCCCCATGGCAGGGTAGACTTCCCTCCTATCCCATTGGCTTCATGCTTGGCTACTCAACTTACTTTGGCCAATGACATGTGAGAAGATATGACATAAATCATAACCCAGCAGAAGTTTTAAGAATCAGTGAGTGTTGCCCTGGCTGGGGGGCTCAGTTGTTTGGAGTGTTGTCCCATACACCAAAAAGGTTGTGGGTTTGATATCCGGGCAGGGCACATACCTACGTTGCAGATTCGATCCCTGGTCAGGGCAGGTACAAGAGGCAACCAATCGATATTTCTCTTTCACGCAGATGCTTCTCTCTCTCTCTACTGTGTTCTCTCTCTAAAGTCAAAAACATATTCTGGGCTGAGGATTAAAATTTAAAAGAAAAAGAATCAACAAGTGTTGCCAACACATAGATCTTTGGAACAGAATAGAGAGCCCAGAAATAAACTCACACCTATATGGTCAATTAATCTATGACCAAGGAGGCAAAAACATACAATGGGATACACAGAATCTCTTCAATAAATGGTGGCGGAAGAGCTGGAAAGATACATGCAAAAGAATGAAACTAGATCACTTGCTTACACCATATACAAGAATGAACTCAAAATGGATTAAAGACTTAAACATGAGACCCCAAACCATAAAACTCCTGGAAGAAAACATAGGCAGCAAATTCTTTGACATAGCTCTTAGTAGCATTTTTGGGGGCCATATCTCCTCAGGCAAGAGAAACAAAAGAGAAAAGTGAACAAATACGACTATATCAAAGTAAAAGTTTTTGCATAGCAAAGGGACCCATCAACAAAATAAAAAGACAACTTACTGATTGGGGGATAGTCACTACTGATACACCCAATAAGGGCTCAATATGCAAAATTTATAAAGAACTCATACAACTTACCATAAAATACCCCCAAACCAATTAAATATTGCGCAGAGAACCTGAATAGACATTTCTCCAAAGAGAACATACAGATACATATAAAAAGATACTCAATGTCATTAATCATCAGAGAAATGTAAATGATCACTTCACACCTGTCAGAATGGCTATCATCAATAAATCAACAAACAACACCTGTTTGTGAGGATGTGGAGAAAGGGGGAACCCTCTGGGACTGTTGGTGGGGATGCACATTAGCGCAGCCACTGTGGAAAGCAGTATGGAGTTCTTCAAAAAATTAAAAATAGAACTACCTTACGACACAGCAATTCCACCCCTGGGTTTTCATCTGAATAAATTCAAAACACTAATTTGAAAAGATATATGCATCCTTACGTTCACTGCAGCATTATTTACAACAGACAAGATATGGAAACAACCTGTGCTTATTGGTAGATGAATGGATAAAGAAGGTGCAGTACATATACAATGTAATATTTCTTGGCTGTAAAAAACAATGACATCTTACCATCTGTGACCGTGTGGATGGACCTAGAGGGTGTTATGGTAAATGAAACAAATCAGACAGAGAATGACAAATATAATTTTACTTCTATGTGGAATCTAACAAAAGAACAAACAGAAACAGACTTATTGACACAGAGAACACATGGATGGTTGTCAGATGGGGAGGCAGAGTTGGGGAATCGGGTGACAAAGGTGAAGGGATTAAGAAGAACAAATTGGCAGTTACGAAGCAGTCATGGGGATGTAGTCAATCATATCATAATAAATATATGTGGTGCCAGATGGGCACTAGAATTATCAGGGGGACCACTTTGTAAGTCATATAAATGTTTAAGCACTGTGCTGGGCACCTGAAAGTAATATAATATGGAATGTCAACTTTAATTGAAAGAAAAATAAAAAAGAACCAATGAGTGTTTCCACCCACTCTCTTCTTTGCCCCCTTTGCCAAGAAGTAGACTGTCCCAGGTTGGAGCTGCACGTTCAGCTTGTCCCCCTAGAATGATGAAAACACTTGGACCAGGGCCACTGCAAAGTCAACTTGTAACGTGAGCAAGCAACAAAACTTTGTGGCTATACTTGTAAGCTCCTGGGGTGTTTAGAGGTGTTCATTGCTGCAGCTCAACATGGCAGAAGCTGACTGATGGTCACACAAAGAAGACAGAGGTTTATGTTTTGAAAACTCTAAGAAGATTTTCTTACCAACCCATTGGATCATGGGACACCTGCTAGCTTGCTAAAGGGGGTACATTTCAAAGAAGACTCATTACACCTCCAAAACCCCATTTCCCATTGTAGCACGTCACAGTCTCCCAGTTTTAGCATCCATTCTTCCCATCACCATAGTAACACATATTCTGGGACAGGGGCAGGAATATCCTCAAAAGGCATGGGGAAGCAATTTTCACTTCTTCCTCTGACCTCTGAAACCTCATCTTACCTTCCATAGCTTTATTACCTATAGTAAAGATGAAGGTAAAATGACCTCAGAAAGCGAGGGTAGACCAGGGGATCTGAATGGATGAGGAAATATTACTGCTGTGGCTGCTGCTGGAAGAGAAAGGGAGGGAAGATTACTCAGAGCAGATGGGACTGCAAGGGAATCACATATCTCTGGGACTCCAAAAGATGTTCCCCAAATCCAACAGAGCCACATTCCACAGTAGCAGCTCTCAGGTGACTTGACAGGGTGTTTGGCCCATAGGTCACTAGGATCACCCACATCTTGCAACAACCATCCCTGGATGTTCTGATGAAATGTGCGTATTTTGAAACCAGTACAAACAGCTTATATCTGTCAGGATCTGGCAAGTGCATCCTTTCCTTCTTGTATGGAAGTCTTGGTTCTGGTTTTGATTTGTTTCATATCCAGTCATGTAATATAAAAAATAGAGACATTTATTGAAGAAGATACAAGATACAGGAAACATTGCACATAGGACAATGATGCTTCAGTCCCCTTTAAAGTTGGCATCGTGGGACCTCACACAGATTTTTGGTGATTGCATTCTGTACACATTCAACATTCTCAGGTGTTCTGCTTGTTGCAGGCCTTCCAGAATGTGAATCACTTTCAACAGATTCTCGGCCATCTTTGAAATATTCGTGCCACACTTTTATTTGTGCTGTACTCATTGCATCATCCTATAAGCTTTCTGAATCATCTGAGTAGTTTCCACAAAAGAATGTTCAAGCTTAATGCAAAATCTGATGCAGATTCATTGCTCTACTCACTCATTTTGAAGGAGATAGCAACACAGTGCCCATGCTCACTAAACAGTGTCTACCCCACTGACTAGTACAGTGAAGTTGTCGTTCACACATGTGCATTTCAGTCCACTGTCCTTGGCTGCCAGGTCACATAGATGTTGATGCAAATCACTCTTGTTATATTAACAGTGGCTAGAATTTTCCCAGACAGACCTCATACACCTGGATTTTTTTAAAAGAGAAGAATCAATATTGGGCTTTGGAAATAAATGTCCTGGTAACTTTCCATGCTCTCACCTGACTCAGAACAAAACCGGGCAGATGGGAGCAACATGCCTGTGCCATGTGTATGCATGTCATTCTGGAGAATTTGGCTCTGAGGCATGACAGGGGGGGCTTAGCAGCATGGGACTGCTGGGCCTGTCAGTAGGGTTCAAGAGTAAGAGAACCAAAAGGAGATTTTATGTAGTGATTGAGAGGGACTGGCTCATGCGGTTTTGGGGGCTACGGCATTTGATGACATAGCACCTGCAAGTGAAGGCTCAGGAAAGCCCGTGGTGTAATCCAGTCTGGAGGCCTAGGGCCCAGGGGAGCCCAGTGTATAAATTCCAGTCTGAGGGCAGAAGAAGGTGAGGTGAGATGTACCAGCTCAGAACCTGAGGCAGGAAGAAAAGGGAGGCAAATTTTTCCTTCCTCCAAATTTTGTTCTATCCAGGCCTTCAGTGCATTGCAGGATGCCCACCCACATTGGGGAGGGCCATCTACTGCATCTGCTGATTCAGATGCTGATCTCATCTGGAAATGCCCTCAAGACACACCCAGAAATAATGTTTAATCTGGGCACTGTGTGGCCAGCCAAGCTGATAAAGTCAACCATCACGGGAGAGAAGCCGGAAGCAGACCCAAGGCTGGCCCAGGGCAGTGACAGGTGAGGTAATGCCCGAAGTCTGGAAGGACTGGGCAGCCAGGCTCACATCTGAGGAGGCCTGCTGAAGCAGGATGGACTCAGCCCCGGACAGGGTTACAGAGGCCTCAATAGTGTGGTCTCCGGGTCTCCAGGGTCATTTGGACTCTGTCTAGCAGCTGGAGCCAGGTAGGGGGAGGGTTGGAAAAAGAACTCAGGGGAAGGTGGGTGGCAGGAGGTGAGAAGGCAGGAGGGCCCCATTGGAGCAGGCAGGGCTGAACTTCCCGGAGGACCTGCCTGGAGTGCTCCGAGAGAAACCGAGGCAGACTTCACAAGACCAGATTTCACTGGAGGAGCACACCAAGGAGGTCTGGAGCAGGGCCCTGTGACTTGTGAACTTTGGGACCCCCACAGTTGCCCCCAGAGTGGGGACACAGAAGTTCTGGTGGTACGATCCATTCCAGCCGCCCCCGTGGTGAGCCCTCGCTGCCCTGGCCCTCACCAGGTCTTTGCGGATTGTGTGGGGGGTGGAGCCCACAGTCCCCGCCCCATCCTCCACTGGCCCTCTGTTCATCCCTTTAATCCCCGCAACTGCGCCTGACAGTTTCAGTCTCCGGGGCTGTTAAGATGTCCATTTCCTTTCAGGTACAAATGGAAATTAGACGGAATGAAATGCCCTAGAATTGTTTGATGCTTTTCTAATTTGATTTCCAGCAGCCCTCTGAATCCGATCATCTCATCATTGCCGCAGAACAAACTGTGAGGACACTGATGGGGAACTTGGCCTACGTCTCTCCTGATACCGCGAAAGCCAAGTGCCCCCTGAGAGAAGAGAGCTGTTCCCATTTTGTCACAGATAGATAGATTCCATAAATTAATTGAAAGTCACTGAGTTTTTTTTTTTTTTTCCTGAAGGAATACTGAGAGCATTGTGTTCCTGTTTATGATTAATTCCTGTTTCCTCTTGCCTGTTTTCCTGGGCGGGAGGTGTCTGCAGGAAGGCGGCATTCCGGGGTCATAGTAACCGGGGAGCCCTGAACCCTGGGACGATGTGCTTCCATTTCATGAGTCTGAGTGAATGTTTCTGTCTCCTTCCGGGTGGGACGGGGCCTGGGCTGGGCGTGGGGATGCGGGTTTACAGCTTTGGAAAGAGCCCCGGCTGTACCTCTGCCTGGGGTCGGGGGAAGTACTCCGGCCATCAGCTCTTCCAGCTCGCGCCTCTGGCGGAGAGGCGGCACATCTCTGCCAGGATAACTTGCCGAATTTCTAATGAAAGGCAGCATGATGCGGGTTAATAATGTCTCAGTTTTCCAAAATGGGTTGGAAATGAGGTATAACAAATTGAAGACTTGAAGTTGAAGCTTTTTAATGTTGTGCTTGTGTATGTCAAGTCTTTCCTATGAAATCTTCCCAATATAAATGCAATATTAACTTGTCAAGACTCATAAAGACCTTCAAAGAGCTTGAACCCGACTCCCAGCAGGTGTTTTGACTATTTTTACAGACTCCTGACCTGAGCTGTCCAGCACACCTTTACGGGGATGAACTCAGTACTGAGAGATTCCTCTGGACGACATGGAGCAAGTCTTCCCCAGTCGTTTTCACGCCCTGGTCCCGTTCTCACCTGTGGGACGTATAGAGCCGGTTGGAACTGCTCCCCCAGGCTCCCTTCTCCGCTCTTCTCAAGACCAACACTCCAGTGTCTTACACCATTGCCCATATGGCAAGGGCTGGAAACCCCTGGGATTTCTGGCACATTCTGCTCATCAGTCTCTGGTTTCCTGAGCAGGGAGGCCACTCCCCCCACACTGAAGACCTGAGGGGCAGCCTGTTTGGAAAGCCCGGTGCCCTGCATCCCTGCTTTCCAGCCGACACATTTCCAGCTGATTTCCAGCTGACATACACCAGCCCCCCCCCCCCACACCTTCTCAATGCAGATGTGTGCAAACAAGGACTAGAGGCCAGGTGGCACACTCCATGCCTGCTGAGGCCTTCAGGCCTTCAGGCTCCAGGAGTGAGACCCTGGACCTGGAGAACTGAAGGCTTTTTATTTATTTTAAAGATTTTATTTATTTATTTTTTTGGAGAGGGGAAGGGAGAGAGAAGAGAGGGAGAGAAACATCGATGTGTGGTTGCCTCTGGCATGCCCCCTACTGGGGACCTGTCCTGCTACCCAGGCATGTGCCCTGACTGGTAATCAAACCAATGACCCTTTGATTCACAGACCAGCACTCAATCCACTGAGCCACAGCAGCCAGGGAGAACTGAGGGCTTTTTAAGTATTGTTGTTAATGAATTGATTGAGGTATAAATGACCTACAGTAAGTTGCACATACTTAAAGTGTGAAATTTGGCAAATAGACACGTATATACATCCATGAAACTCTCATCTCAATCAGGATAGACATGCCCACTGCCCCCTGGTCCCCAAATTTCTAGCATCCCTTTACAAACTCTCCCTCTCCTCCCTCCCAGGCAACTGTTGTTCTGCTTACTATCATTAAAGATTAGTGTGCGCTTTATAGACTTTTATATAAGTTGAGTCATGGTAAATATGATTTGTCTGGCTTTTTTTACTCAGTGTATTTATTTTGAGATCCATCCGCATTGTATACATTAATAGTCATTCCTCTTGATTGCTGAATAGTGTTCCCTTGTACGGATAGACCTCAATTTGTTTTTCCTTTCACTTGTGAAGGATATTTGGGTTCTCTCCAGTGTGAGAGTGTTACAAACAAAGGTATTATAAACACTGATGTACAAATCTTTGTATGAACACAGGCTATCTTCGTTCAACTAAATATATAGAAGTAGAATGGTGATCATAAGGAAGGTCTATATTAACTTTCAAGGGAAATGCCAAGTTCTAAAGAGTTTTTACCATTTTACATATCTGCCACTAGAATATGAGAGTTCTAGTCCTCCACATCCATATCAGTATGTGGTATGTTTTAGCCGCTTTAATAGGTACGTAGTGGTATCTCACTGTGGCTTTAATCTGAATGTCCGTAGTGACTAATGATGTCAATCATCTCTTCATCTGCTTGTTTGCTACCCACATGTCTTCATCAATGAAGTTCAAATCTTTCACCCAATTTTAAAAGTTGGGTATTTTATTTGCTTATCGTTGTCTTTTGGGAATTATTTATAAGTTCTGGATACAGTTTTTAAAATAAGATATATGGTCTGTGATATGTTCTTCTAATCTTTGGAATATTTTCCCTTTTATTCTCTTAACAGTGTATTTATGGAGCAGAAGTTCTTAATTGATAGTATGATTTATCATTTTGTTCTTTTATAAATCATACTTTTGGTGTTGTATTTAAGAAATCTTTACCTAATGCAAGGCAACAAGATTTTTTCTATGTTTTATCTTAGACATTTTATAGCTTTAAGTTTAGGTCTCTGATCCATTTTGAATTAATTTTTTCATATGGGGCAAGGTATGGATCAAAGCTCGCTCTCTCTCTCTCCCTCCCTCCCTCAGCATACAGATACCTAGTTTTTCCAGGACCATTTGTTGAAAAGACTATTTTTTTCTTCTCTGAGTTGCCTTTGCATCTTTATGAAAAATTAGATGTCCCTATATATGTGGGTCTACTTCTGGATTTTTTTTAGTTCCATTGATCTATTTGTCCATTTTTACTCGAATATCACAATGTTTTGATCACTGTGTCTTTATAATAGGTTTGAAATTGAGGTATGTTCCATACCTCAACTGGAGAACAAAAATCCTCCAAATTTGTTCTTCTTTTACAATACTGTTTTTGTTATTCATGGACAGTTGCAATTCCATATAAATTTGAAAATGGGCTTTTCCATTTCTGCAAAAGTGACTGCTGGAATTTTGGTAGGAATTATATTGAATCTATGGATCAATTTGGGGAGAGCTGACATATTCATGGCAGTGAGTATTTTGACTCATGAACAGGTATATTTCTTTCCATTTATTAGGTCTTTAATTTCTTTCAGCAATATTTTGTAGCTTTCAGTGGAAAGTCTTTCACATACTTGGTAAGATTTTCCCTTTAGGTCATAAGGTTTTATCTATCTATCTATCTATCTATCTATCATCTACCTATCTACTTATTGGAGATATATTTGACATATAACATTAGTTTCAGGTGTACAGCAGAATGATTTGATATTTGTATATATTGTAAAATGATCACCACAGCAAGTCTACTTAACATTAATCACAACATAGTTACAAAAGTTTTTCTTGTGACGATAACTTTTAAGATCTACTCTCTTAGCAACTTTCAAATATGCAATACAGCATTGTTAATTACAGATACCATATTGTATATTACATCCCATGACTTATCTATTTTGTAATGGAAAGTTTGCGCCCTTTGACCCCCTTGGCTCGTTTTGCCGTTTCCCGCCCCCTGCCTCAGGCAGCTACCAGTCTGTTCTCTGTGTCCGCTAGCTCAGTTCCTTGGCTTTAAATTTTTTTTTAGGTTTCACATGTAAGCGAGATCATGCAACATTTTCTTTCTCAGTCTAACTTATTTCACTTAGTATAATGCCTTCAAGATCCATTCATGTTGTCACAAATGGCAAGATTTCCTTCCTTTTTTAATATTTCATTGTATATACACCACATTTTCTTTATCCGTTCATCCATTGATAGACACAGGCTTTTCCCCATACCTTGCCTATGATAAATAATGCTGCAATAAACATGGGTGTGTACATATCTTTTCACAGTAGCGTTTTTGTTCTCTTCAGATAAATACCCAGAAGTGGAATTGCCGGATCATGTTGTAGCTCTATTTTTATTTTTTCAAGGAGCCCCCATGTGGTTTTCCACAATGGCCACTTCAGTTTACAATCCCACAAACAGTGCACAGGGGCTCCCTTTTCTCCACATTCTCGCCAACACCCGTTATCTCTGGTCTGGTTGATAACAGCCGCTCCAACAGGTGTAGGGTGAAGTTTCATTGTGACTTTGAGTTGCGTTTTTCTTGGTGATGCTGAAACTCTTTCCATGTACCTGTTGGCCCATCTCTATGTCTACTTTGGGAAAATGCTTATTCAGAACCTCTGTCCATTTTTAGTGAAATTAGTAGTTCCCTTAGTTCATATTTTTAATGCCATATGTATGTTATTATAATTTATTTGAGTTTTCAGTTGTTCATCGCTAGTTATAGAAACACAGGTTTTTTGTATATTAATCTTGTATTCTGTGATGTGGCTAAACTCACTTATTACTTCCAGTAGCTCTTCTGTAGATTTTACTAATCATGTCATCTGTAAACAGAGTTTTACCTCTTCCTTTCTAACCTGGATAACTTTTGTTTCTTTTTCTTCTGTGTGTGTATATGTGTCTTATTCCACTGTTAGAATCTTCTAGTACAATGCCATTTAGAGGCGGTAAGAGCAGAAATGACTGTATCTTCATTGCATGGGGAAACTGTTCAGTCATAAGTAAGTACGATGTTAGCTATCAGTATTTTGTAGATGGACTTTTTTGGGGTTGAGGAAATTCCCTTCTATTCCTAGTTTGGTGTGAGTTTTTATTAGGAATGGGTGTTCGGTTAAGTCAAATGCTTTTCTGCATCCGTGGAGACGACTGCACTGTCTCCCTTTCTTAGTCTGTTCACAGGGTGCATTCCACTGATTGGTTTCTGAATATTAGACCAACTGCCTTCCTGGGTTAAACCTCATTTGGTCATGATCTGTGGTTTTGTTATCATTCGATCCAATTTTCTAAATTTTGTTAAAACTTTTGCATCTATATTCATAAGAGACATTGGGCTGCAGTTTTATTTTCTTGTACCATCCTTGTCTAGTTTAAAAGTAATGCTGGGCTCAGAATGATTTGAGAAGTATTCCCTCTCATTCAACTTTCTGGTGGAGATCAAGTAGAATTAGTTTTATTTCTTTGTTAAATGGTAGAATTCAACAATGAAGCTATCTGGGTGTAGCAGTTTCTTTGTGTGAAATTTTAAAGCTACAAATTCAATTTCTTTGATATAAGCTTTTCAGGTTATTTATTCTTTGGTGAGTTTTGTGATTTTCAATGAAATTTGTTCATTTCATCTAAGTGATTGAATTTATAAGTATAATATTGCCAATAATATTTCCTTATACTCCTTGTAATATCCATTGCAACTGTAGTGATACCATGTCTCTCATTCTTAGTCTCTCTTCTTTTTTGTATGACCTGTCCCTTCTAAATTCATTGTGATGTGCTTTATGGTCTAGAATATGGTCTCTGTGAGTACATGTTCTCTATGCACCTAAAGATAATGTGTAGCCTGCTGTCGTGGAAGGAGGTGGTCTACAAATGTCAGTCAGACCAAGAAATATTGTCCAAATCTACTGTATACTTACTGATTCTCTCTACTTGCTCAGTAAGTTATTGAGAGAGGAGGTATTGAAATATATAACTATAATTATGAATTTTTATATTTCCCCTTGCAGTCTGTTTTTGTTTTGTTTGCTTTAAAGCATTGTTATTCACATATAGAATTGCTATACCTTCTTGATTAATTGACCCCATTACTATTATGAAGGTAATATTCTTTGCTCTGATATTAATATATCCACTCCAGCTTTCTTTGACAACTGTTAAACAAACTAACTTTTTTGATATATATACTTTTTGTTTATTTGTATTTGTTCATATTTAAGTGCAATTTAAGGGCAGCATATAATTATGTTTTGCTCTTCTTTTTTTACCCAATTTGACTATTTATGTAGGATGTTTAGAGCAATTTAGATTTAGCGTGATTATTTTGTTAGATTTAGATATTATCAACTTGGTGTTTGTCTCAGCTATTCTCTGTCCTTTTCCCTTCTCTTTCTGCCTTCCTTTGGTTGAATGAGTATTTTTTATGATCTCATTTTATCTCCTTTGTAGGCTCATTAACTCATACTTTTAAAACATTTTAGTGGCTGCTTCAGGGTTTATTGAACACATCAAGTGATATTATACAACTTCACACAGATGATAAGAACCTTTCAAGAGTATACTTGCATTTCTCTCCCACAACTTCTATGATATTCCAGCCCTGTGTTTTACTTTTACATATGCTATAAACTCTATAATACATTGTTTTCAGTTTTGTATGCTCTATCAGTCATCTTCTAGAGAGATGCATACAGCAGCAAAATTTTTTATTTACCATTTCTGGCATTCTTCAGTCCTTTGTGTAAATCCATACTTTCATTTGGTATAATTTTCCTTATGCCTGAGGGAAATCCTAACAACATTTTTGTATTGGGACTTTGCTAATAATTAATTTAGGTGTTCTGTGTTTGAAGACCTCTTTCTTTTGCCTTCTTTTTTTGAAAGATATTTTCACTGAGTACAGAATTCTGTTTTCAGCTCTTTTTTTTCATCACTTTTAAGATGTCACTCTTTTTTTTCTTTCTATTTTTGACAAGAAATCTGCTGTCATTTTTATCTTTGATCCTGTGTATGTGACATGTCTTTTTCTCAGCTGGCTGCTGCTTTTCAGATTTTCTTTTTTATTACTGGTTTTGAGCAACTTGTTACTGACATGTTTGGGTATAGTGTTTTCATATTTCTTGTTTAGAGTTTCCATCACAGTTGAACATTTTCAGGAATTATTTCTTTAAACATTTTTTTCTGTCCCCTCCCCGCTTTTGGGGGTCTAGTATTAAATATACATTAGTCATTCAAAGTTGCCACAGCTCACCTAGGTTCTTTTCAATTTAAAAATTATTTTGTTCTCTGTGTGTTTTATTTTGGATACTTTACACTGCTAAATATTTGTTTAAAAATATATTTTATTGATTATGCTATTATAGTTGTCCCATTTTTTTCTCTCCTTTATTCCCCCCTGCCCTATAAGCCACCCCACCCCCCACCATCATTCCCCCACCTTAGTTCACATCCATGGGTCATACGTATAACTTCTATGACTTCTCCATTTCCCATACTGTTCTTAACCACCACTGTCTATTTTGTACCTATCATTTATGCTTCCTATTCCCTGTATCTATACCTGCATTCTCCTCTGTCCCCATCCCCAGTGATAACCCTCTGTGTGATCTTTATTTCTGTGAGTCTGTTGCTGTTCTAGTTGCTTGCTTAGTTCATTTTTGTTTTTGTTTTTTTTAGGTTCAGTTGTCAATATTTGTGAGTTTGTTGTCATTTTACTGTCCATAGTTTTGATCATCTTTTTCTTAGTTAAGTGCCTTTAACATTTCCTGTAATAAGGGCTTAGTGATGATGAACTCCTTTAACTTGACCTTATCTGGGAAGCACTTTATCTGCCCTTCCATTCTAAATGATAGCTTTGCTGGATACAGTAATCTTGGATGTACTTCTTGCCTTTCATGATTTGGAATACTTCTTTCCAGCCCCTTCTTGCCTGCAAGGTTTTTCTTTGAGAAATCAGCTGATAGTCTTATGGGAACTCCTTTGTAGGTAACTGTCTCCTTTACTCTTGTTGCTTTTAAGATTCTCTCCTTATCCTTAATCTTGGGTAATGTAATGATGATGTGCCTTGATGTGTGCTTCCTTGGCTCCAACTTTTTGGGAACTCTGAGTTCCCTGGACTTCCTGGAAGTGTATTTCTTTTGCCAGATTGGGGAAGTTCTTCATTATTTTTTCAAATAACTTTTTAATTTCCTGCTCTTCATCTTTTCCTTCTGACACCCCTATGATTCGGATGGTGGAACATTTAAGGTTGTTCCAGAAGTTCCTAAGCCTCTCCTTATTTCTTTGAATTCTTGTTTCTTCATTCTGTTCTGGTTGAATGTTTATTTCTTCCCTCTGGTCCAAACCGTTGATTTCAGTCCTAATTTCCTTCCCTTCACTGTTGGTTCCCTATACATTTTCCTTTTCATAGCCTTCACTTTTTCCTCTATTTTATGACCATAGTAACCAATTCTGTGAGCATCCTGATTACCAGTGTTTTGAACTGTGCATCTGATTGGTTGTCTATCTCTTCATTGCTTAGTTGTATTTTTTCTGGATCTTTGATCTGTTCTTTCATTTCAGTCAATTTATTTTTGTCTCAGCACACCTGTTACATAGTAAGGGGTGGAGCCTTAGGTATTGGACAGGGCAGGGCAACCATGTCACTGGGTTGTGGCACTGTATGTGGGGGAAGGTCACAGAGGGAACAATGCAGCTTGCTTAACTGTCTGTGAGCTTTCAGTCACCTCCGCCTCTACCCACAAGCAAACTGGGCCCTTGTGGTGGTGATTCCTGCGTGAGTGTATTTGTGTATATTCTAGGACCCAGTGCGTCTCTCCCGCAAACTCAGCTGTGAGGCTGGGAGTTTCTCCTGCCACTTCAACCCTCACAGGTTTTTTCAGTCAGAGGTTTTGAGGCTTGATTTCCCTGCACTGGAACCCTGGGTTGCATGGTCTGTCTTGCTCCCCAGTTCTTCCCCCTAGTTTATCAGCATGCAAATGTGGGATCACCTGCTCTGCCAGCCACCACCTCACCTGGTCCACCAGCTGCCGTCTTGCCCATCCTGGCCCTCTAGCTGTCGCCTTGCTGCGAGTCCTCTCTGCCTGGCTGCGCATCTCCAGCCCTCCTATAGGTCTGGATGAATGTTTCTTCTTTAACTCCTTGATTGTCAGACTTCCATACAGTTCAACTTTCTGGTAGTTCTGGTTGTTTTGTTTTTGTTGTCCTGTTTTGGTTGTGTGAGGAGGCACACTGTGACTACCTACACCTCCATCTTGCCAGAAGTCTCCTTCTCTTGCTAAGTATTTGAGTGTTCTCTTCTTCTGCTAGGTCCAATCAACCATTAATACTACCCATCTTTGTCATTGTTTTCATCTCTAGAATCTTTTGTTAAACACCTCCCATGTCTCTACTTTACTTTTTAATTTACAGAATACAATTATAATGACTGTTTTAATGCTCCTTTCTAATAATTCCAATATCTTTGTCAGTTCTGGGTCATTTTCAATTGATTTCCTTTCTTCCTCCTTTTGGGCCCTGTTTACCAACTTTTCTGCATGCTTTATAATATTCGATTGGATGTGAGACATTATACATTTTTCTTTATTGGGCACTGGATATTTTTGTATTTCTGTATTCTTGACTTTTTTCTGGAATGCAGTTAGGTAATTTGGAAACAGTTTGATCCTTTAGAGTCTTGCTTTTAAAGAATTGTTGGGTAGAACTAGAGCAGTGTTTAGTCTGTGGTAATCATTTCCCACTATTGCGGAAAGACCTCCTGAACACTCTACACAGTGCCCTATGAACTATGGATTTTTACCCATCTGACTAGTGGGAACAGGCATTATCCCTGTGCTTGTGTGAGCACTGGGCTTTGCTCACTCTAATCCTTTGGGTTGTTGAATGGGACTAGCTGCCTTTAAGCACTGAGCTGTAGTTTCTGTGTAAGTTTGCAGGAGGGTGAGTCCTATTCTGTAAGGATATTCTGCATGGAATCATTCTGGGAAATATTAGTTTTTAAATGTTGAATTAAATTTAAAATTTAAATTAAAAAACTACACAGCAAAATAAAATAAAATCTATGCAAAACACATGCCAGAGTGTGGTGGATTAGAAGTAGCACATGTGAAAATGTGCTAAGAGTATTAGTTGACATCATTTGAATCAGAATTGATATGGATGACTGACCACCCCCCACCCCCTAAAGTAACATGACTTCGGGTTGCATTACAAGAAACACGATACCTAGGACAAAGAAGGTGACATTAGCTCCATTCTGGCACTCTGCTAAGGAGGCAAGAGCCTTGGTAGTACTGTTGCCCTGCTCACCAAAACCAGAATTACTTCCTTCTATACTTTTCGATGTAATAGATAATTAAGTATCTATAGTTTAAAGCTGCTTTTGGTTGGATATTTGATTACTTGCAGCTGAATACATCTTTACTAATGCAACCTCCTCAAGGGAAATTAATTGATCTCCACTATGAATGGTTATGTCCTTCACTGCTTAACTATGATCTTATGGGACTAGACTCATTGGTGATTATAATATAATAAATATAATATAATATAATTAATATATAATATAATATAATATAATGGTGCATTGAAAAATGGAATCCTTTACCCATCTGACAGTGTTGCCCACTTTCCTCCATTGATGATTAATGACAGAATACAGAGAAATGATTCTTAGAGTCCAGTGTGTTCCAAACTTGTTGGTGTGTATTAAACTCTAGATTTCAGACTCCATTGCGCAGAGATTTACCTCGGTAGATGTGGGGTGAGGATTTGGAGTCAGCCTTTTGAATCAGCACCCAAGAAGGCTCTAATGTTGAGAGTCTGTAAGCTATTTTGACAAACACTGACATAGAGAACCAAGAATTGGTTTTCCATATGATGATTTCCCCATATTTAGAGGGTAAATTTTGCATTCACTGCCCAAATTATCTTTAAAAGGTCTTTATGTGTCTATAAGTCTTTTCTGAATTGTCTTTAAGTGCAATAGAGCAAAATCTCTTTCCCAAGGTATCATAAAGATCCAGTTCAGCCTAGCCCAGACCCTATCCCAGGACAGTGGATTTCCTCGGATGGCCCCCTGAAGTCTTGCTCATGCTTACTGTTATCATGGCTCAGAAATTTCTCCCTACCATTCCATAGGTCTTCTTGACACTATGTATTCTCTTTCCACACAAACAGGTTCATCTGCTAAGCTTGGAGTGTGTCTTCATTCCAAGTCTAGAAGAGAGAAGAGAAGGAGAGAGGGAGAAAGGAAAGAAAAAAAATAATCAAACACAGATGGTCCATTAAGTCTTCTTTTTCTTTTTCTTTTGGAGAGTTAATTCAATTCTTCTGGTTGATCTTTTAAGAACTTTTGAAAATATTTCCTTTTAATTCAAAAGAAAAAATCTATGTGCTTCATCATTTGCACAGCAGAAAGACTCCCTACAGAAAAGAACATTGGAATCAACAACATGACTTTGGAATAAGAAAAACATATTTTCAGTTCCATAAGCCACATACAAGTTATGCAGAAATTAGAACTTTTTAAAAAGTATATTTTATTGATTATATTATTACAGTTATCCCAATTTTCACCCTTACCCTCCTCTGCCTGGTACCCCTTCCCTCCAGCAATTCCCCCTTAGTTCATGTCCATGGGTCATGCATACACGTTCTTTGGCTTCTCCATTTTTCTACACTATTCTTAACCTCCACCTGTCTATTTTGTACCTACCAATTATGCTTTTTAATCCTTGCACCTTTCCTCCCATTCCCCCCTCCCAGTTGATAATCCTCCAAATGATTTCCATACCTATGATTCTGTTCCTTTTCTGGTTGCTTGCTAGTTTGTTTGTTGTTTTTTTCTGTTTGTTTGTTTTTAGATTCAGTTGTTGATAGTTGTAAATTAGTTGCATTTTTCCTGTTCATAGTTTTGATCTTCTCCTTTTTCTTAAATAAGTCCTTTTAACATTTCATGTAATAATGGCTTGGTGATGATGAACCCCGTTAGCTTTACCTTGTCTGGGAAGCACTTTATCTGTCCTTCCATTCAAAATGATAGCTTTGCTGGATAGAATAATCTGCATTGTAGGACCTTGCTTTTCATCACTTTGGATACTTCTTGCCATCCCTTCTTGCCTGCAATGTTTCTTTTCAGAAATCAGCCGACAGTCTTATGGAGATACTCCTTACGTAACTGCTTTTCTCTTGCTGCTTTTAAGATTCTCCATTTATTTTTAACCTTTGGCATTTTACTTACGATGTGTCTTGGTATGGTCCTCTTTGGGCCCAACTTGTTTGGGACTCTCTGAGCTTCCTGGACTTGTATGTCTATTTCCTTTGCCAAATTATGGTAATTTTCTTTCATTATTTTTTAAAATAAGTTTTCCATTTTTTGCTCTTCTACTTCTCCTTCTGGCATCCCTATGATTCAGATGTTGGTATGTTTGGAGATGTTCCAGAATCTTTATATACCATCTTCATTTTTTTGAAATCTTGTTTCTTCATTCAGTTCTGGTTGGATGTTTATTTCTTCCTTATGTTCCAAATCATTGATTTGAATCTCAGCTTCCTTCCCTTTACTATTGGTTCCCTGTAGATTTTCCTTTATTTCACTTAGTGTAACCTTCACTCTTTCCTTTATATTGTTGCTGTACTCAATGAATTCTTTGAGCATCATAATCACCAGTGTTTTGAACTCTGCATCTCATAGCTTGACTATCTCCATTTTGTTTAATTCTTTTTCTGGGCTTTTGTTCTGTTCTTACATTTAGGCCATATTTCTTTGTCTCCTCAATTTGGCAGCCTCCCTTGTGTTTGTTTCTGTATATTAGGTGGAGGTTCTTTGACTCCCTGTAAAAGGCACCTGTCTGAATGAATGTGACTTCTTTAAATGCTTGGTTGTTGGACTTCCATATAGTTTGATTTTCTGACAGTTCCTGAGTGTTATTTGTTTGAGATTTAGATGTAATTCTTTTTGCTGTTGTGTGAGGAGGCAAAGCATGTCTACCTATGCCTTCATCTTGACCAGGAGTCAGAAATTAAAACTTTTTAAAGGAAATGTTTACTCTTATTTTTGGTTATATTTATTGTAAAATTTCCAGGGACCTGTCTAATGACATCTGACTAGTATTATTCCATTTAGTTAATATGTAAAACTACAAAGAAGACCATACTTATCATTATTTATAGCTCAATAACCCAGATATAACCATGGTTAAAGTACTATGTTTACAAAAACAGGCATTTTAACTCTCAAAAAATTGGAACGATAATGTTTAACCTAAAACCTATGTCTTCTACCTAAATTATTTATGAACATGTTTATGCAATCAAATATTCTTAAAAAAACATTTTTAGTGACTGCATCATATATATATCATAATAGATATAAACTAATATCTGCCTAATATTACTGGATAGCTACCTAATATTGCTGGATATCTAGATTATTTTTCATTTTTCCCCATTAAATGTAAATGCTAGTCTTTATTTCCCCTTTTCTTTTTCTTTCTCATATTCTCTTTCCTTCCTTTCTCCTTCCCACCTTGCTTTGCCTCCTAGTGTGAGGATGTAATTCAGCATCCAGGGAAGCAGGCTGACTGGAGGGAGTGAGGCCATACAGAGGCCCTTGTGGGTGTTCCCAAGCACCACTGAAGCAGGCAAAGGAGGTGGCATGGCAGGTGGGTGAGTCAGTGGCAGTGTCCCCAGCAAGGTTTGCCTACATTTCTAGTTAATTCCTAGATATGGATTTAGTGGGTCTCAGAGGCTGCATTTTTGAGGATTTCCAGGAGAGTTAGTGACATCATATTCTCCATATCAGTGTGCAGGGACCTGTCTAATGACATCTGACTAGTATTATTCCTTAAGCCATTGCCAGTGTGATAGGTTATATATATATATGATTGATTCCTGGTGAATTTCAAAGTTCTTTATCTTCATTTTATTATTTTTTGAATTGTTTGTTCATGTTCTTTGCCCATTTTTAAAATTGATGGGCTAATATTTTATATATAGATTTTTTAAAACTAATGATTTTAAAGGCTATTAATCCTTTGTTTCCATGGAAATGTTTTTGTCATTTTGCAAGTTTCCTTTTTTTAAATTTTTAAATAAGTAGCTGAATGATTTTTACATGGTCAAAATATAAGTCTTCTAAAAGCAATGTGTCTTGGATTGGATACAGTGTATCCTGAACAGAAAAAACAGCATTAGTAGAAAAACAGGTGAAATTAGAATAAAGTGTTGAATTTAGTTATTAGAAATGTACCAATATCGATTTCTCAGTTTTGAAAAAAGTAGTCAATACCATGGTAATGTAAAATGATGACATTAGGAAAAATGGGTGAGAGGTGTATGGGAACTCTTTGTACCCTCTTTACAGCCTTTCTGCAAATCTGGAACTATTCCAAAGTAAAAGTTTATTAAAAACAAACAGAAAAACCAAAAACCAAAACCAAAACAAAACAAAACAAAAACAGAAAAACCAGTCTTTTCATTTTTTACTTCTACTTCCTTTTGTTATTCTAGATTTGAAAAAATTTTGCCTATATAGAGATCATGGATCTATACATCCACATTTTCCTCTAATGTTTTCATGTTTTTTCGAAGTATATTTTATTGATTATGCTATTAGAGTTGTCCCATTTTTTTCTCCCCTTTATTCCCCTCTACTCTGCAACCCCCTATCTCTAGCATTTCCCCTCTTAGATCATATACATGG
Source organism: Tonatia bakeri (assembly GCA_004024845.1). Lineage (NCBI taxonomy): Eukaryota > Metazoa > Chordata > Mammalia > Chiroptera > Phyllostomidae > Tonatia > Tonatia bakeri. The sequence goes on from PVIA01001229.1 coordinate 44,775, forward strand.
GTTGTATGTATAAGTTCCTTGGTTTCTCCATTTCCTGTACTATTCTCAACCTCCCCCTATTTTGTACCTACCATTTATGCTTCTTATTCCCTGTACCTTTTCCCCCATTCTCCCCTCGCCCCTCCTTGCTGATAACCCTCCATGTGATCTCCATTTCTGTGATTCTGTTCCTGTTGTAGTTGTTTGCTTAGTAATGTTTTCATGTGTTAAGGTTTTGCATTTTACTGTTTTATCTAATTGTGGCTTATTCTGGTGTATGGCATAAAATCAAGAACTAATTTTGTATGTGTCTTCCAGACTTCCAGACTTTTGCTACTGGTCAAGAGGGAGTAACAGGGATGGGATTTACCCACTAGCCTGAAACAACCAAATATTGGGCAAAATATCAGACAAAATATATGAAATAATGACTCCCATGAGAGTGGATGCCAGGTAATGAAGAACGGTGATCCCTGAAAGACGGGAAACAATGAGATCAGCCCCATGCTTGCCCAAGATTGTAGCCTAAGATCTGTTTTCAGGCATGGGTACACAGAGGGGAAACCCAGACAAAGCCAGAGGTCTCCCTGACGTGAGGATACACGGCTTAGAGTCCAGGGAGAGCAAGTTGTGTAGAGTTTTCAGGAACAAGTACTGGGAGAGAAGAGAGCTGCGTAGAGAGATCGGCAGGTTGTACCCGGTCTTTGGCTGAGTTCTGAACAAGGTGTTCATATAAAGAACTACCTGACATTGGGAAAGAACCCTCTGAAAAGGTTAGCAGAAACAATCCTCAGAGTTCAGACAGGACCAGGAACAGTTTCTATCCCTCCTGTCCATAATAGCCTTGGACAGAGTGCTAAGAAGGGTTTTACCACACTGGTGAGGAAAACAGAACAAAGAACATGTGGTGTAAAGAGAAACAAGTAGCAAATGGTAGAATTAAACTCTACCATATCATTAATCACATTAACTAAATAGTATAAACACCTGTTTAATTAAATGACATATAGAGGCATCTTTTTAGTTAAAAGGCACAGATGATCAGATTGGACAAAATAATAAGACTAATTATATGCTGTCTTTAAGAAAACCACTTCAACTCTAAAACGCAAATGGCTTAAAATTAAAAATGAATGAAAGAAATACACCGTGTCAACTCCAATTTAAAAATGCTGGAGCAGCTATACTGATATCAAACAAAGTAGATTTCAAGCAAAGAATATTACCGGACATAAAAAGTCATTTCATAATGATCAAGAGCTCAGTAAATGAGGGAGGACACTACAATCCTAAACATTTATGCATCCAAAAAGAGCTTGAAATATATGAAGCAAAAAGGCAGAAGTGGCAATAACCACAATTATAGTCGAATATTTCAACAATCCTCTAAATAACTGACAAAACAAGTAGACAGAAAATCAGTGAGGATGTAGAAGAGCTTAAATGACCCTCTCAATCAACTTAACTTAATCAATATTTACAACAATCCAATGATGGTGTAGGGGACGGAAAACTTCTGCTCTCCTAGGTTCTATGGCTGGCCTAAGAATTAAATAGACATATAAGAAAGATTAACAGGAGAAAAACATACAGATTCATTTCATAGTTTTACATGTAGGTAGGAATTCTCAGAAGAAAAATTAAGACCCGAAAAAGTTGTTAGGCCCCAAAGTTTACATACGTTTTTACACAAATTGTAAATTGTGGGAGTGTGACAAGGGCTACAGTCGGTGAGCTGAGGGACAGTGGTCGGGAAATACAGGGGAGAAGCTGAAGAGGATGAGGGTTATTTCAGTCAGCTCGGTCGGACCGATGAACTTTGTCACTGACTCAGTCTCTACTAATAGGAGTACTCTTCCTGGTGGAGTAAGAAGAGTACTCTATTTTCCTTTTTCTCTTCTTCATCTGCTTTTAGGTAGAAAGAGGGAGGTCAGAGAGCCCTTGTCATCTGCTGTTCTTAAAGTGTCTTCAACTCAAAACAATCTATGTACGGAAGCGGCATGTTTTGGAATGGCATATTCTGAGCCTCTGCAACAGCAAGATACACTTCTTTTCAGGATAGACCACGTTCTGGGCCAGAAGTCTTGATAAATTTTAAAAATGCAAGTTATCCAAAGTGTAGTCTCTGATTACAACAGAATGAAATTAGATATTAATTACAGAAAGATATCTGGAAAACACCAAATATTTGGAAACTAAGTAACACATTTTATTTATTCATTCATTCATTCATTTATTTATTTATTTATTTATTTTTCAATTGAAGTTGACATACAGTTGACAAATATCAGTTTCAGGTGCACAAAATAGTGATAAGACACTTATATAACTTACAAAGTGATCACCCTGATGAGTCTAGTGCCCATCTGATACCATATACAGTTATTACAATATTACTGACTGTATTCCCTGTGCTGTACTTCACATCCCTGTGACTGTTTTTACAACTGGCATTTGTACTTCTTAATACCTTCCCTACTCCCCAACCCCCATCCCATCTGGTAACCATCAAAATGTCTGTATTTATGAATTTGTTTTAGTTTTGTTTGTTTGTTTATTTTGTTTCATAGATTCCACAATGTAAGTGAAACATTGTATTTGTTTTCCTCTGACTGACGTATTTCACTTAGCATAATAACCTCTAGGTCCATCCATGTTGTCTCAGACAGCAAGATTTCATTTTTTGTTTATTACTAAGTAATATTTCATTGTATGTACATACTACATCTTCTATATGCATTCATTTATCAGCAGACACCTAGGTTGCTTCTGAATCTTGGCTCCAATAAGTAATGCTGCAATTAACATAAGGATGCATATGTCTTTTTGAATCACTGTTTTTGTTTTCTTTGATAATACCCAGAAGTGGAATTGCTGGGTCATGTGGTAGTTTTCAATTAAATTTTTTGAGGAAGCTCCATATTCTTTTACATAGTAGCTGCACTAATTTACAATCCCACCAAAAGTGCATGAGGGTTCCAGTTCTCCACATCCTTGCCAACATTCGTTATTTGTTGATTTATTGATATAATAGCCATTCTGACAAATGTGAGGTGATATCGCATTGTGGTTTTAATATATCTGTTTAATATAGCTTTTCATATGTCTATTTGGCATGTGTATGTCCTTTGTAGAGAAATGTCTTTTCAGGTCTTTTACCCATTTTTAAATTGGGTTATTTGTTGTTGCTTTTTTTGGTATAAATAACACACTTCTGAATAACTCATGAGTCAAAGAAGAAATTGAAAGAGAAATTAGAAAGGTTTTGAACTGAATTAAAATGAAAATAAAATACATCAATATTGGATATTCTAAGCAGAGCTTAGCAGGATATTTATAGCAATAAATGCTTATATAAGAAACAGAAAAGGTATAAAACTAGTGATCTAAACTTCTATATTAAAAAAAGTAGAAAAAAGACAAAATCAAATCCAAATCAAACAGAAAGAAATAATAAAGATAAGAAGAGAAATAAAATTATAAGCAAACAGCAGAGAAAATCAATGAAACTAAAACTTGTTCACTGAAATTTCATTAAAATCAATAAGCTTCTAGCAAGATTGACAAAAATAAAGAAAGAAGTGACAAGTGACCAATATCAGGAATGGAATAAGTGATATCACTACACACACCACACAATTTTAAAAAATAAAAAGGAAATGCCACAAATATCTTTATATTCATAAATTTGATAACTTAGATGAATGAACCAATTCCTTAAAAAACTACAAACCACTAAAACTTACTCAAGATGAAATAGATACTCTGAATTGTCCTATAACTATTACAGACATTAAATTTGTAGTTAGAAACCTTCCAAAAATAAATCCCCAGCTACATTAATTTGCTAGGGCTGCCATAATGAAGTTCCATAGACTAGGTGGCTTAAACAACAGAAATTTATTTTTGCACAATTTTAGAGGATTGAAGGCAAGAATTTAGGAAGATTGGTTTTTTGAGGCCTGTCTCCTTGGCTTGCAGATGGCTGTCTTCTTCCTGTGTCTTCACATGGTCTTCCCTCTGTGTGTCTCTGTGTCCTAATCTCTGCAAAAGGGTATCAGTCATATTAGATTAGGGTCCACTGTAATGACCTCATTTTAACTTAACTAACTCTTTAAGGATCCTACTGTCCCCAAATGAAGTCATCTTATGAAGTACTGGGTGGTAGGTATTCAACATTTGAATTTTTGGAGGATGCAATTAAGCCCATAACAACAGTCCAGATAATTTCAGTTGTAAATTTTACCAAATATTTAAAGAAGAAATAACAGCAAGTCTATATAACCTCATTCAGAAAATAGAGAGGAAACATTTCCCAACTAATTTTATAAGACCAGACATTATTCTAGTATCAAAACCAGAAAAAAGAAAGAAAAACAAAAAAGAAAACCACAGAGCAATATCCCTAAAAAACTGGTATAAACATACTAAATAAAATACTAGTAGATTAGTTTCAGCCATATATGAAAAGAATGGTGAAATGCAAGGGTGATTTAGCATTCAAAAACCAATCAAGATAATTCATCACTAACACTCAGGGAAGAAAATCCTCACGTGGTTCTATCAATTGGTGTAGCAAAAGCATTCAACTAAATTTTTAAAATTTTTATTAATCTTAGCTACTAGAAATAGAAGAGAATTGACTCCCTCAATTTGATAAAGAACATCTACAAAATACCTATGAGTAACATCATAATTACATTAAAAATTAAATGATTTTCCCCTAGCATTAAGTACTACATCGAAATTACAACTAAATTACAGAACAAACACCCGTGAGAACCACTTAAAGACTAGCTAAACAGAACTTCTATATCTAAGGATATAAAGGAGAAACCACCTAGAGACTAATAGGAGGGATGAAGACACAGAACAAGCAGGTCCTTCACCCATAGTATAGAGGCTAAGAAATGAGAGAGATGGATATCTTGGCTGTAGAAGCCCCCTCTGAGGTGTGAGAGGTCTGAGCCCAACACCAACATCCCAGCCCAACACTGAGCTCTCAGCCCAGGACTCCAGTCCTGGGAAGAGAAGTCTCTGTAACATCTGGCTGTGAAAACCAGTGGGGATTGTGGCTGAGTGAGACAGAGGGCTTCTAGACCTAGGCATTTCAGGTCTTAAAGGGCCTAGACTTACTCATTGATGGATTCACTTGCTCTGAGATCCAGCACTGGGGTAGCAGGTTGAATAGCATCAGGGTCATTTGAAGAGAAGCTGAATTGACTAGCTTTAAGGCAAGGGCTAGACAGGGCTGGAGTCAGGGCTGCTCTTATCTGGGACAGAAGTGCCAGCAGACACCATTGCTCCTTTGTTTAACCCCCTTCTCTCCCTACAGATAGCAGATGCAAGAGGCTACCACATCCACCCACCTAAGTATCCATCTACCTGGCTAACAGTATTCCCCCTGCCCCAGTTATTCCTAGAGATCTTGCCCAACTCAACTGGAATGTCCAGCCCAAACCACTTCTAGCAGCTTTTCATACAAATGGCCTGTCTTGGCTCATGCTGCAGACTTTCCAAAAATATCTTCTTGGTCCACAAAGCCCAGATAAGCAGCAAGGGACTTCAGAGTGCCTTGCACATCTTGCTAAGTGGTCCCAAGCCTGGCACTAGTGGCAGCCCACTTGGCTTTGCAGCTTGGCCTCTCCCAGGTGCCTATGAGCCCAGCACAGGTGACAACCACCTGCAGGTCAGTTTGTACTTGTTACTACCAGGTAGTTCCAAGCAGTGGCTAAACTTGGCCTGCACCAGAGCCCCTACCAAGATGTCCCAGAACTAACACACCTGGTGGCTGACGTCAGGTCACACTGGAGCACCACCCAACCAGCTTCACAAACAACACACACAAAGGGCCGACTTGGCCGGCACCAGAGCCCCACTGAAGTGAGTACCATTCTGTGGGGTCAGCCCCCACACAACAGCTCCTCCACTGTAGTCACTGCTGTTCCTCACCACAAATCAGCCTGAGGGTCAACGCACCACCTGATGATGTGCCAAAAGCAATCCTGGCTCCACTGCAACAGGAGGGCTCACACAACCCACAAAAGGGACACCTCTGGAGCACCCAGCTAAGGTGACCAAAGAGACTGTGCCCCTGGGCCCCACAGGACACCTACTAAACAAGACCTCTCGGCCTAGACTGGGAGATGTAGCAGATCTACCTAATACATGGGAACAAATATAGGGAACTAGACAAAATGAGGAGATAAAGAAGCCTGTCCCAAATGAAAGAACAGCAAAAGAAAACTCCAGAAAAAGAACTAAACAAAGTGGAGAAAAGCAAGCTATCAAAAGCTGAGTTTAAAACATGGATTATAAGAATGTTCAATGAATCTAGGAGAAAAATTAATGAACTCAGTGAGAACTTCAACAAAGACATAGTAAGCATAAGAAAGGACATAGAAACAATAAAAAGAAGCCAGTCAGAAATGAATAATACAATGACTGAAATGAAGGATACCTTAGAGGGAAAAAATACATTAGATGAAGCAAAAGTTTGAATCAGTGATCTGAAAATCAGGGTAGCTGAAAACACCCAATTGGAACAGCAAAAAGAAAAAAGGAATACAAAAATAAGGATAGTTAAGGGAAGTCTGGGACAACATCTAGCATACCACCATTTGCATCATAGGGGCCAGAAGGAGAAAAGAGAAAGCAAGGGATTGACAATCTTTTTGTAGAAATAATAATGGAAAACTTCCCTAACCTGGCAAAGAAATTGGATATAGTAGTCCAGGAAATACAGAGTCGCAAACAAGATGAACCCAAACAGGCCCACCCCAAGACACATCATAACTAAAATGCCAAAAGTTAAAGACAAAGAGAGAATCTAAAATGTAGCAAGCAAAAAACAACAACAACAAAAACAATTAGTTACACACAGGGAACTCCCATAAAACTGTTGACTGACTTGTCTGCGAAAACTTTGCAGGCCAGAAGGGGTTGGCATAAAATATTCAAAGTGATGACATGAAAGGATCTACAACCAAGATAGCTGCAAAACTGTCATTTCAAATCAGTGGTGAGATAGTTTTCCAGATGTGAAAAAACTGGAGTTCATGATTATCAAACCAGTATTACAAGAAATGTTCAAGGGACTTCCTTAAGAGGAAAAGAATAGATCAAAAATATGATTAAGGAAATATAGGAAATAAAAAGTCTAACTGACAAAGGCAAATACAAAATAAAAAGCCGTAGGTCAACAAACTATAAAGCCAGCACAAGGGATAAAAGGCAAAAGTAGGGAGAACAACAATGTATAATTACAACAATAAATTAAGGGATAACACCCATAAAAATGTAAAAAATAATAAAAAAATAAGTGTGGAGGGAGTGTGTAAAAATAGTGATTTTACAATGTGTTGGAACTTAAGCGACCACCAATTTAAAATAGACTGCTTGAAGATAGCTTGGTATATAAAAAGCACGTGATAACCATGAAGCAAAAATCTGCAAGAGATATGGAAGAAATAAAGAGAAAATAATCTCAACACAAAATTGTACAAAGGCATCAACATTGAAGGGAAGTAAGCAAGAAAATAAGAAGGGAACTGAGAAGAACTATAAAATCAGTCAGAAAACAATAAAATTGCAGTAACTCCATACCTATCAACAATTACTTTGAATGTAAATTGACTAAATGCTCTAATCAAAAGAAAAAGGGTGACTGAATGGATAGAAAAACAAGAAGCATACACATGTTGCCTCCAAGAGCCTCCCTTCAGATCAATAGACACATACAGACTGAAGTAAAAAGGTGGAAAAAGATATTTTGTGCAAATGAAAATGAAAGAAAAAATGGAATAGCAGTAATTATATCTGACAAAATGGACTTTAAAACAAGGGCTGTAATAGAGGTGACAAGGGCATCTTGCAGTGACAAAGGGATCAACCCGACAACAGGACAACAGTCTCATAACATCTATGTAAAGAGCATGGGACCACTGAAACATACAAAGCCAGCACTGACAGACATACAGTGATAGTAGGAGACTTTAACACTCCACTGACATCAATGGATAGATTGTTCATACAGAATGTAAACAAGGAAACAGCGGCCTTAAAATGACACATGAGTCCAGATGGACTTAAGTAATACTTTTAGGACATTTTACCCCAAAGCAGCAGAATATACATTCTTTTCAGGTGCACAGGGAACATTTTCCAGGATAGAACACATGTTAGGGCACAAAACACATCTCAATACACTTAAGATTGAAATCATACCAAGCATCTTCTTTGACCACAGTGCTATGAAACTAGGAATCAATTATAAAAAAACTGAAAAATACACAAATCCATGGTGGCTAAGTAACATGCTACTAAACAATGAGTGGGTTAATAACAAGTTCAAGGAAGAAATAAAAAAATACCTTGAGGCAGTATGGAGGTTCCTCAAAAAAATAAAAAATAGAACTAGCTCTTAACTCAGTACCTGCACTCCCAGCTATTTATCTGAAGAAATCCAAAACACTAATTCAAAAAGACATATGCACTCCTATGTTTACTGCAGCCTAATTCACAATAGCCGAGATATGGAGGCAACCTAAGGGTCTATTGATAGATGAATGAATAAGTAAGATGTACAAATATAAAATGGGACATTACTCTTGCCAAATGTGATAACATAGGTTGACTTAGAGGGTATTATGCTAAATGAAATGAGTAGGATTGAGAAAAGCAAATACCATATGACTTTACTTATATGTGGAATCTAAAAACAATAAATAAATAAACAAACAGAAACAAACTCATGGATACAGAGAACATTTTGAAAGTTGCTAGATAAGAGAGTAGGTTTGGGAGAGTAGGTGAAAAAGGGAGAGTGATTAAGATAAGATGTACAAATTGCCAATTACAAAAATAGTTACTGGGAGGTTAAGTACAGCATAGGGAATATAGTCAATAATATTACAGTAATTACGTGTGGTGTCAGGTGGGTACTGGACTTATCTGGGTATCACTGTAAGTTTTATAAATGCCTAATCACTACGTTGTGCACCTGAGGCTAATAGAACATTATATGTCATTAATTTAAAAATAAAATTAAAAAAGCAAAGTAGACAAATAAATGAAGTGACACACCATGTTCATGGATTGGAGGAGTCAACGTGGTCAAGATGTTGATTGTCCCCAAGTTGATCCAAAATATATATAATAAGAAATTGGGTAGTTCACTGGATTGAGTGTGCGCCTGTGAACTGAAGTGTCACCGGTTCTGTTCTCAGTTGGGGCACATGCCTGGGTTACAGGCCAAGTTCCTGGTGGGGGATGTACAAGAGACAACTACATGTTGGTGTTTCCCTCCTCCTCTTTCTCCATCCCTTCCCTTCTGTCTAAAAATTAAAAAGGATAAGAAAAGAAAGAATGTTTAAAAAAAAATTGGGCTTTACCCAAAGAGAGGTGTGGCCATTGTCTCTGGCTCACTAATAAACCTTTGACATGTCCCAATTGTCTTTGTTATTCATGGTGAGCCCCTTAGGCCAAACATAATAGTTTATGGTAATAAGCTTCTTCATGTTTGAATCTTTGGACCATGTGATATGAGCTCAGTATGCAAGAAAGAGTATAGGGGCTGGGGATTGAGTTAAACCACTTGGCCAATCAATTAGTCATGCCTACATAATGAAACCACAATAAAAATCTCTGGACACAAAGCTTGAATAGATTCTGTGGTTGGCAATTGTTTTTGTGAATCATGAGACATGGTGGCTCAGAGGATAGAACACTATCTATGGCTTCATGGGGAGAAGAGTGACCCATCCCAGACTCTGTCCTATGTGTTCCTTGCTTTGGCCGGTTATAATTTGTATCTTTTCCTTGTGAAAAATTTGACCATAAACATAATAGTTTTCAGTGAGTGTTAGGAGTCATCCTAGCTGATTACTGAACCTGTGGGAGGTTTTGGGAAACCCCCAAACTTACAGTTGGCTTCAGAAGTCTTGAGCAGACTTGGCAGTCTGAAGGATTTTGTTCTCAAACTTTGTAGTGTGGCTAACTCCTGATAAGTATTACTGCAGATTCTGTCAAAATCCAAGAAGGAATTTCTTTTGTAAGTAAGTTGGTACTAAAACTTATATGGAAAGCCAAAAGGATCTAGAATAGCTAAAACAATTTTGAAAAAATGTGAGGACTTATACTATCCATTTATAAGAATTACTAGAGAGCTACAATAATTAAGACCATATGGTATTGTCAAGGGGATAGAAAACATATCAATAGAATAAACCCACACAAACACAGCTGACTGAATTGTGAATGAAATGTAGAAGCAATTCAATGGAGAAAGGATCATCTTTTTAACAAATGCTGTTGAGATTATTGGATATGCATTAACAACAACAACAGAAAACAAAGCTCAACCTCACAGCCTTTGCAAAATATGTCCTCAAAATTGATCATAGACCTAAACAGAAAAAGTTAAACTTTTGGATAAAAACATAGGAGAAAGTCTTGGAAACCTGAGGATATTTGAATTTCTTAGACATTTCACAAAGAGCACAATTAATAAAAGATAAAAAATTGATAAATTGGCCTTTATCAAAATTAAAAATTTTGCTCTGTGAAAATAATATTAAAAGAATGGAAAGAGAGCTGTGAACTACAAAACTATCTGCATTCATATATCCAACAGACTTGTATTTTGAATATATAAAGAACTCTCTAACTCTGGCTGGTGTAACTCAGTGGATTGAGTGTGGGCTGCAAACCGAAGGGTTGCAAGTTCAATTCCCAGTCAGGGCACATGCCTGGGTTGCAGGCCAGGTCTCCAGTAGGGGGCATGTGAAAGGCAACCACACATTGATGTTTTTCTCCCTCTCTTTCTCCCTCCCTTCCCCTCTCTCTAAAAATAAATAAATAAAATCTTAAAAAAAGAGAACTCTCTAAACTCAAGAGTAAGAAAACAATCCAATTTAAAAATGGGCAAAATATTGGAAGACATAGTTAAGCAAAGAGGATATAAGGATAAACAATAAGCACATGAGAAACATTTAATATCATTAGCCATTGAGGAAAAGCAAATTAAAGCCTCGATGAGATCCTGCTGCATATCTATTGGAAAGAGCTAAAATTAAATATACTGCAAGCTACGGTGAGGATCAGCTGATGGAGGAGGTGCAGCTCTTCTGCACTGCTGGTGGGATGCAAAATGACATAGCCACTCAGGGGAACAGCTTGTCAGTTTCCTTGCAATGTATATTTACTATATGACCCAGAAATTTCACTCCCAAGAGAAATGAAACTTACATTCACTCAGAAACCTGCACACGAATATTTATAGAAGCTTTCTTTGTCATGACCCAAACCTGTATGCAACTCCAGTGTCCTTTGATGGCTGAATGTTTAAGAGAAATGGCACATCCGTGTGATGGAATACCACTTAGCCACAGTATGGGAGGAACTACTGACACATGCAACAGACTGGATGGATTTCAAGGAAATTACATGTGGTGAGAAAAGTCAAATTCAAGAGGTTATGCGCCATATGATTCCATTACATAATACTATAAAACAACAAAATCGTAGTGCCAGAGAACAGAGCAGTGTTTGCCATGGTTTGGAGACGATGTGATCTTAGAGGGGCAGCATGAGGGAGTTTTTGAGGTAATGGAATTTTTCTGTATCGTGGTGGCTACACAAATACACACGTATCCCAAAATTCACAGAACCAAAGATGAAAAACCCACCTGAGTGCAGATAAACCTGGTAAAACCCAAACGAGGTCTGTAAGTTAGTCAATAGGGTTGCATCAATGCCTGTATCCTGCTTTTGATCATTGTACTAGAGTTGTGTGAGACTTAACATCAGGGGAAGATGAATGAAGCATACACAAGAACTCAAGACACTTAGCAACTTTGATAGAAGTCTAAAAATATTTTGACAAAGTAAGTGAAAAAAAAAAAAAAAGGCAATCGGATCCTTGACTCCTTACCTGGCTGTGCAGCCTGCACCTCCTCCACCCTGGTCCAGAACAGAGGTTTCTCATCTAAAAAGCAGGTGTGTGTTGTGGTGGATGGGGGACCTGTGGCCAGCTGAAGACAGGTGAACTGTACTAAGTAAAATGAACATTTATATTCCGAATTTGGAGACCCATCCCCAGCCCTCTTCCCTTGCTTAAGTCCCAATAGGGCAAACAAGTTTTCGAAGATGATCCCAGCCAGCCCAGAGAAAAGACTTAAAGATCTCGATACAAACTTCTCTCCAAAGAAATGGCACAGTCAGACGACCTGCTACGCTGGGCCATGGCCTGAGGGCTCACAGGTTCCAGCCAGGTCTTTAGCCCTGGACTTCCAAACATGAACAGAGCTCCAAGGAATATCAGATGTCCAAGGAAATGGTCTAACGAGAGAAAGTGTGATGCAGGCAAACAACAGGCACCTAGGGGGGAACAGACAATTCAGGGAAAAGAAAACTTTAAAAAGAACTTTAATCAGTAATCTCAGAGAAGTAAGAGAGCTTAATACGCTCATTAAGCAAGAACACAACAGGACGCTATGTACATGTGCACACACGGAATACCCCGAACGACAACGAGTGCCTAGAAATTAAAAATGAGAAGATGTGACAAATTCAATATACAATATTTGGAAGATAAAATTAAGAAGTATTCTATAAATCAGAGCAAAAGGAGATGCAAATAGGAGAGAAAAGATAAAAAAATTCAGGTACTACTCAAAATATCCAATATCCGAATACTGCAAGTTGTAGCGACAGCGCACAGAGAAAAAGAAGGGCGCCCAGAACGAAAGACAGTTCCAGAGCTCCTCCTCCAATGGGCGATACAAATGAAAATAGACCTCACCCTGGACGTCCATTTATTTCTCTGTCAGTGGATGCTTACTGTGGCCTCACAGGGCCTTTTCTGTGAACGCACAAAGTGAGACATCCAGAGTCTCTTCCTTTTCTTTAAGGACACCAGTTCTACCATATTAGGGCCCCACCATTATATGACCTCATTTAATCCTAACTACTTCCTTAAAGGCCCTATCTCCAATACGGTCACATTGGGGGGTGGGGGTGGGTGGGGGGGGTGGGGTGAGGGGTGGTGGTGGTTAGGGCTTCTTCAACCTATGAGTTTCAGGGAAATACAATTCAGTGTATAACAACTCCCAACGTCAAATTTCATAGCAAGATTTGTTTTTGACACATTTGTACTTTTTAGATATATAATATGTGCAGCTATTTATTTTATTTGTCATCATTATACATTTTGAGTTCACGTTAAGTCTTTTTGCATCAGTCAGAACTTCCACAACACTATAAAATAGTAATCATGCTTTTCACAAGCAATCAATTAAAGGGAAGGGAGAATAAAGATATTTTCAGACATGCAAGGTTCTCAAAATATAATCTCTTTGTCCCTGTATCTTCTTTCACAGTGCTACCAGAGAATGCACTCCAACAAAATAGGTAAGAATCATATGACTTCCCTAGCCAGTGTGGCTCAGTTGGTTGGACATCATCCTGCAAAGCAAAAGGTCACCAGTTCAACTCCCGGTCAGGGCACATGCCTGAGTTTCGGGTTCAGTTCCAATCAAGGGGTATATGAGAGGCAGCTGATTGGCAGCTGACTGATGTTTCTCTCCTTTTGCTTCTCCCTCCCTTCTTCTCTCTAAAAATCAATCAATCAATCAATCAATAAAATCTTTTAAAAAAAGAATCATATGACTTCACTCAGTTGTGAGATATCAAACTGAATGCAAACGGCCTTGGCTGTGTGGATAAGTTGGTTGGAGTGTCATTCCGTGCACCCGCTCCATTCCCTATCAGGGCACATACCTAGGTTGTGGGTTCAGTTCCTGCTCAGGGCATGTATGGGAGGCAACCAAACAATGTTTTACTCTCCCATTGATGTTTCTCTCTCTAAAATCAATGGGAATCTATCCTTGGGTGAGGATTAAAAAAATAAAACTGAAAGCAAAAAATGAACAAACAAGAAAAACAAACAAAAACTCACAGACAGCAGTACGGTGGTTACCAAAGGAAGGGGTTGGGGATAGAAGAGGGTAAAAAGGGGCAAATATATGGTGATGGAAGATTTGACTTTGGGTGGTGGGCACACAATGCAACATACAGATGATGTATCATAGAAATGTACACTTGAAACCTATCTAATTTTATTAACTAATGTCACCCCAATAAATGTAATTAAAAAAATAAAAAAGAAATGAAAGTGAGGGAGAAAACCAAGAAATAAGAAAACCTGGGACTCAGGAAACAGGTATCCCACACTGGTGCCTGTCCCCAGAGCCAGGGGGCAACAGGCCCCTAGGGGAGCAGGTCAGGAGACACCCAGAGAGAGTTTTTCAAGAATATGAAATTGACAAATATCTGTTGCATTGTAATATGAGGAGGGGAGTTGCAGACAATGGAAAGAGCATTTAGTTGTGAATTAAAGGTAACTATGTAGTGAAGTGCAATGAGACAGCAGAAAGATGGGTGGTTACCAGGGATCCTGGGGGAGGTATGGGGGTGGGGGGGAGGAGCAGCACAGGGGATTTTCAGGGCATTGAACTTATTCCTCATGGTACTGAAACAGTGGATACATGTCATTATACATTTGTCAGCATGCACTGAATGTACAGCACAAGGAATGGACTCTCTGTAAACTGGAGCACTTAGTTAGAACTAAAGTACCAATATTGGCTCGTTGATTGTAACAAATATGCCACAGTAATGCAAGATGTTAAAATACAGGAAACTGTGTGTGTAGGCAGAGAGGGGGTATGTGAGAACTTGCTGTACTTTCCACTCAATTTTTCTATGACCCCCAAATTTCTCTAAGAAATAAAGTCTATTAATTTTTTAAATGTGCAATGAAAAACCCAAGAACTGTATTAACTGCAGGGGAAACAGAAGTTGTGTCTAACAGGAACAGGATTCACAATCTAGCCAGGGAATACTGTGTAAACAGTATGATATTAGCACACTGGGAACATGGCGGGTGGGCTGCTATATGGGAGTGGTGGGAACAGGGCATGAAGACAGTAATCCTCATTTTCCACAATGGAAAGACCATAAAAACACGGGAAACCAAAAAGCCAAGAAGTAGTCATATGTCAGGGAATTGGGTGGCGGAGAGTCTCTAGAACTATTTGACTTTTTAAAGTGTGCACAACACTTGTTAGTTAAAATAAAACCTTTAAAGATAATTCTACATCAAAAATATATTCAATCTTAATGCTATTAAAAATAAGAGAAATTTCTTAAGTTTACTTTAGATATTTTTCCGTTGTTTTTTAAAACAGATTCTCTCCCCACTTTCTACTGTTTTCTATGTGGAAAGCATTGATTTTGAAAGTTCTTCCTTCTGTATTGAATTTTCTTGCTAATTTTCAGAGTTTGATTTTGACACATTTGGATTTCTTAGGTATTTGATAATACGTGCTAATACTCATTTGTGTCTGTTTCAAATCTTTTTGCATAAGTCAGAACCTCCATAACCTTGTAAAGTTATAATCATGCCGGCTGACATACTTTTTTGTTTTTGTTTTTAATCCTCACCTGAGGATGTGTTTATTGATTTTAGAGAGAAAAGAAGAGAAGAAGAAGAGAGACAGAAAGTGATGAGAGAGAGAGAGAGAGAGAGAGAGAGAGAGAGAGAGCAAGCTAGAGAAAGAGAGAGAGGGAGAGAGAAGGAAACATCAGTGTGAGAGAGAAACATGGATCGGGTGCCTGCCATTTGTGCCCTGGCCAGGGAGTGAACCTGCAGCCTGGGTGTGTGCCCTGACTGGGAATTGAACCCACAACCTTTTGGCATATGGGATGATGCTTCAACCATCTGAGCCACCCGAACAGGGCTGGCTGTCATCTTTATATTAGTTTTCATTTTATGGAAATACCCCAGCCAAAAGTATTCTATACTGTAAATGATACTGTTGGCTATTGAATTAAGATATAAAATCTTTATCAAGATAAAGAAGAATCCTTTCAGTTTTAGTTAATTGTGTTTCATCAAGAATAAGCATTAAGTAGCAGAGGTCTTTTGAGGCTTCTTTGAAATTTGTTGTTATTTTCCTTACTGGTCCTAGTTTTGGTGATTTTTATATTAGACATCTTAATAGTCACCATATTCAACATCTTAATGTTGCATTCTTAAGATAAACTCCAGGTGGCCATGACTCTTAATGTATCATTAGGTTTTGTTTGCCATCATTTTTTATCCCACATTTGTAAATGAAGTATCAGTAGAATTTTCTTTCATTCAGCCTCCCACCCCCTCCCTGCCTCAGATTTTGACATCAGAGTTCTTATTTTCTTTTTCATGTCTGTATAGCATTAAAACCATTTATTCCTGAAAAGTATACAGTGTTCTTGTTTAAGATATCAGACTCAGCCCACCTTTGCCTTTCCTACCTCCTAAATTCCCTTTCAAATAAGAGTATGAAGAAGTACAAGAAGATGTGTACACTGGGTGGGGAATTAGGGGTGGGGAGAAACCTAAGTAGATCGGAGATGTTGAGAAACTTCTGGGAGGATTCTGCAGCTTTGGTCTGAGGGCTGCTATGATGGGGAGCTCTACGCTCAGTGGGGTCCCAGAGGGGTCTCAAGCCCACAGCGAAGGATGGCAAGCAAAGGGGAAGAGGACAGAACTTCAGGTGTCCCCTGAAGTTTGGCCAGGGAAGTAGCCTTGTCCTGCCCCTCCTGTGTGCCAGCTCCATCAGCCTTGCTTTTCCTACCCTGTCTTCCAAACCATTGATTTGGTCTCTGCTTTGTCTAACCTACTGTTTGTTCCTTCCAGCGTATTATTTATTTCAGATATTGCATTCTTTATTTCTGACTGGTCCTTTTTTATGGTTTTTATGTCTTTTTTTCATGCTGTCGAGTATTCTTTTAATCATTACTCTAAATTATTTGATAAATTGCTTGCCTCCATTTTATCTAGTTCTTCCTCTAGAGAATTCTCTTGTTCTTTCATTTGGGGTCTGTTTTTTTGTCTTTACATTTTGGCTGCTTCTTAGTATCTTCCGCCTTAGTTGTTAAACTAATCAGTGAGATAGCCTCAAGCTATAATCAGCTGCTCAAGCACCACAGGGTGGGTCAGAGTAAATTGTGTGGGCAGGGCTATTGCTTCCCCTCTGGCCAATGCCACTTGGAGAGGAGTGCTGTGTCTGTGAACAATGGGAATGACACAGCACAGGAATTCTGGTGGCCTGTTCATTCAATTCTTTCCCCTGAGCCACTAACCCCAGACACTTCTCAAGTGTCTCTAGTCCACCCTGCCTTACCTCTGCCAGGGCCCAGGGTAAGTGCCTGCAAATGAAATTTTGTGCATGGGAGCTTTAAGAGGCTCTCTGCACCTCCAGCTGTCTCTTTCTGGCAGACGTAAACCCAGCTGCTTTTCGCAGCTAAGTGTTATCTGGGTTTTTTTCTGGCTCTGGTGTGGCAGGATGGGGAGTCCAGCTTGGGATTTAGACCCCACACCTCTCAGAGGGAACCCCTGCCCCCTGAATTATCCCTCCGGAACTTCAGCTGCCTCCTGTGGGAGCCCAGCCTGCCCTGTCGTGCCTCCTCTGGACTCCCTACCAGTCTCATTCTGGTGAAGTGGTGTGTTCTGCCCTTGGTTGTGAGGCTTCTCTCCAGCTGGTATTCAGTTGGCTAATCAGTATCTTTCTCCATAATTCAGCTGTGATTCCAGTCTGGTCCTGGGAGGAGGTTAGTGCAGCTTCCACTTACTCCTCTGCCGCTGTGGGTCTCCCTCTCAGAATTTTAGAATTTTAGCTCTTACATTTGGATCTTTGAATCATTTGTGGTTTTTTAAAAATAAAGTATTATGTAGGAGTACAAATTAATAATTTTTCATGTGATACACAATTTTCCCAGCACCATTTGTTGAAAAGACTATTCTTTTATCATTGAATTTTCTTGGCATCGTTAAAAAAACTCTGTTGACCATAATGTAGAGATTTGTTGTGGAGCGTCTCAGTTCTCCCCCTCTGATCTAGCTGTCTATCCATGTGCAGCACCACTTACTGGCATTTCGAAGTCAAGAGATGTAAGTGCTCCAAATTTGTTCTTTTTAAAGATTGTTTTGTCTGTTCTGGATCCTTTTGAATTTTCATGTGAATTTGAATATCAGTTTTTTTTTTTCCTGCAAAAAAAGACAGCTGAGCCAGCTCTCTTTAAAAAAAAAAAATTAACTTACTTTTTTATTGTATTTTTTTCATTACTGTTTTTCCCTCTTATACTCGCCACCCCCACTGCCAATCACCACACAGTTGCTCACTTTTTATTTCTGCTTGGGAATGTTGTTAAATGCCTCTGATTCGTTGCATCCACTCTTCCTTGTTCCTTTGTTTTCTATGTCCGTGTTGTCAAATGGCTCTTATAAGCTGTTGACAATTGTTCTGGAAGTTTTGCTGACGGTACTTTTAATATCTGAGTGCGTTCAGGGCAGGACAGTGAGGCCCTCTGTGCCGTGGGACTAATGTGATCGGAGCCCTCCAGTGCTGACGTGCACTGATTGTAGACCAGTTAAAGTGTGACAAGAACGTGTGTGTTAGAACTGGTAAAGTATGATACCTCATTTCTTTTTTTCCATCCTTGCCCCAAAGTATACTTTTGTATACAGAGCAATATGTGAGTTTTTAAAAAGTAAGTTGAACCATATCACTTGTTGGCTAAAGACCCTCTGGTGACTAACCATGTCAATCATCATAAAATCCAAACACCTACCATCATATTCAAGATTTTACAGTATGTGATTCCCACCAAGAAAAATCAGCCTCTTAGGTGGCATCTCCTACAGCTCTCCGACTGCTCGCTCTAGTCATCCTGGCCTCCTTGCGACTCCTCAAACACACCAGGCACATTCCTAGTTCAGGCCTGTTGCACTTGATGCTCCCTCTGCCTGGAATGGTCTTCCCAGGTACCCGCACGACTTGCTTCCTCACTTCATTTAGATCTCTGCTCAAATGTTACCTATCAGGAAGGCCTCTCTCTTTGCACAACTGATTAGTAGAGACTCTTCCCAGTACTGTCTCCTTTCTCTCTTATTTTTCATGTTACCACCATCACCTTCCTCCTCACCTAGAGCATAATCTCTGTGAGAGCAGGGAATTTGTCTGGTTATTACCCTGTGTTTAGAATGACCAGCATGTATCAGGTCCTCACTCAGTATTTGCTGAATAAATGAATAGATGTATAAAGCACATGGAAACTGTTTACCCCTTGCTAATACTGGGTGAACCAAGTTTTGGAGTAGGAGTAGAAAATTCAAACATGTGAATAGGCCTAAGACAGTAGAGAGTGGTGGGGGTTGTGGAAAAGTGTTAATTTTTTCCTAAAGCATGTTTGTGGCTTAATCTGGCTGTGTGTGTGTGTGTGTGTGTGTGTGTGTGTGTGTGTGTGTTGGGGGCAGATATGGAGGGGAAAGAAGCAGATTCTGGTAGAAGGTAAAATGAGATTGAATGACTAGCTTGAGAATGGTGGGGTTTCTAATGAGGGTGTTCTCATCTTAGAGTCGTGGCCTCCAAAGAGACTGTTCATCAGGTAGAGTTCAAGGTAATCCACCAGCCTATGAGAAGGCAATATTAGGACTTTTATTTATATTTATTTTTATGAAAATAAAAAATTAAACTTTCCTAGAATTTACCATATGGACAACACTGTCCTCCTCACTTTCTGTCTGTGTCTGACAGTCATGGTCATGAACACCACACAAGAGCCCCTTAGGGAAGAATGGGAGTAAGGATTTCAGAGGTCCTCAGTGCCTTCCCTCGGGTATTCACTGTCAGAACATTGTGGTGTATTGCAGTTTGCATACTGGATGGTTGAGTAGATACTTGGATTATACTGTCTGGTTTAAACTCACATAACCCTCACAAGATGGACAAGTATCTTTGAAATTGTCTGCAGAGAAACTGTAGATGAAAGGTAATGCTAATCAGAAGAGGAATATCACCACGGCAGAATAGCAGAGTGCAGCACTGACCACCAAGTAGGAGCAGTGACCATCACTTCAGGTTTGTGTATTCATTTCCTTTGCTGTGATCACTGGTCACAGGCAGCAGAGAAATGTACTTTTACACCATTAAATTTGCTAACCTAAAAATAAAGGGCCTTTCAAAGTGAGAGGCAGCAAGCACTTATTTGAGGTCAATAAGAATAGCTATTTGGGAGACACTGATTCAGGCAGAAGTCCAAATAGTGTTTGGATTGGGAGATAAAAGCAATGAGTATTTATGAGGAAGTGAAGGAGAACAAGTCCATCAATAGAAGTAAGTCACTTCCGTTGGTGCAGATAACATAACACAGTGATGCCAATTCAAAACAATATTTTAAAATTTTCAGTCTGGTGGTCACCAGTCCAGTAGTCATAATGACTGCTTTCTTGTTATCTTTGCAAATAGTTTTTTGGGGTACAAGGTTGCTTTAGTTCCTGTCCAAAGGTATTTTGCCCTGTTTTCATCTTCCAAAGGTTTGAGGCATAAGATGTGCGAAGCAGTTCCTCTGATGTGGCAGCTCCAGTTCCATTTTAAAGAGGTTCTGTTTATTTTATTTTTTGACACATTTAATTTTTTTTACTCTTATTTATTGATTCTTTGGCAAATTCTTTTACAACTTCTATTTGTGTATTTTTCATAATAAACTGGTATAGTTGTATATGCAATTTGTAACTGATTATACATATGTTGAGGCTATGTGCACATTTTAAAGTTTTACTGATGAGGCTGTATTGATGGCCCCTGGGAGGGCTTAGCAAGCCTGGCTGAACCAGACCCAAAAGCTTAATATGAAGGGTGCTGATTATTCTGTTGTCCACCTTTCCAGAGTCACTGGGGAAAGGTTGGCCAGAATGATAAATGAATTAATGTCAGGAGAAGTAAGATCAGCTTCCCTTATTAAGCAGCCTAGTCCTTTTTTCATAAATGTAAATGACAATTCAGGATCTCCACATATTTTAAGAAAGTCAGCAGCATATAAGACAAAGGTCAAGATGAGTAAACAGAACAAGAAAATCCAGAAGAAACAGTTAACTTGGTAAAAACAGAAATTACATGATTCTAATTAATATCATCAGAAAGACTAGAGGAGATCTGGTACAGAATAAGAACCTAACACTAGAACAGACTGCTAAGAAAAGTGAGTAATGAGACAATAAACAAAATCAGATACACTTCAGATATAAGGAGGCAATCTCAGAAGTTGAATATACCTCTATTTCGTTTGTAGTAAAAAAAGAAAAAAGAGAAATCTAAAAAGTATATTTACCTTTTTTAACTTTTTCTAATTATTTGTATGAAGCAAATATAACATTGACACCACAACTTGCTAAAAACAGTACAGTTAGAGCCCTGACCTGTGTGACTCAGTTGACTGTCATCCTGCAAAGTGAAGGGTTGCCAGTTTGACTCCCAGTCAGGGCCCTTGCCTGGGTTTCGGTTCCGTCCCTGATTGGGGCACCTGCGAGGGGCTGCCGATCACCGCTTCTCTCTCATGTTGATGTTTCTTGCCTTCTCTTCCTCCCTTCCTCCCCTCTCTCTAACAAACAAACAAACAAAGACATAAATAAATAATTACAAAATTAAGGACCTAAATCACTTATGAATATTTATTTAAATGATTTCTATTAAAGAATCCAACACCACGTTAATAAAATGACACATCATGACAAAGTGGGATTTATTTTAGGAAATCAAGGTTGGTTCAGCGTTTAAAAAGCCATGCTGTAATACACTGTACTAAGAAATGTAGGCAAAAAATATCATATGAGTATCTCTATATGTGCTGAAAAACTTTCTACAACATTCAACAACCCTTCCTGATAAACACACTAGAAATAAGAAATTGATAACTATATATATAAATTATATATAAAATTTATATGATTATAATAAATATAAGAACACATAAGTTATATACACTCACAAATATATAAATTACATGCTGTATAACAGGAATATTATATATTTATATATATGTTTACATGCATTTATCTTTAAACATATTTCTACATATATATCACATATAAATTATATAATTATAAAATGTATGATTATATAACATACAGTGGTACCTTGCTACTCGTCAGCGTCAGAACTCATGAAACCTGGTACTCATCCCATTTTGATAAGAAAAAATGTTTTAGTGCTTGGCACTTGCTCACCATTCGTCATACTTACTAGTATCTGTATCTAGCATGAATCACGATGCCACCCTGCAAGAAATAATGCTTCATCTCTCATTGCTTGCTTGCCACTTATTGGAATGAATTGACGATGAGTACTGAGGTACCATTGTATTATGTATACTAGATATATTCCTAAATGAATTTAGAAATCCAGTGTAATCCCAATAAAAATACCAACAAGCTTTTTTAATGGAACTAGACAGGTGAAAACTAAGTCCCCAATTCACTGGAATCTATTTTTATATGTGGTATGAAATATGGGCCTATTTTAACTTTTCCCAGTTGTCCTAGCATAATTTATTTAAAAAGTCCATTTTGCCCACTGGTTTGAGATGTCACCTTTGTTATACACTGAATTTCCACGAATACTTGTGTCTATTTCTGGATGTTTTGTTCTAGACACTGGCCCATTTTCTGTTCAGGTACCAGCACTACACTATTTTATTTTAATTATTAAACTTCGTAGTACATTTTGATAGGGCTGGTTGTTTCTTTTAGTTTTTATTTTGTAGTGGTTTTCTGGCTATTACTGAATGTTTATTTTTTCATATGAAGTTTATTATTTACTGATATTTTCTCTATTACCTGATATATGATCAGTTCTTGTGAATATTTCATGAGTACTCAAGAAGATGGATTTTCTGTTACTAGGGGTAAAGTTTAATACATATTCATAAGGTCTATATATATTTTTTATTATGGTGGTAATTTATTTTACATTCTTACTTATTTTTGTCTGCTTATTTAATGCCACTGAGCAGGTGAGACTTATCCAAGGGATGCTTCAGTCCTGATGACTTTGAGGTTTAAGGTTTTGTCCCATCAGTGAGAGATTTTCATTGGTTCATGCTGTGCTTCGTAGAACTTCACCTGGATATGCTGTTTATGCTTGCCTTGCACTTCTCTGTAGATTAACAGTAGGATGCTTGGCTTCTCTTTCCTTCCACACTTCCATCAATCACTTGTAAGCTTATTTTTCTGGCAAAAAATTTATGGTGGTCCTGAGTAATGGTTTAATATCATTTTGACCATTTCCTGGTATGTACCTAAATCTGGGAAAGAATATTTTGGGATATGGTACCATATCCCAAAATACTGTCTGGGACAGAGGTGAGCTAAGGTTTCTGAATATGGACATAGGAAGAGAATTGGGGAGTTTCTCAGAGGCTTTGGGTATCTGATACCCTGGAAATATTGGACAAATTCTGGAGGAGCTTGACAGAGGAGAAATTAACTTCATGCCAGCCTCTTTCTGTTTCTCCAGGTTTGCCTTCAGCACATCTGATTCCCAGAGAAACCTCTAGAAGGCATGCTTGAAAGGGAGTGAGGTCCGGCATGGCAATTTGAGTGGATTTTCATCCCCCTGGACCCCCTAGGATGTCTCCATTCAGCAGTCAGCAGAGACTGGCAACTGGTGGTAAAGAAGATAAACTTTTCTTAACATCCCAGAAGACCAAAGAGCTGGGGGCACTGGCTCTCCTCATTCTGTCACCCCTTTATAGCCCATTGTCTTCCCCAAGGTGTCTTCTGTAAACTTTTACCTAAATTGCCATATTGGGGTGGCCTTGGGTGACTGGCTTCACCCCCTCTTTCCTATGGCCTCAAAGCTATGGGGCCAGCCCCTGCACACTCCATGTGTGTGCGCGTGTGTGTGTGTGCACACATGCACAGGGAGAGGGAGAGACAAAGGGGACTGCTGAGAGCTGTTCTGGAAGGAAGCAGGGAATTCATTTTCAGGCAGAGGCAAAGTAATCTGAATTTCCAAGTGATAACCTATATTATAAAAGAAAATTATGCTGCCAACCTTGAAATGGGGAACCCAGATGACATTCATTTTTACAAAGCCTGTGTTTCAATCCATTTAATGTACTCATTGGAGTTAGTTTTGTAAGTTTCATAATCCATCAGCCAGCTGGCCTTGTAGAATGATATTTCATCATGAAAATAGTCATCAGGGAGGGGCAAGAAGAATCAGAGACACTTGAGATTTACGACACAACAATCACAGATAGTAATCAGGTTTCTGTCAGAATCTTAATCTGTGTGTTACAGGAGTCTCAGTCTGAGCCTCGGCTGTGGCCAGCCACGGAGTTTACCCCCATGTGGGGTCTACCCACTCAGGAAATGGACACCCTACTGGAGAGTCATGACATAGCAGATAACAGGCCACTTGTTTCTCTATCCTCCTCTCCCTCTTTATCCCCTCTATGGGTGACTGGATTTGTTTCTAGACTCTTGGAAATAAGAGTAGTTATAAAATAGTTGTTTTTGTGAAATTCTTTGTGAGCCATTAATAAACCTAGGCATTTCCACCTTGACTGACAGCCCAGGTGAAGCATTAGCATATGCAGCACATCCCCAGCCCTGGCCATAAGCCCTCAGAGATCTTCACAGCAAACGGGATGAGATGATGTGTGTGGACCAATGATGCTGTGGGATTCATGTCCAGGTATTGCTGAGAAAATCATGACAGTTTCATTTAATAGATTGGGAAACAGACTCAGAGAAGGATTCTGGTACTGTGTAAATTGGTTTTCAAGAAAAGTCATAATAGAAATAAAATTTAAGAAGCTAGAAATAAGAAGAATGCATGAAAAGGAACTTAGCAAATTGGAGAAAAAGGAAACTCAAGATTGAAGAGGGGAAGGCTAAATGCAACATGGAGTTGCATGTCTGAGCTTCAGAAGGCTACAGGCCACTTTGAATGTGGGGATATAGCTTGGGTTCAAACAGAGGATTGGTGGAAAGTCTATAGCAAGAAATTGGATCTCCATAACCCTTTCCCAACCCTACAACTTTGGTGACTGTGCCCACGTTAACAGAACATTGTAGTATTCCTCGTACAAGAGCTTGATCTAAACGGAATCTGGGCTCAGGGACACGGGGCCAGACACCACAATGACAACAAGGGGATTAAGTACAAAGAAACACATTGAAGGGTGTCGGCATCCTGGCTCTTGCCCCTCATTTGCCACCTAGAATAACTCATAGCTAGGATTACATATTTGTACACAATATGGATAAGGGTAGTAAAAAAGCAAATGAAAAGATGAGACAATCAGTCCTGGCTGGGTAGCTCAGTTGGTTAGAGAGTTGACCCGATATGCCAAGATTGTGGGTTCAGTCCCCTGTTAGGGCACATACAAGAATCAACCAGTGAATGCGTAAGTGGAACAACAAATCATTATTTCTCTCTTTCTCTCTCCCCCTTCCTATCTCTCTCTAAAATCAATAAATTAAAAAAATATGAAACAGTCATTATTAACCTAAAGTAAATGATTATAAGAGAGAATTGTTTTTATAATATAATCCTCAGTCATGGATATTATTTATGTAAGCACTGTATGATGCTTTAACCAACAATCACACTGGAACAACATTGAAGGAATGAGGAAAGATTTATGAGAAATTTAAATCTTCATCTAACATATTAGGGATTCAGTAGTTAATACTTAAAACTGAGAAATCAAGAAATAGTAGGCTAAATATGGAATTCCATAATGTAAAGATAAGCACATACACACACATGGCTACAAAATTATGGAAGTATTTATCTGTGCAGCAGGAATGAGGAATGGTGGAATTTATTTTAAAGTTTTGAACATGTATAATAGTAGTGAACAGAGACATAAGGTATTTGAATTATAATTATATATAATATATATTATAGTCAATACATGTGTATATACACACATAATATGGAGTAGGTAGAGAGGATGTCACAGTTTGAAAGATAGGTCAAAGTGCTCAGATGTTTACGGATTGACACCTCCTAATTTCAGACTTCAATCATAAAATGTTCTGAAGACTCTAAAGTCAAACATTTACCATCACTGTATTTAAATGAAATAATTCCCCTTAAGCAATTAGACAATGAAAGCGTAGTATTCAGATCTCCCATCTCCAAGGTCATAAGTTTTCTTCCAATAATAAGTACAGCAGGAAAGTAAATGTCAATAATTTATGAACATGTAACTCAGGGGTGTCGAACTCATTTTCACCAGGGGCCACATCAGCATCGTGGTTGCCCTCAAAGGGCCGAATGTAAGTTTGGGACTGTATACGTGTAACTACTCTTTAACAGTTAGGCAAGAGCTGGGCACTGCCACCAGGTAGAGAGAAGGTGCTGGGCTGGATAAAACAAGGTGGAGGGCCGGATTCTGCCTGCAGGCCTTGTGTGTGCCACCTGTGATGTAACTCAAATAAATCTTGAGGCTTTAAGTACTGACAAAGAAATGATAGTTAGCAATTAAAAAAGTAATTCCAATGTTTACTTTTGTCACTTAAAGAGTATTATAATAGACCCCTTCATAGCTCACAGCCACAGTTCTTAGAATGTCCTTTCCTCTCCCACGCAGTTCCCTTCACCTCTAGCTGCTCCCCAGTCACCCAAACTTGAACACTTTGATTATTCTCTCTTTCTCCTAACTTATCTCTAAGCCACTTACCTCTCCAGTTCTGCTGTCTTTCTACCCATGCTCCTGATGAGGTGTGGGTGGAGAGGAAAGACAAAGTGTCTTCAGCAGATTTAAAAAAGAGAGAGAGGTCCTGGCAATATTTATTTTTTATTGAATGTACTGAATTCACTGGGGTGACATTGGTTAATAAAAGTATAGGTTTCAGTTGTACAATTCTACAAAATATCATCTGTGTATTGTATTGCATGTTTACCACCCAAAGTCAAGTCTCCTTCCGTCACCCTTTATCCCTCCTTTATCCTGTTCCACCACCTGCCCCCTGCTCCTGCTGTTTCCTCCGGTAATCACCATAGTGTTGTCTGGGTCCTTGAGTCTTTCCTTTTAGTTTTTGCTTAATCCCTTCACTCTTTTACCCAGCCCTCCATCCCCCCTCCTCTCTCACAACTGTCAATCTGTTCTCTATGAGTCTATTTCTATTTTATTTGTTAGTTTATTTTGTTCATTAGATTCCACATATGCGTGAAATTGTATGATGTATGTTTTTTTCTGACTGGCTTATTTTACTTAGCATAATAATGCCTAGGTCATCCATGCTGTTGCAAAGCGTAAAACTTCATTCTTTTTTTTTTTTTACAGCCGAATAATATTCCATTGTGTAAATATAACACAGCTTTTTTTATTCACTTATCTACTAATGGACACTTGGGCTGCTTCCAAATCTTGGCTATTTTACATAATCCTGCAATGAACATAGGGGTGAATATATTCTTTTGAGTTAGTGTTTCAGGTTTATTTTGATATATTCCCCAAAGTGGAATTGTTTGGTCATAAGGCAGTTCCATTTTTAAATTGTTGAGGGGACTCCATACTGCTTTCCATAGTGGCTGCACCAATCTGCATTCCCACGAATAGTACACGAGGGTTCCCCTTTCTCTACATAATTGCCAGCCTTGTTTGTTGATTTATTGATCATTGCCACTTTAAGAGGTGTGAGGTGAAATCTCATTATGGTTTTAATTTGCATTTCCTTGATGAGTAGTGATGTTGACCGTGATAATGGCTATCTGTATGTCTTCTTTGGAGAAATGTCTATTCAGATCATCTGTCCATTTTTTTTATTCAGATTTTTTTTGGTGTTAAGTTGAATAAATTCCTTATAATTTTTGGCTATTAATCATTTACAGATGTATCTGTGGTGAATATCTCCTCCCCTTCAAAAGATTGTCTTTTCATTTGTTTATGATTTTCTTCTCCTTGCAAAAAAGTCTTTAGTTTGATATGGCCCCATTGGTTTATTTATTATGTTTCCTTTGCCTAAGGAGACATATAAAAAAAAAAACACTACTAAGAACAATGTCAAAGAGTTTACTGCCTATGTTTTCTTCTAGTTTTGTAGTTTCAGGTCTTAAATTTAAGCCTTTAGTCCATTTTGAGGTTATTCTTGTAGATAGTATGAAAAAAGAGGTCCAGTTTCCTTGTTTTGCAGGTGTCTGACAAGTTTTTCCAAATCTATTTGTTAAAGACACTGTCTTTTCCCCATTGTATGTTCTTGCTTCCTTTGTCACAGATTAATCAACCATATAGATTTTGGGATCTCAATTCTGTTTCATTGATTTATGTACCATACTTTGCCATGTATAATGAACACATTTTTGCCCAAATTTTTGAGGGAAAAATAAGGACGCATATCATACATGGGTATAATGGTTACATACCATGGGTGTACTAATGGACATAGTAATCCCATGTACAACGCACACAGAAATGTCGGTGTGCATTGTAGACAGCAAAATACATTATCTGTTTTTATGTCAGTACCTGCTGTTTTGAAAACATAGCCTTATGATATAATTTGATATAATGAGGTAGAAAATATACCTCAAACTCTGTTTTTTTTTCCTCAAGATTGTTTTGGCTATTCCAATCTTTTGTGGTTCCATAAAAATTTTAGGATTATATGTTCTAGTTCTGTGAAAATGCCATTGGTATGTTGATAGGGATTGCAATCAATCTATAGATTGCTTAGTGCAATATGGACATTTTAACTATATTAATTCTTCCTATTTATGTGCACAGTTTATCCTTCCATTTATTTGTAAACTCTTCAGTTTCTTTCTTCAATGTCTTATAGTTTTCCAAGTATAGGTCTTTTACCTCCTTGATTAAATTTATCCCTAATTATTTTATTCTTTTTGATGTAATTGTAGATAGCATTGTTTCCTTATTTTCTCTTTCTGATAGTTTGCTTTTGGTATATAAAAATGCAATTGAGGACTTCTGGTCAAGATGGTGGAGTAGGTAGATACACTTTGCCTTCTCACACAACCAAGAGAGGACAACAGCAAATTTAAAAACAAAAAACAACCAGAACTGCCAGAGAATCGAACTGCATGGAAGTCTGACAACCAAGGAATTAAAAAAGAAACATTCATCTAGACTGGTAGGAAGGGTGGAGAGGGGCAGCCAGGCAGAGAGGATGAGCAGCAAAGTGGTGGACCAGGTGGATGAGGTGGTGGCTGGCAGATCAGGCAGTCTCACATTCACATGCAGATGAATCTGGAGAAACAACTGGGGAGTGAGGCACACCACACAACCCAGGGTTCCAGTGCCAGGAAATTAAACCCTCAAAACCTCTGGCTGAAAAACCTGTGGGGGTTGTGGTGGCAGGAGAAACTCCCAACCTCACAGAAGAGTTCATTGCAGAGACCCAGTGGGCCCTAGAATATACACAAATACACCCACCCAAGAATCAGCACCAGAAGGGCCCAATTTGCTTGTGGGTAGCAGGAAAAGTGACTGAAAGCTGGCTGAGAGCCGAGCAAGCAGCATTGTTCCCTCTGTGACCCTCCCCCACATACAGTGCCACAATGTAGTGAAGTGGGTTGTCCCATCCTGGCGAATACCTAAGGCTCTGTCCCTTACAACATAATAGGTGTGCTGAGACAAAAAATATGTCCCAAATGAAAGAACAGATCAAAACTCCAGAAAAAGAACTAAGTGATGAAGAGATAGACAACCTATCAGATGTAGACTTCAAAACACTGGTAATCAGGATGCTCACAGAAATGACTGAGTATGGACATGAAATAGAGGGAGAAGTGAAGGCTATGAAAAGTAAAATAAAGAAAAATATACAGAGAACCAATAGTAATGGGAAGGAAACTGGGACTCAAACCAATGATTTGGAGCAGAAGGAAGAAATAAACATCCAATAGGAACAGAATGAAGAAACAAGAATTCCAAAAACTGAGGGGAGGCTTAGGGACCTCTGGGACAACTTTAAACATTCCAACATCTGAATCATAAGGATGCCAGAAGAAGAAGAAGATGAACAGCAAGGAATTGAAAACATATTTGAACAAATAATGAAGGAGAATTTTCCCAATCTGGTGAAGGAAATAGACTTCCAGGAAGTTCAGGAAGCTCAGAGAGTCCCAAAGAAATTGGAACCGAGGAAGAACATACCAAGGCACATCATAATTACATTACCCAAGATTAAAGAAAGGGAGAGAATCTTAAAAGCAGCAAGAGAAAAGGAGACAGTTACCCACAAAGGAGTTCCCATAAGACTATCAGCTAATTTCTCAAAAGAAACCTCACAGGCAAAAAGGGTCTGGAAAGAAGTATTCCAAGTCATGAAAGGCAAGGACCTACATCCAAGATTGCTCTATCCAGCAAAGCTATCATTTAGAATGGAAGGGCAGATAAAGTGCTTCTCAGATAAGGTCAAGTTAAAAGAGTTCATCATCACCAAGACCTTATTATATGAAATGTTAAAGAGACTTATCTAAGAAAAAGAAAGACTAAAACTATGAACAGTAAAATGACAACAAACTCACAACTAACAACAACTGAACCTAAAAAAACAAAAACAAACTAAACAAACTAGAACAGGAAGAGGATCACAAAAATGGAGATCAGTGGGGAGGGAGAGGGAGAAAATGGGGGAAAAGGTGCAAGGAATAAGAAACATAATTGGTAAGTATAAAATAGGAGGAGGTTAAGAATAGTGTAGGAAATGGAGAAGCCAAAGAACTTATATGTACAACCCATGGACATGAACTAAAGGGGTGGGGAATGCTGCAGGGTGAAGGGATACAGGGTGGAGAGGGATAAAGGGGAGAAAAAAAATGGGACAACTGTAATAGCATAATCAATAAAATATACTTAAAAATGCAAAGGAATTCTAAATATAAATTTTGTGACCTGCTACTTTACTGAATTTCTTTATTAGTTCTAATAGTTTTTGGTGGAATCTTTAGGACTCTCTATATGCAGTACCAGGTCACCTGCAAATAAATGACATTTTTACTTCTTTTCCAATTTTCCTAATTGGGAAAGAATAAAATTACATTTTATTTCTTCTTTTTGTCTGATTGCTGTGACTAGGACTTCCAGTAGTAGGTTGAATAAAAGTGGTGAAGATGGTCATCCTCACCTTTTTTCTGATTGTTAAAAAAAAAAGCTTTTAGCTTTTCAGTATTGAATATGAGGTTAGCTGTGAGTTTGTCATATATGGCCTCCATTATGTTGAAGTATGTCTTTTCTATTCCCCACTTTGCTGGGAGATTTTCTAAAAAATGGATGTTGGACTTTTGTCAAATGCTTTTCTGCATCTATTGATATGATCATATGATTTTATCCTTTATTTTGTTCATGTGGTATATCATGTTAATTAATTTGTGTATACCCTTGTGTTGAAACAGCCTGGAGTATCAGGAATAAATCCCACTTGATTGTGGTGCGTGATCTTTTTAATGTTTTGCTGAATTTGATTTGCTAATAATTTGTAATGTGTTGTTCATATTGTTGAGAATAGTTGCATCTATGTTCATCAGAGATATTGGCCTATAATTTTTAATTTTTAGTAGTGTATTTGCCTGGTTTGAGATAAGGGTAATGCTGGCCTTCTAAAATGAGTTTGGGAGAGTTCCCTTGTCTTCAATTTTTGGAACAGTTTAAGAAGAATAGGTATTAATTCTTTAAATGTTTGGTAACATTCACTCATGAAGCCATCTGGTTCAGGGCTTTTGTTTCTTGGGAGTTTTTTGAATAGTAATTTGATTTCTTTGGCAGTTATATGTCTATTCCAATTTTCTCTTCTCTTCTTGATTCAGCCTTGAAAGATTGTTTGTTTCTAGGAATATATTAATTTCTTCCAGATTGCCCAGTTTGTTGGCATATAATTGTTCATAGTATTTCCTTATATCTTTGTATATCTGGGGCGTTTGTTGTCACTTTTCTTTCATTTCTGATTTTTTGATTTGGTATATATTTTTTCCTTGATGACTCTTTCTAAAGATTTATCAATTTTGTTTATCTTTTTAAAGAATCAGCTCTTTTGAAATTGATCTTTTGCATTGATTTTTAGACTCTGTTTTATATATTTTCACTTTGATCTTAATTACTTCCTTTTACTCACTTCGGGCTTTGTTTGTTCTTCTATTGCTGGTTCATTTATGGTTAAAATTAGTTTGTGTATTTGAGATTTTTCTTCTTTATTGAGGTAGGCCTGTACTGCTGTAAATTTCCTTCTTAGAATTGCTTGGGTGATGTCTCCAGATTTGGGGTCATTGTGGTTTTATTTTCACTTGTCTCCAAGTATCTTTAGACTTTTTCCTTGATCTCCTTGCTAACCCATTTGTTGTTTAGCAGCATGTCACTTAGCCTCCATGTGTTTGTATGTTTTTCAGTTTTCTCCTTTAATTGATTTCTATTTTTGTACTATTGTGGTCAGAGGAGATGCTTGATGTGATGTAAATGTTTTAACATTTGTTGAGACTTGTTTTGTGTCCTAACAGGCAGTCTGTCCTGGAAAATGTTCAATGTGCTCCTGAAAAGAATGCACATTCTGCTTCTTCGTGATGAAATATCCTAAAAATATGGATTAGGTCTATCTGGTCTAAGGAGTCATATAAGGCCATTGTTTCCTTGTTTATTTTCTATCAGATGATTTATCTATTGGTGACAAAAGAGTGTTAAAGTCTCCTACTATGATTATACTTCTGTCAGTATCTCCTTTTATGTCCAACACTATTTGCTTTATATATTTTGGTGGTCCTATATTGGGTGCATAGATGTTATGAGAGTATATTTGCTTGTTGGATTTATTCCTTCATTGTTATGAAATGTCCTTTGAAAGATTTTAGGAAATTCTGCATCTTGAGCTGAGACCAGCAATTTGTGTAGAACAGCTGCTGGAGGAGGTTTGGGCCTGGGTTGGGGGTATAAGTTGGGTGGGGCAGGGTCTCAAGGAATCACTTGGGTGGGATGAATGATGTTAGCCAAATTAGGGGGAGCTCAGATGACGTGCCCACCTGTACCTGCCAGCTGTGTGGGTAGAGGGCTCAAGAAAGGAAAAATGGCACTTGCTCACCCCTCCATTCCTGCAGAGAACTTCCCTGACCCTTACCCTTGGTGCCCTTGCCCTAAAGCTAGTCAATTAATTTCCTCTCCAAAAGTCCCTGGTACTTTTCAAGTTGTTGCTGCACTGAAGCTCAGAGCTAGGGAGTTTGTGAGCAACTGAGTTTGTGCACAGGTCCTTTAAGAGGAATGCTCGGGACTCTAGAAGCCCTTTGTTTCACACACTCACAGCCCCTGCTGGTTTTCACAGCCAGAAGTTATGGGGACTTCTTTTCCTGGCACTGAAGCCCTGGACTGGGGAGTCCAGTGTGGGGCTGGGGCCCTTTACTTCCCAGGGGAGACCTCTAAATTCAAGTTATAGCACTCATTTCTTAACAGCCACACGTGGGTGTGGGACCATCCCATTCTGTGTCTGTGCCCATCCTACCAGTCTCAAAGTGGTTTCTCCTGCATACCTTTAGTTATAGAACTTCTGTTCAGCTAGTCTTCAGGTGGTTCTCAAGAATGGTTTCTCTGTAATTTTCTTGTAATTTTGATATGGTCGTGGGAGGAGGTAGGCACAGTGTTTACCTACTCCACCATCTTGACTGGAAATCCTCTTCCAATCTTTTTAAAATTCCCTTTCGCTCCCCTTTTTCTGAGACTCCAATTACACATGTACTAGGATGTGTGATAGTATGGCTTTATCTGGTGTTATTTTATGTTGCAGTCTGTTCATACCTTTCTTTAAACACAGACTCTGATTAATTTTGAACAATTCTATTATTTGTCTTTAAATCAATAATCTTTCTCTTTCCCATCAGATCTTCTGTTAATGGAAGCTTACTTCCATTCTTCCAAGGCTTGTATACCCCTAGTTTCTTATTGCTTTTGGTTCTAGGGTTTCTCCTCGGTACTTCTTAGTTTCCATATATTTTTTGAGATTCTCTATATCTCCATTCATTATACCCATTTTTCCTGTAAAATACCTTGACATATTTATTACTTATTTGAAAGTCCTTTCCTTCTAAATCTTAAAAGTGGATCTTCTTTACTGACTGTTTTTTTTTAAGATTTTATTTATTTATTTTTAGAGAGGGAAGGGGGAGAGAGAGAGAGAGAGAGAGAGAGAGAGAGAGAGGGAGAGAGAGAGAGAGAAACATCAATGTGCAGTTGCTGGGAGACATGGCCTGCAACCTAGGCATGTGCCCTGACTGGGAATCGAACCTGCAATGCCTGGTTCGCAGCCCACACTCAATCCACTGAGCTACACCAGCCAGGGCTACTGACTGTTTTTTTAAATCTTGACTTGCCATCACATTAAAAATTTTTTTTTCACATGTATTGCGATTTTTCTATTGTATACTAACACATTGAAGAGAATCTGGATGCTGTTATCTTTCTCTTAAAAATGTTAAGTTTTGCCCTGGCTGGTGTGGGTCAGTGGATTGAGCACCAGCCTGCAAACCAAAGGGTTGCGGGTTTGATTCCAAGTCAGGGCATGCACCTGGGTTGCCGGGCCAGGTCCCCAAGCAAGGGACATGCAAGAGACAACTACACATTGATGTTTCTCTCCCTCTCTCTCCCTTCTTTCCCCTCTGTCTAAAAATAAATAAATACTTTAAAAAAAATGTTGAGTTTTGTTTTAGCTATTTAGCAGGAAGACACCTGGATTTTGCATAGGCTTGGCTTTAGTTGTGTTAGGGTGAGTCAGTTTTAATTTTGTCCTTAGTCCTGGGATGCACTTCCTAATGCTAGGACATGGATATTTTAGAGTTTTATTGAAAACCCTGATGTGTTGCCAAAACTCCTCTAAATTGGGGAGACTTGAACTCTGAAGTCTGTCTCTCTACTGAAATTTCTGTTCAGCATTTTCTACCTTCCAGCTATTCTTTTCCTCTGGGCTCACTGGAGTCTTTCCCTGTGCACATGCATTTTCAAAGTCAGAAAGTACTTGAGGTGTTTATATATAAATATCACTACCCCCTTATTTTTCATTTTCCCAACATCTCAATTGCAAACTTCTCTGGTAGCCCTAAACTCTCATCTCTGACTCTTCAGGTTAATAAGACTACAGCTTTTTGTTTGAACTTTAGTGCCCATTCTCTAGGCAAATTGGGAAGTACTTTCAATTTAAGAGAAAAGCTTGTTAAATGTGAATTTCACAGAGTTTGCTTATGTCTTTCCAAGACATATAGAACTGTAATTTCTTATTGCTTGTGGTTACCCCCTGAGGTCTTGTAAAGTTGTTTTAATATTTTATCTATAATCTATATTTGTCTTCAGCAGGTAGGTTTTGTCTGGTACAAGCTACCCTGCCATTAGTAGAGGTGGAAGAAAAAAAGAATTAAGAAATAAAACAGAATTGAGAAATAAGGTAGTCTACTACCATTACCTCTATTCCACATTATACTGGTGGTCTTAACAAGTGCAATAAAATAAGAAAAAAAACTTATATGAATTGGAAAGGAAGAAACAGAACTTGAATTATTTGCATATGAAATGAAAATTCAAAATAATCTATAAAAAACTTTAATTATAAAAAAAAGTTAAGGAAGGAAGCTAGATATTGGAACAATATTTAAAAATCTGTTGCTTTCTATACATCAGATACAAGTTCCCTAGATTATATTTTAAGAACAATAAATATTTCTTTCAGATTCAGGGCAACCTTATCATCCCAATTCTCGTTCACATTTATCTGGTTTCTTGAAGCAAGTTGACTTTAGTTCTCTGTTATTTGCTACCAGAAGAGCTTTGGCTAAAAGAAAAGCAATTTCTCTGAGGTCAGGTATGGAGAAGGTGGATAAGGGGTCCCTTGCTCAGGTGGTGTGGCACGGGCCTGCTGGGATGACGTGAGGAAGCTAAACCAAATGAGCCTTTGGAGGCACAGACTGCATCTTGTTTTCGCTGTGTCCCCAGCAGCTAGCACACTGGGCCTGCTGCAGAGCATGTCTCAATCAATGTTTTTTGGAGAAACATGGTTGCTATTTTTAAGTATTTAAAGGTCTCACAAGGAGGAGGAACTGACTCAACCTGCAAAGGATCTCTAAAAGGGTCAGTGCTGGTCAGTCAGAGTTGGGACCTTGAACTCCTGGCTGCAATGATTCAAGTAGAGGTTGGAGGAATACCTGGCAGAGGTTTAAAGAGAGGATTCAAACAATAGCTAAGAGTTTGGATTTTGACATTCAGGATAGCAAATGGAAGAAAAGCTGAATAGTAGTGTGGTAGCCACACCCCAAGAGGGCCCTTAATGATTTTTGCCTCCTAGTAGTCATGTCCTTGTGTAGGCTTCTTCCGCATTGGATTGGGGCTGGCTGTGTGACCAAGACAGTATGGTAGATGTCATGGTAGGTGATGGCCAAGACCAGGTCATAAAAGGCATTGTAGCTTACAGCTAGATTCCAACAGTCCTGTGGGAGGCCCATGTGGAGAGGGACAGTTTTGTCAGCATCAACTTACTAACTACGTAAGTGGGGCATTTGGGAAGCAGATTACCCAGCCCCAATTAGGCTTTCAGA
Source organism: Tonatia bakeri (assembly GCA_004024845.1). Lineage (NCBI taxonomy): Eukaryota > Metazoa > Chordata > Mammalia > Chiroptera > Phyllostomidae > Tonatia > Tonatia bakeri. The sequence goes on from PVIA01001229.1 coordinate 81,167, forward strand.
TGATTCCAGCCCCAGCTGACATCTGGCTACAACTTTACAAGAGACCCTGAGCCAGAACCACCCCACTGAGCCACTCCTGAATTCCTGACCCATGGAAACTATGAGAGATAATAAATTACTATTATTGTTTTAAGTTACTTGGCTTTAGGGTGATTTGTTACCCATAACCTTTGAGTTTCAGTACTGTGGAATCTCTTTCCAATTCTCATTAGCTCTGACAGTCTATGCTGTTTTTACATTTTATCACCTCCCTTTAGGTTGCCTTTGACATGGTACCAGAGACATGTTCTGGGAAGTGTCCAGTTTCAGCAAATTCCTGAAGTTAGGGAGGTTGTGTTGAGCAGGAGTCCCAGCATGTGATGGGAAGAACTCCTCCAATTGAGGAGTTCCTGGAGGACAAGAATAACCCCCAATGTTTGTATTACTACAAGCACAGTGCCTGACACAGTGTAGGTACCCCTTAAGGGTTCTTTGCATAGTGAACACAAAAGGTGAGTTTGTCAGAAACCAGTCCTCTGGCGTCTCTTCACAGTCTTCTGATTTTCAGTTTTCCTGGCCGATCACACAGCAGAGGGCAGTGTAGTGCATGCTGAGATGCATGAAAATTCATCCGTTGAAATAGGCCTTTTCCCATTTCATGGCTCTGTCATTTTGGGGATAATTTCTTCTTACAATAAACCTTAGATTTATATATGACTAGAACACTATACCCATAGAATACAGCTAAACATTCCTGAAGCCAAGGTATCCAGGGACCGTTGATATAGATATACAGAGTGACTATTGATAAACAAATTGATTTAACCCATCTTGGGAATAATACATGCCACCTACATTAGCTCACTAAAAGCTTCAATAAGTTGAGCTTATTTTCATTCTGACTTACAATAGTAAAGAAAATGTTTGAGGGTGGCCCAGAAGGCACTGTAGAATCTAGAAAAGATGCTGTAAGAACTATGAAAATAAGAATTCCTCAGGCCCTGGCTGGTGTAGCTCAGTGGATTGAGTGCGGGCTGCGAACCAAAGCATCGCAGGTTCGATTCCCAGTCAGGGCACATGCCTGGGTTGCAGGCCATGGACCCCAGCAACTGCACATTGATGTTTCTCTCTCTCTCTCTCTCTCTCTCCCTCCCTTCCCTCTCTAAAAATAAACAAATAAAATCTTTTAAAAAAAGTGATTTCTAAAAAAAAAAGAAAAGAATTCCTCTATAGCAGTGACTTTCAGCCAGCATGCTGTGGCCCACTGGTATGGTGCAAGAATTTTTAAAACATGCAATACCTACTTAGTCAGGGGCACTGACCTCTTTTCCCTTAGATTCTCAAATAAAAAAAATGACAACAGCCAACAGAACAATAGTCATCAGTGTGAATGAATCAAAATTATACCTATCTGTTATTAGACTGACAAAAAATATTTTTTTTGGTGTGCTGCAGAATTTTAATAATTAGTTTATGTGTGCCATGAGATGGAAAAGGTTGAAAATTGCTGACCTACAGCATGGATGAACCTTGAAAACATTGTGTTAACTGAAAGAGGCCAATCACAAAGGACCACATATCATGTGATTCCATTTCTATGAAGTGTGCAAAATAGGCAAACTTATAGATACAGAAAGTAAATTAGTGACCTAGGGCTGGGGGGAGGGGGGATGACAGCTAAGGGGTGAGGAGTTTCTTTTTGGGGCTGATTAAAAATGCTCTGAAATTAAATTCAGGTGATTGTTGCAAAGTTTTGTGAATATACTAAAATTTTGAATTGTATACTTTAAAGGTAAAATTGTATACTTTGAATTGTATAGTGTGTGCATTATCTCTCAAAGCTCTACAAAAAGAATTTCTAAAGTTCAGCCAAATATTTACATTTATCTTGTTATTCCCCTGGTTTAGTCTCTAAAAATGGGTTAGTCATCTGTGATGCATATGATGAATTTCCAGGGACCGAACGTATCACTGCCCACACATCCAGGATTGCACATGCTAGCAGGGGTCCATGTAGAAACATGACTCTTGATGCTGGGCAGCCAATCTACATTCTTGTCATTGATGTTGTGAGGGGCTCATCTGTTGTGTCCACTCACAGATACAATGCTCAGGCCAGGACGAGAGTCAGAGTTCTCATTCCACTCACCAGCCCCACTACTGGAGCCATGGGGGCTGACCTGGAGGTTGTCACGAGCCCTCCAGCCCTGCTGGCATTACCTAGGAGCCTAAGAGAACCTGTGGCTGTGCGGAACAGCAGCCCCAGGATACACGCAGGTGGCAAGACTTCGCTTCTAGTTCTCACTCAGCTTGTACCTGAGATCTGCCTTCTCCAATTTGCATGGCAGCTCCTGTAGTGAGCACTTTCAAGAAGGCGGCACTCTCTGAATCGCTAATCTCAGCAATTTTGGGCAAAGTGAAATCCATCTTTAGAGGAAGCATTCCTGGCTGGGAATTAGGAGGCTTGGCTTCTGGTCCTGGCCGTGATAGTTGAATTGACCGAGATCTCTCCCTGAGTTCTCTCTGACCTTGAGTATGTCAGTAAATCAGACTTCTTCTGGGGAATCAAGGCTGAGAACTGTAAGGTCATTCCCAGTTCTAAATTTCATGAGCTAGTACTGGTTTACACTCCTGAGGACAAATGTAATTCAAGTGTTGAAAGCCAACAGAAAAGGTGGCAAAACTCTAAACTTCTCTTTCTTGTCTGCTCTCTCTGTCACTTGCAATAGTCATAGTTTGAGAGGCTGTGGTTACTATGTCTACTGCCCATCTTGGGTGACTGATCCTTTGTGCCTGGCCGGGGTGCTGTGACTGCAAGTCTGGCGGGCCCCTGGAGAAGCTGCCTTTGATAGCTTGAGTTTCTTGTTTGGACTCCATGGTTCGACCCATATCTGAGTTAAAGGGAAATTCTCCCCATTATGTGACATTTGCAGGAGGGGAATGTAACCAATAGCACCTTCAATGTTGTATAGCCTGAAACAGCGTCTCAGCATTTTCTACTTTCAGGAAATATGATCCTTGATGTTCTTTGGGTCTTTGGTCACTTAGTGAGAGGAAAACAATGCAAATGTGTGCAGTGGCCTTCCTTGCTACTCCTGTGGTTACCATTACCTGCCCCCCTGCCCCCACTGCAGCTGACTGCACAGAGCAGAGGCTCCTCTAGCAGAAGCAAGCACTGTTTGCACATAGCAGGCCTGAGCACTCTTGTAAGGAGTCTCATTGAATGAGCCTAGGTAGAAAAGCTCTTGTCGGGCTGCTGAGCTTGATGCGGAGTATGCAATGTATGTTCACTGTACAAACTGTGGACAATACTGAACAATAGAAGGAGAAAGTTATGCCCAGTCTCACCACTCATGAGCCACAATAGTCAGTAGCTTCTAATTTCTGAGCATCATTTTAAGTACTAGGCACTCTGCTGTGAAATTGCAAACATTACATAATGTAATTTCCACGACAACTCTACGAGGTATCATTTCTACACTATTATTTCCTTCTGTAGAGAAGGAAACTGAGGTTCGGAGAAGTTAGACAACATGCCCACGGCAGCATAGCTATGTACCAGAGCTGAGACTGAAATCCAGGTCTGGCCAACTCCGGCGTCACTGCAGTGTGTAGCCAACCTTCCCTCCTAACATTGTGTAGTACTTTCTGCCGGTCTTTTTGTCAGCACAGGTTTTGTTTGTTCTTTCCTTGCATACTTGTGGTCCTATTGTGTTTTCTAGAGGTGTTTGACCTGCCAGACTCCCAGGTTCTTAGGGGCTCTTGGGGGTTAGCTTTATGCAGAAACCCACACTATAGATAAAACCACTTCTGGAGGATTCTAGTATACTCTGTTTGGCAGGGAGAAGTCCTGGTCCCTTTTTCAATCTTTCTTCAGTCCCTAATCTCTTGAAGCTTTAGTTGCAATTCCTTTGCCTAAAGAAGCAAAGACCCAAAAGAGAGTTGTCTGTTTCTGGGATGATCTCCACTGGGCTGTCCAGGGAGTCCTGGCTGGGTGCCAGGAGGCTTGGTCTCTTGTGAGGGCCCAGGCATGTGTGAGCAACTTGATTCCTGAGATGTACAATGAACACATTGAGGTACATGCCCCAGCAGCCTTGGAAAGGAGGGAGTGCTGAGAAAGGGTCTCTGTGGGGCCCCACAGGGAATGCAGCCAGACTACTACAAGAGAACCAGCACCTATGCCCAGTTGGGGCTCCAAGTTGGGGTTGCATCCCGGATCTGAGCCTGGACCGGGCTTCCCACTGAGCTAAGCCTTTCCCACCCATCCTCATACAAATGTTTGACTCCTGCAGCACACTTGATTGCCCCGCCCCCTCGCCTCTTTCTCATTGCTCCTTCCAGTTTTCAGGAATATCAAATAAAGGCTCTTTCAAGAGGCTCCCTTGAGGCAAACAGCCAAGAAGCAACATTTAGTGCTGCATTTCCTGCAGGTGAGCCAGCTTGATGGGATTCAGCCACTTTAATAGAGAGACTCTTCCTGGAGATTTGACTGTGCTGGGCCTGATCCCTCATACTTCACAGGATATCAGGGTTACTCTGAGAGAAACATCTTATAAAGAAAATGTGAGTAAAAAATAAAAAGCTCCTGTTAAGAATATTTACAGATAAGATTGTGTCAGATATTGAAGCCCCAGAAAGGCCAGGGCCAAGGATACTCAACAAGTGTGTCTTAAGTTGAAGTTAGAGAAGCTGGGATGATGCTTTTTGGTAAAAGGGGGATGATTGTTCCTTTCTCCTGTGTTTTCAGAGAGGAGTTGCCCTCTGGTCTGTGCCCTGGAGGAGGAGTGTTGGAGTGAAAGCCTCTACACCAGTTCCTGCTCCGTGGGTGGGGAGTGAGGGATGTACTCACAGAACTCAGCGATCACTGATCCGTGTCATCAGGGCTTGAGCCACTGTGCTTTAGAAGCAGAACATATTCCGCCACCATGTCTCTCTAGACTGTCTGCCTCCTGAGTGGGTGAGAGAGTCTATGGGCTCCCCTCAGCTCAGGATCCTGTGAGCCAGGACAGGGGCCAGTTTCGAGAAGTAACTGGGTATGTGAGGCAGGCCTGTGGTCCTCCCCGAAGCGGGCGGGGTAAGAGGAGATCCACCAGGAATCTGGCCCACAGCAAGGCTCTAACAGTTCGGCAGAGAGCCCTGTTCTTTAGGGACCACTGGTACTATGTGGCCCATTAATAAGGCTGATTCTTTGGTATCCGTGTGTCCACACACTGAGCATGTTCTCTTATCACCTGGAATCCTGGGGAAAATGGGGAGTGAGCCTTAGTGTGCTTCTAAGCACCAGCAGTTTCCAGGGTAAGTACTCATCCTTGAACTTAGACTCAGACTGCTTCTCAGGTTGCTTTCTACTTTCTCATACCCCAGTGGGGGGCATTCTTTTCTTGTCTCAAAGTGCAGAAGAAGCTTCTCTCCCAGTCTTTTTATATGAGTTGAGCCTTATAACCTCCTCTTTTGGTTCTCCTCTGGTACCTATTCATCTTTTCTTTTTTTCATACTATTCTCCCCAATGATCTACCCCTGTAGACCTTAGTACATCAATGACCCACGTCAAAGAGCAAGTAGAGACACATTACATCTTTGATAATTATATGTAAGTGTGATAATGTGTGATGCATAGCGTGCACCTGTGCACCATACTCCCTTGAATATTGCTGGACTTTGAACCCTTTAACATTTTTTTATAGATATAAAATAAATGGTCCCCCAGATGCATTTTATATCTTTGTAATTAAAGGAGCCATTAAAAATAATTAAATTTGGTGTTATAGAAGTAAATCTACTGGCATAATACATGGCAGGTTGTGTGATCTTTATACAATTATCTTTGGTCAACTTTTCTGAAAGGTTTACTTTAAATGAGGAAAGATCAATAAGTGAATTAGGACAAAGACTGGCATATGTTAAGAGCTGGGAGTTGGTAGTGTTGCCAGGGTGACACTCTTTATACTGAACTGGGCAGGTTTGATTCCCCTTGATTCCCCTGGCTTGAGAAAGTCAAGGAAGGATTTCTGGAATAAGTACCCTTCAGTTATATCATGAAGTTAGCACAAAAGAAATCCAGGTGAGCAGGTGAAGCAAGAGTCTTTCAGGTTCAGGAAATAATGAGGCTCGGCCAAAGTCAAGGATGAAAGAGACCAGTGTGTTCAGGGGTGTGCATGGGCCAGGGCTCTGGGTACATGTGCATAAGTACTAGAAGATGGATGTTGAAGGGCTTGGGGACTGCAGGGCTCTGTGCGCCCTGCCCAGAAGTTGGCAACGACCACATATCCCTGTCGGATTTTAAACCCTGCAGATCCATGTTTGAAGATATTTTCCTAAGAGCGTGGCTTTCCCAGGTCTTAGGGAGACCTCCACAACCCATCCATGGAGTTGAGAAAAACACCAAAATCTTGGAAATAAGGCAAAGGAAAGAAAATATATTCTTTCAGTGTCACACAGCGGCATTCTTACCCTCTAAGCAATGGTTAATGATAGGGGAATGTACACTTGTTTGACTCATTAGTCATCATTGATTAAAAGCCCAGACATTGTGGGGTTACATGTTAACTTGATTTTTTTTTTTTTCTGGTGGAGATGCCATTGATTTCTGTCTGGTAGAAAGAATAAGTCCAAATGTTATTTTTTATTACACTATCAGGACATTAACTGGTTTTGCATCTAACCTTACAACTTTATTCTAAGATTTCCTTTAAAAAATCTGTGAATATCCCATTCCTAAAATGCTTTTGAATCAGCTTTACCCAACCCTCCAATTCTCTCATTAACAAGTTGAATAAATCTTTGATGTGTGTTCCTTTTACATTTGTTTGACAACCATATTATTAACTTTTGAAAGTCATACTTTGACACTAGTGTTTTAGCCAGAAATCCCTGTGAAAAAGTAAGTGATGGAAATGGAAAACCTGGAACCATTTTTTCAGTCTAAGACTTAAGATGCCCAGCTGAGAGGGCATCAGTGAGCTCCTGAGATAGTTGGAAATGTTACTTTGAGCATTAGGAGGAGGTGTCTTGACTTCACTGGGTGCCCTGGGACTTCAGCAGCTTTGACTGAGGGGCAGAGGAGCTTATTCAGCTAAGTGTGCATGCATGGGGTTTGGTTGGGGTCAACAGATGGGACAGGCAGGATTTCCTGCAGCAGGTAATACCAGAGTCAGACCAGTAGTAGCACCCCTCCCTGTATGCAAATCTGTTGAAGGCAGGACTTGAAACAACATCTGGCCAACAGCCAGGGATACACGCAACAGGTTCAGCCCTGTGGGAAGGGTAGCAAAAGTGTTCAGGCTACAGAAACTCACATTTCAATGGATAAGTGAAAACAAGGCAAAAACTCCATTTTTCAGACCTGGTCCAATGGGTTGGGGGCAGGTAAGAGTAAGAACACTACAGCTTAAAAACATGTGAGGTCCTGGGGCTCAATCCCAAATATGCCAGGTATTCTGTCTTAAGTGAATAAGATCTGCCTACATTGCCTCATTTGTTCATTCACTCACTCAACAAGGGTGGATTGCCTAGCAGGTGCCAGGCTCAGATGGCAGGTGGGAAGGTTTCTGTGACATGGTTTATTGGGCCGGGACATGTGGTATGGTCATATCCTGTCTTTCCATGTTCCCATTCCCCTTGCCTTCACTGGAATGAGACTGGGAGGAGAAGAGCATTATTCTGTTTACCAAGCCTAAATAGCCCCTCATTATGACACCCCAGTGGTAGGCAGCTGTCATTCTTGTTAACACTTAGCTCCTTTGACCGCCCAGCCTGTGTTGGGAAAATTCCCTGCTTGTTGTGGCAGCACCTCCCTACTGTAAAGCTCATGAATAAACTTCCTCAGCTACCCCTGCAGCTGGAGGCAGGCATGTGGCTCAGGGTCTACCAGTCACATGCTCCCTGGACAAACTTCAGTTAGGAAGGAATGACCCACAGAGGTGGAGGCCACAGGGGTTCTACTTTGGTGAAGGTGAGGCAGAGGAGACACACAGCCTCCAGAAGCAGAGCAGGTCCAGCCTGTGCCCAGCGATGGAGTGGGCATGTGTCCTCAGGGAGTCTCATGGATAAACACCCACCAGTTGTTGGCAGTCCCTCTATAGCACTTGGCTCAAGCTGGTTGCCCTGAAGCCCTTACAGTTTCCAGGTCCTTAATGGGGTACTTCTCCTAGGAGATCCAACTCATCTGTCTCCATTTAAGGATTCACTTAAACATCTAGAGATGTTTCACACAAAAGAAATTTTGGGAAACAGAAAACCCTATAAGCTCTGTCTTACCTGTTTCTTTAATAGAAGTATGGGATGATGAATGATATTGCATCCCTTCCATCAGGGAGGGAGCAGTGAATGTATATAACTGAAATAGATATGCTATGCAAACATTCTGATATGTTTGCCTTCCCTGCTCACCAAGCTTTTGACAACAACAATTTGTGTGGACTTGCAGGAAGCCTTACTTCCTATTATGGCATCCCATATAACACTTAAGAAATTAATTAATTAGTCAAGAAGCCCATCTATAGCACAGAAAGCAAGAATATATAAAAGACTAATGCTATCTCTTCTGCCTGGCCTGACTCAGGGTATGCCTGAGTCAAAAGATCTACCCTCAGTGAACACCCTTCCAGAATAGGTCTCAGAGTAGTCTGCAGGACTCCATGGTCATTTCCCAATTCTATTTTGTGCTATCTATTGAGCAGAAACCCTGGGCTGGGTCCTTTATGTACTTTATTGCACATATGATGTTCTTACATCAGCTCATTTTGCACACGACAAAACTGAGGGCCAGAGAGAATAAGTTGCCCAAGACTACAATAGCTACTAGGCTTCAGAATTGGGCATGAACCTCATCTGAGGACCTGCTTATTGATTTTAGAGAGATGGGAAGGGAGGGAGAGAGAGGGGGGGGGGAAGAAACATCAACGTGAGAAGGAAACATTGATCAGTGCCTCTTGTACATGCCCAGACTGGGGACAGAACCCACAGCCTAGGCATGTGCCCTGACTGGGAATCAAACACACAACCTTTTAGTTTACTGGACAATACTCCAATCAACTGAGCCACACTGGCCAGGACTGGCCAGTGGACTTTTGTCAAGGATGTTAAGACCAATCAGTGGGAAAAGAATACTCTCTTCAACAAATGGTACTGGAACAATTGAGAATTTACATAAAAAGAATGAAGTTGGACCCCTACCTCACACCACATATAAAAATATAAACTCAAAATGAATCAAAGACCTAAGTATAAGAACTAAAACCATAAGACTTTTAGAAAAAATAGGGGTCAATATTCATGACTTTGGATTTGGTAATGGAATCTTAGATATGACACAGAAAGTATAAGCAACAAAAGAAAAACACATGAATGAATTGGACTTTATCAAATTGAAACCTTTTGTGTGTCAGAAAACACTGAGTAAATGAAAAGACAACTTACAGAGTGTGAGGAAAATTTACAAATTATATGTCTAATAAGCATCTGTGATCCAGAATATACAAAGAAGTCTTACAACTCAACTACAAAAAGATAACCCAATTTAAAAATAGGCAAAGGATTTAAGTAGGCATTTCTCTGAAAACAGATATACAAATGACAAACAAAGCACATGAAAAGATGCTCAACATCATTAGTCATTAAAGAAATGCAAGTCAAAACCACAGTGAGATAGCACTTCACAATTATAATGATGGCTATTAAGAATAATAATAATAAAAAAAGGAGAAATGCTAGCATTGACTTCTGGTCAAGATGGAGGCATAACTAAACATGGATTACCTCCTCATACAACCACATCAAAATTACAACTAAATTACAGACCAATGATCACTCAGAACTGTTAGAAATTGAGTCAGATGGAAGTCTTGACAACTATGGGACTAGAGAAACCACATCCATCCAGAACGGTAGGAGTAGAGGAAATGCAGAATGGGTGGGTCCTCACACCCACACCCACATGTGGTGGGTAAAATTTGGGAGGAATATCTTGGGTGTAAGGGGTCCCAGCCTCATGCCAGGCTCCCCCACACCCCCCAGCTCAGGGTGCCAGTGCCAGGAAAATAAGTCCCTATACCTTCTGGCTAAAAAAAAAAACAGTGGTATTTGAGTTGGTAAAAAAACCTATTGGAGTCCCTGGCAGTTCCTCTTAAAGGGTTCGTGCCAGACTTACTCAGATGGGCTCCCTCTGAGCTCCAGAACCACTGGGGTAGCAGCTTGAAAGGCACCAGTGGCTTACAGGGAGGAATTGAAGTGTCTGGCATCAGGCATTTCAATTCCCACACAGAATTTTTCTTTTTCCCACACAGAATGGTGGGAAGAAGCCATTGTGCCTTTTCTGAGCCCTCTCCCAACAGAGCCACAGAACAGGTAGGTAGGAACCATATCTGAAACTCCATCAACCTGGCTTACACTGTTTACCTCACTCTGATGTTTACCTGAGGCTCTACCACACCCAACTTATGGCCTGTCCCCAGATTTTCAGACCTCTGGCTAAGCAACTCCAGGCCCAACACTAGCAGCAGTGAGCTTTGGATCACAATTTGGCTCTGCCTGGGAACCTCCAAGCCCAGCACAAGTATCAGCCATCTGCATATTGCTTTGTGGTTCACATTGGGTGGCCCCAAAAACAGAACACAGGTGGTGACTGACCCTTACCTGCACCACTGGGAGCACCCAGTGGACAGCTACAGACCATATCAGAGAACCACCACTTTCCCCTGTAAAGCTGATTCTCCACAGAGGGAGAAGGTTGATGGTCAGTGGTCATGGCCAGTCGTTGCAGCTGATTGGCTTTGGTAAATCCCTCCCATAGACCTTCCAACAGCAATCAAGGCTCAACTATAAGAGGAAGGTGTACTCAGCCCACATGGAGGGTGTACCTTGAGTCCCTCATTTGGGTGATAGGGGAGGCTGTGCCACTGGACCCTATATACAGGCCACACTACCAAGACAAAGACTCATAGTGACTCTACTTGATACACAGAAACAAACACAGGGGGGCTGCCAAAAATGAGGAAGGAAAGAAACAGGGCCCAAATGAAAGAACGGATGAAAACTCCAGAAAGAAAACTAAACAAAATGGAGATGAGCAATCTATCAGATGTAGAATTCAAAATATTGGTTATAAGTGTGTTCAAGGAACTCAGTGAGTACTTCAGCAGTGTAAAAAAAAGCCAGGCAGAAATGAGGGATATACGAATGGAAATGGACAATTTACAGGGAATCAACAGTAGAGTGGATGAAGCTGAGAATCAAATCAATGATATGGGACATAAGGAAACAAAAAACAACCAATCAGAGCAACAAGAAGAAATCATCCGAAAAACCAAGGATAGTGTAAAGAGCTTTTGTGGCAACTACAAGCACACCAACATTTGCATTATAGGGGTACCAGAAGGAGAAGAGAAAGAGCAAGAAACTGGAAATCTATTTGAAAAAATAATGAAAGAAAACTGCCCTAATTTGGTGAAGGAATTAGACATGTAGGTCCAGGAAGCACAGAGAGTCCCAAACAAGATGGATGAACAGAGTCCCACTCCAAGACACATCATAATGAAAATGCCAAAGGTTTAAGTAAAGAGAGAATCTTAAAAGCAGCAAGAGAAAAACAGTTAGTTACCTACAGGGGAGTTCTCATAAAGCTGTCAGTCAGTTTTTCAAAAGAAACTGCATGCTAGAAGGGGTTGGTAATAAATATTCAAAGTCATGAAAAGCAGGGCTCTACAGCCAAGATTGCTCTACCCAGCAAAGCTATCATTTAGAATGGAAGGACAGATAAAGAGTTTCCCAGAAAAAGAAAAAATAAAGGAGTTTGTCAGCTCCAAATCATTATTATATGAAATATTAAAGGGACTTATTTAAGAAAAAGATCAAAACTATGAATAATAAAATGGCAATAAACACATACTATCAACAATTGAATCTAAAAAACAAACTAAGCAAACAAGAAGAACGGAGACAGAATCATGAATACGGAGAGCATTTTGATGGTTACTTGATGGCAGGGGTGCTCGGGGGAATGGGTGAAGAGGTAAGGGGATTAACAAGTACAAATAAGTAGTTACAGAATAGCCACAGGGATGTAAAATACAGTATAGGAAATAGAATAGCCAAAGAACTTATATGTGTGACCTATGGATGTGAAGAAAGGTGGGGGGACTGTCTGAGGGGTGTAGGGAGTGGGAGGGGCAAAGGGGGAAAAATTGGGACAGCTGTAATAACACAATCAGTAAAATATTTTTTAAAAAGAAAAAAAGTCAGTGAGAATGTGGAGAAACTGAACTTGTATATGTTGCTGGTGGGAATGTAAAATGGTTCGGCCACTGTGGAAATACCTCAGCGATTCAAACAGTTAAACATGGAGTTACCATATGATCCAGTAATTTTCCTCTTAGATTAACAACCCGAAGAATGGCAAGCAAGCACTCAAACAAATAGTTGTACCCCAATGTTTATAGCAACACTGTTTATAATAACCAAAAGGTAGAAATACCCACAAATGTCCATCAGTGGATGAATGAATAAACAAATTGTGGTGTATCCATACAGTGGAATATCATTTGATCATAAAAAGGAATGAAATATTGATATATGCGATTGTATGGATGAACCTTGACAATGTTATGCTAAGTGAAAGAGACCAGACACACACAAAAAATCACATATTGTATGGTTCCATTTATAGGAAATATCCAGAATTGGGAAATTCATAGACACAGAACCCTAATTGTGGTTGTCAGGGCCAGGAGGTTGGGTGAATGGGAAGTAACTGCTTAGTAGGTATAGGGTTTCCTTTTGTGTCTATAAAATATTTTGCAACTAGATAGAGGTGGTGGCAACTGCATTGTTAATTTTATGTTGAGTTTTACTTCAATAAAAAAAGATAAAAGTGAGACAATGGCTTGTTTCATAACAGAGGACTCCACCCAGAGTGTGTTGCTGGTGGGGGTCCAGCTCAGATTTAAGCAGCAAATTGAAAACAACCAGGAGCGTGTCCAGAGGAATGGAGTAAAGGAGATGCAGCCCCACCAGCCTGGGTGGGGCTCTGCAGTGGGCTTAGAGGTTGCCGTCAGCCCACTAGTTCTACAGCTTCTCAGGAGTTAATCTGATCTTCTGGAGGTTTTACAATGCTCTCTCTCCAGCTCCTCCTCCACCTGCCTGTCTGGCCAGAAAGGCCTGGCTGGACTCCAGGATGCTCACAGCTCACTTCTCCCTCTTGCAGTTTGAGCAGGCAGCCTAGCCAGGGTCTGGCACAACTTCAGTGGGCTCCAAGGGGCTGAACTGGGGGCAGCTCTGGAGTGGGGCTCCCTGGTGTGCAGACACCAAAAATCTATCTTCTCAGCCCAGCTAGCAGGATTGGGACCACTCTGGCAGATCCAAGGAAAGGTTTGGGACTTCCTCCAGGAACACAGGTAAGTGAAAAGGGCCTCATAAGGGGAATTAACAGGCAGTAACACATCTGAGTGTGTGTGAATCTACAGTGGTTTATCTTAGACCTGTAGGAGGTCTGTAGCTGGTCTCCAGGGGAGGGGGATATTTCAGGGACATACTTTTGGTTAATTTCCACTTGCTCTTCAGAGTTCAACCCTGACATCACTTTCTCCAAGACGCCTTCCTGAGCCCTAAAGTGCCCTTTCTCTGCATCCTCAAAGCATCCTGCATGTCTACGTAACATTTTCTATGCTATATTTTAAAAGCCTAATGACCCCTTGGCTCCCCACACATACTAGATGTGGACCACCTCATGGCCTGGTGTCCTCCACCAGATGTCCCCTTACTTTCAAGTCAGTGACTCTGTAAGTGTCTTGGGTGCTGCTATTAACCTGGGGAAGGAGGGCTAGTTCCTTTTCTTACTCTGACAGACAAGTGCCTGTTTACACATATGTACACACACACACACACACACACACACACACACACACGACCTCAAGGAAAGTTCAGTCTGTTCTTCAATCCAGGTCTCTGTGATAGCATTTAAACTACACAGAACTGGGTGGCAATGGGCCAAGTTGTGGGTATTGTGGCCTCAAACAAATGAGCTCAAACCCTTGCATAATTCCAATCATGGTATTTAGGGTGTTGGCCCCCACATGAATGTCCTCTTGGTTGACAAGATCTCCTACTGGGACCTGTTTTCTATGCCCATTCTGCTCTATTTTGCTTTCCTCTTTCCCCAGGCTGGGGCTATCCCCTTGGTTGGAGTGTCCCAGCTCAGCTCCTCATCAGTAGTAGAGTCTCCATTCACTTTACTGCTGCTCAGAGTGAGGGGGAGGCTTGGAACCTAGAGTCAGATTAGAGAAGGGAGAGGACCCTGACCTCTGGGTGGAAGCTTACTTTCTCTTTCTGTTCCTTGGTGATCAGCCCAAATTACTTTCAACAACAGATCACTCACGCTGAAAGTGTTAATCTCATGCCCACATGCAGAGTCTTCAATGATCTATGTACAAGATTCACATCTTTCTGTTAGCATAATTTTTGGACTTTATTATGCTGAAAGAGTGTCTGTCTCTTCCCCAACCTTGACTGTGACATTACAAAACCCTCTTCTGTCAGTTTGGCCTTGGTGAGCTCTGCTTTCAATTCCCATTTCTCATTTTTCCTGGATGCCACCATTAGGGGTGGGGGTACAAATAGACACAGGGCATGTCTTAAAACTCAGACTGGGGCTGGGGGCACCCAGTCCACTAGCAGGTGCAGAAGGTCACTGCTATAACCTCCCACAAAGGCCAGTAAGACCAACCCCCTGGGGCTCAAAGCACACAATCTAGCTTGTGTTTGGAAACAGAGAGGTGGCCAGGAATTTACAATATGATGTGATTGGTATAGATAAGAAGTACATGATGCTTTGAGAGTGCAGAGAACAGAAGCCTCACCTTGTGAATGATGGAAGACTTTCCGAATGAGGTGATGTCTGAATTGAGCCATGAAGAACAAATAAAAGTTATCCAGGAAATGTTCGTCTGTACCCTGATACCAAAATTCTCACTTTCCCTCAAGCTCTGGAGACCGAGAGAGACACTTGAGATACCCTGCTGTGCTTTGTCCAGGATATTTGGGTTGGTAGCCTGGACTTTACAGCAATAGTTGAGCTGAGAGTGCCTGTGGATATTCCTAGGGGACCATGGGCGAATATGGAGACATGAAGAGGGACTGGGAGGTTCTCGAAAGCCTTGGGGGCTGACGGATGGTGTGGTACCACTGCTGATTTCTGTCTGGGAGATTCTCAGACATGGGTTAAGTCTCAGTTTGGGACATAGGACCTTGGTGGTTTCTGCCTTCAGTAACTTTTCTAAGTGTTGGCATCTATCCCAAGGACTAGAATTTGGGAATCCAAGTGGAACCCATAAGGCATCCTAGCAGTCCCTCTTCCTCCTGTGCTTGAGGAAGGGGGCTGGTGATATAGCTCTAACTTTACTTGAGTGGTAGAGTTATTTAGGTTACACTATTACCTGGGCCAGCTGCAACTGGAGAGTCTATAGTGGGCCTTGCTCTTCTAAGTGTAATGAACAATCTCACATGGGCTGAGGATCATCAAGCTGAAGGACTTGGTAGGACCTTGGTCACAAGGAACAGAGGGCTAAAGGAAAAAGCCAGAAATATGTAGGATTAGCATGAAAGGATGGGCTAGTAGTGGGATGCCCTTGGGGTGGATGTGCCTAACATTGCTATTCAGCCACCACCATAATATGAGTTCAAGCAAAGGACCTCCTCTTTCTCCCATTCTTCTTCTTCATCTTCTTCCTCCTCCTCTTCCTTCTCTTATTATTACTACTATTGAGGGGGCTGTGGTGGGCTGGGAAATGATAATATACAAAATAAGAATGATTTTTTTTTTATTTTGGAAAGAAACATTAATCCTACTTTGCCCTAGCTTTTAGTGGTATCCCTGAGTCCAACTGCATACAGGACCCAATAAAGAGACAGCTATTTATTCATGACAGCTATGCAGGATCCAACAGAGCTTATGTTACTGGTTTTCTGTACTTTGGATTGCAGTTATATAAAGATCCATGGTGGGAATGGGAGCTTTTCCCAGGGTCTCAATGACAGTGAATGAAATAAACTTTAATGGCAGTGACCCTGAATGGCGGCATTTGGGGAGACTACCTTTCTGCGCTTTCTAACTTTCAATGATGAATGCACATTAGTTGTGTAGCAGTAGCATAGAATTAAAAAGGACTCTGTCCAGGGAAAACATAAATCCAGTCCAACCTTAGAATGGACCATGACAAGTGGCTAGGCTGAAGTGAACCACATGGGGGTCTTTTGGTTTGGGGAGGGGAGTGGGTGCTTTGAGCATCCTGGCAGCCCCCATCCCTTTCCCCACTCCAGCCTCCCTGCATGGCTCCCACCTATTGGCCAGAAAGGACTGTGGTTATAGGGCTGGCTGGTGGTTGTTCATACACCTGAGAGGGCTGACCTGTGCTGAGAATCTCATAGCTTGACTGTATCTCTCTCACAGTGTGTTTTCTGTGTTCAGACCCAAAATACTGAGGCTGTACACATGGCTCTCCTTTGCTGCTTCTGGTCTCAGCTTGTGTCTGTACACACAGGCTTGTCTGACTGATCTGCTTTCTTAGAAACTGATGGTTTTATTGTTGGGTTTGGCATCTCTTCTGGCAATGAGGTTGGAGAGAAAGTTGAGCCTTTGAGCTCTGGTAGATGGCCTTGGCAAGTGACAGCAGCACGATTTAGGGAAAGGACACTGCCACTTACAATATCCAGAGTGCCCTCCTGAGTCTGCTGTACTCTAAGAGACTTGGATGGCCTAGCCAGCAGTGCTGGTGGCCAAGGTCAGGTGGATGGAGCAAGGCTACTCATCAAACTGTTTGTGAGCTGCTCATCACCTCCAGGGTCCTTTCTGGGGACGCCTTTCTGCCTCCTTGCTTCTGGGGGCTGTGGTGTCAGCCAGCAAGCAGCTTGGGAAACCCAATGTCAGCCCAGGCTGCACCTCTGTGTCTGGACTTAGAGAGGGCTCCCAAGGCTCAGAGGTCTCCAATGCTCTGGGAACAGATTTCACTAATGACCCTTTTATTCTTCACCGGTCCTGTTCATGCCTTGAATATGTCATGCTCTCTCATTAGATATTCTGTGGCACAGGAGTGCCACTCTCAACCAAGGGAGTGGGATAGAGAGAAGGAAGGGTGAAGGAGAGGGGAACTGGAGAGAGAGGAATCTGGGATGGTTGGACAGAACAAAACAGGGTGTCATTTCTGCTATTTGCAAATCCTCTAGACCCTTGATCTTCAGGGCCTTAGAGCAGAACACAGATTCACAGGTGATTCAAGAAGACAGAGGTTTGTGCCCTGCTGTGGGGTATGTGGGTAGCAGGGAGACAACCTATATCAAATCCACATCCACCAGGTAACTATGGCTGTGGAGCCTGACCCACGATAGGCCAGAGAACGGGGCCTAAGAGCTGATCAAGAAATTAGACCTGGGACTCAAGGGGAGACTTTGACCAAGAACTTACATTTATACAATTGATACCATGTGTTCATGAAAATCTCATGGGATGGGAAGTGTGGAGATTCTCATCTCTGCTTTATCACTTTCGGTATGAGGTAGATGTCTTTCTACCTTTGTGGGGGCAGGCTGTAAGTTGGCTTTGAATTTGGTGCTATTGTAAGCTGATAGCTCCACATCCCATGCACCTGCACTTTGTGCACATGGAAGCTGGGCTGTATTGGACTGCTTATTCTCTAAATTGGGATTGTATGCATTTGTTTGGATTTAGCAATCATGGGCAAGACAAGAGGAGCAGTTGCCTCCAAGAGGCCTCCTGTTCTTGCATTTACATCCATCTACTTCTGCGGGTAGGAACATAGTGAAACAACTCTAGAAAATTTGACTGAGAGGAAAATTAAAAAATTAAGAAATTATGACTTATATATTATTCTAACAAATAAGACAACTATTTACTTATTTACTTAACAGACTTTCCCTTGATTACAGACCATTAGTGTCTCTAGATTGTTGACATTTTATTATAACTTTATAGGTATGAGTTTTACAAATTTTCCATTTTACACCAGAGAGCTAAGCTCACTTAGCTTATTAATGTGGAAATATATTCTTCAGTTCATTTTAACCAGATCACCTTACCCCAGGCACTAAGAATAGGAAAGCAGAGGACACCTGCCACTAGCCTTACAGAGTGGGAGACAGTCATGGGGGAAGAAAAATGGAGGAGGTACTGTGTGGTGATCGCTGTAGGAGAGGTACGGACCTCTTTCTGCCTGGGAGAAGGACGTGGTGGGGGAAAGCTGGTTCTTGGTGGAAGGTTTCCCAGAGAATGCGATAATCTGAGTAGGGCTTTGATGGGTAAGTAGGATTTCACTAGGGTAGCAAAGAAAGACATCCCAGGCTGGATGAATGGCACATGCTAAAGCCCAGAGATGTGCAAGACTGGTCTCTCATGGGAGCTGCAAGTAGTTTCACATGGCTGTAGCTGGTATGGATTAGAGGGGATCTGGAAGGAGAAGAGAGGTTACCAAAGGCAGATTGGGTCAGTAGTTTATGAAAGGGCCTGTTAGGTAGATTAAGGAGTTTGACTTTATCCCAGATACCTTTGGTAGCAAATATTTTGTATTTTAGAAAGATTGATCCAATTGTAAACTCTTCTTCAAGTTTCCTGCACTGATTACTTGGATCATACAACAGATTCTTTAGAAATCCCATATGGACGAAGGACCTTTGGTAAAGCTGCCTCTCGCATTATGCCGTGATCCAACTTGGCCCAGTGGCAGCTTCCTTTCTCCCTTACCTCGAAGTCTGCAAACCTCCCGAGTGCCTTCTGCTTACCTCTCCATCTGACCATGGACTAGTCTCTCCTCCATCAGTGCTGGCTTTCTTCCATTCTCCATCCTTGCTTTGTGCAATTAGAGCCCATTCTGTCTGGCCGGAGCAATCCCTGCCCCCTCACAACGTCAACACGCACTTATCTTCCAGGTCCCAGCTTTACCACCCGCCTCAGGAGCCTTTCTTGATTCCCTCAGTCAGTCCTATGATGAGAATTGGTAGTGGCTCTGTGAATTTCCTGTTGTTTTTTTTTTTTTTGGTCCTCATCTTCTTTGCAATTGTTTGACATTTGTCATTCTGCAAGCTCCTGAGCCCCCCAGGGCTGGGTTTCATCTCCCCAATTTGCCACTGTATCTCTGACACCTAGCAGGACACTGGGAACTATTTGTGAATGGATGGAGGTAGGGGATTCATTTAGAAGTGTTTTGGAGAAGACTAGATGAGAGATGAAAGGGCTTGAGTGAAACCAGCAGCAGCAGGAATGGAGAGGAGGGGCCTTGCATGAACCAGATCTCTGGGGTAGCACACAGTGGATTGTACTGGATGTGGCATCCTGGAAGAGTGGAAAGAGGCAAAGAAGATGATGTGAAGGACTGCAAATACATTTTGTCCACTCTCCCCACCTTCTTACCTCTGCCTGTAGAAGAGGGGACAGTTTTGCTTTATGTGAGTTTTGCCTTTCTGCAGCCCCTCCCTACCATGGCCTCCCAAGAAGAAGAGGCCTTCCTAATCACCAGGCAGAGGCTGGACCTGGATCAGCAGGGTCTGGTCCCTGGCAGGGTCTGATCCCTGTGTTCAGAAAGTTCACCACCATGCACAATTGCTGTGTTGTTCTTCCTGTCTTTATGCAGATAGCCTACCCGGACAGGGTATTGCTCAGAGCAGGCCTTGCCTTGATGCCCCTGCTCTGTGTGTCTGGGAGATGTCAGACCAAGGCTTGCTCTCAGGTCTCATCACCAGGTGTTCAGTGTGGAAAAGAAGACAGGGTCCTCCCTTATATCTCCCATCCAGCGGAACCTTGTCCAGGCTCTGCCCAGAGGTTTTTCATTCTCGGGACACAGACCCCTGAGGGAATGAAATAAGACATGAATTAAGGCTCTCTAATTGCCTAATGTCTTGCACTGTCCAAGTTCCAAAGTATTAGTGAAACGTACTAACATTTACCTAACACACCTAACACAGCTAAGTGATGAGCATAGTGACAGCATGTGCATTGGCCAGAGTTGTTCCCTGTGGGGCTGGCCTTCAGTTCAGTTCTCTCGAGGCTGACTTCCTAAATTGCATCATGATTTTTTTTTTTGCTGTATTTTTTCCATTGCATTTTTTTCCATTACCATTTTATCCCCTTTATACCGCCACCCCTCCCGCAATCACCACACAGTTGTCCATGAATTCAGTAGATCTAAAATTAGTCTGGGAGCATTTCTTTCTTTTTGATATGTGCGAATGTGGTACAACAGTTCACAAATACGGGATATAAGGCTGTGCCTGCCAGTGAGCTCTGACCTGCAGAATGATCTCAGAACTTTACTCCCTCTTGTAATTTCTTTTAGTTTGTTAACGTTTATATTAAAAATATGTACTATGTGCCAAAATGTTCAGATTATGCCTCGATGATGACTCTCAGAGCACTCCAATTTGGGATCTCCAAGGAAAACTCTTGTCCAGTCACAAACAAAACCACACTACATGTTTCAAACAGATGGCATTAAATACAGAGAATTAGTTACTCTGGACTTGCAAAGCTGGAATGATCCAAGAACTAATAATTGTAAGAATAGCTACTATCCCTAAGGCTGGGGAAACAAGAGGGAAAAAGGACCCTAAGGGGCTGGTGCTCAGAGCCCCAAGGAGGCATCAGGCCAGCAGGGCTGCCATGTCTGCATGGGGCAAGGGGTGTGGGTGGAGTGTGGCATGGCAGGTGGTCTGACTGCTGGGGGTGATGGCCCAGCTACTGCTGGCACCTCTACAGGTGGGCAGAGCTGGGGCTGGACATTTGAAAGGGGTACAGTGACGCTGGTCTTGGTAGTAGCAAAGCATCCCTCTGTGGCTCTCTCCCTCCTAGCCTGTGCTTCTCCCTTTGAGTCCTCCTTTGGCTGAAGCAACAGGAAGTGTGTGGGTAGGGATGCCTGGGAAGAGTGGTCTGGGAAGCCCAGCCTCAGCACTGCACAGTGTGAGGGTGGTCAGATTGAGGGGCCACAGAGAATAACCAGAGTCACAGAAGCAGATTTGAGGACAGGTTAATTTCAAGGCTCTACACACTCACTCCTACCTTATATGGAGATCAGGCCTCCTGCGCTGTATTCTGATAAGCTCATCTGGTACAAGTCCAATAAAGTTAAGCTCCCTCAGATAGGAATGAAGAGGTGGATATTTGTGTGTGCCAATCACCAGAGAAGAGGCAAGCCATTCTTTGGGCAAAAGGTTGCAAATGGTGGGTCTTAGACTAGAGGGGAGGAAATACCCGCTGCTCTCTGGGCTGTTGTCTCTTCAGTCTGAACTTTGCAAGATGCTTTCAAAGGCCCTTCTTGGTGGTGGCTGAGGCAGAGCAGAGGGAGCCATTGCCTCTGCCTAGAGCACCCTGCTTTCTGTTGTTCTCTGGCTTCCTAGCCCTTTGTTCTGAGGAAACACAGAGAGAGCTGAGGAAAGACTTATGGGGCATGGAGGCCTATGCAGGGACCTAGGACCAGCTCCCCAGGGCCCCCGGGGGCCATCATGCTATAGTGATGTGGGGAGAGTTCTCCAAATATACCCTAACAAAGGGGTGACAAGGTCATTGTTCTTCTTCATATGGGCATTCTCTTAGTGGTCAGTCTCAGAATTATGGGACCTAATTTTGTTAATAAAACTGGGATGAATAAAACAGATCCCAAGGATTTGAGGACCAGGTAGTGGAGATAGAGTTTGGGATTTCCCTCCAGATGTTTCCTTATCGAGTGGTTCTTCTTGAGCACCTCTCTGCTATGCCAGCCTCTACTGATTCCAGAGTCCACCTTCCTCGGAGATTCCCATGAAGTGGCACAGGGCTCTGGGTTGTAAGTCCGGGAACACTCTTTGTGCCAGGCACGCATCTCCCACCTCCACCCTAGCCCTGTTCTCACCATTTTCCTTGCTCACTTTCTCTAAAGGCGAGAAAGAGTGCCATATGCAAGTCTCCCTGGAAGGAGACAGGAAATTACATTGAACTGCTGTCTAAGTGGGTGATGGCAGACTCTTTGCCTGTCGGTGTGAGGGCTCAGGCATCTGAGGGTAGGAGGAGGATGCCAGGCAGGGGTAAAGTAGGGACAAAGCGGGATTTGCTGGAAAGGTGGGGAGAGACAGTATTGCTCAGTGATTTTCCCCAAGGTCAGCCTGGAACTGCCTTCTCTTTCTGACCTTGGTCAGTCTGAGTTGGTTGTGTGCATGCCCTGTCTCTCAGAGCAGAGGTTGTGGTTGGGGTGAGTGTGTCCACCCGACTCCATCCCTCACTGACTCTGAGGCCGTTGGAGATGATTTTGCAAAGAGTTTTTAAAGATTTTTTAGCACACGCCTTCTGCTGTGTCTGTCCCCATCAGCCAAGATTTGGTTAAGCATAGAACATGCTTTCTAAAGTCCCTGTGTTTTAACTTTTGCTTCCTTTCTCTGTTAAGAGCATTGCGGTTTAGTTTAAAACTGCCATTTTGCAAATGAGAAAATCCAGGCTCAGCAGGGGAAGGGCCACACACGTGGTCTTCCTCCTAGCCATGCTCGGTGTCACAACTATTTCTCTTGGTGATCTACATGTAATATACGGGTATATGGAGTGGTCGTCTGGCTGGCTCCAGGCCATGGGCCTTTTCATCTGTTTGGAAGGTGGACATGTGTCTATACATGTGCAGACATGTGTATATATGAGCATATGTATGTGCACATGGGCAGATGTATGTGTAGTGCCAGGCATGTGTGTGTGCATAGGCAAGTATGTGTACCTGGATAGGCACATGTATGCATGGGCATGCATATGTGTGCAAGGGCAGATGTGTGTGCACATAGGCAGGCTTATGTGTACATGGGAGGATGTGTATGTGGGCAGGCATGTGTGTGTACATGGGCAAGTATTGTATGTACAGGGGCAAATAGATGTGCATGTACAGGGCAGACATTTTTATGTGGACAGACATGTGTATTCATGGGCATGCATGTGTTGTGTTTGTCATAGGCATACACAACATGTATACATAGGCATATTATTCACGGGCAGGCATGTGTGTGTGCAGCTTATATGGTGACTGTCACCCAGCAGCACTCTCAGGAGAGGAGCACACGGCAAAGACAAATCAAGTCCTGGGGCACTGTCCATCCAGCTCCATGTCTGCAGAGGGTGCCCCTGATACTGCTTGCACCTAAGGGTCCCAGCTTTTCTCCCTGGTCTGGGAGTCTGCATGTGGACCACTGATGCCCTGATTCAAACCATGCAGCCTGTGACCTTCCCGGCTGCACTTTTCCACCTCCACAGCTCCGTCTCCTTGCAGAAGTAAGAGGTCTGCAGGACGCTGTTCCAGCAGCAGCCACGGCAGCAGCAGGAGCAGCACCGGCACCCTCCAAATTGGGACTCTAGCCCTTTAAATCTGCTCAGTTACCAAAAAAGAAGAGGCATCAGACCCTGTTAATTAAAGCTCGCCCTGGTCCATCATTCTGAGGAGCTGCAGTGCTCTGCTCCTTCCTGATGGCTTAGAGATTCTCCTTAACTCCCAGCCATGGATCTTGGAGAATTTCCCCCGAGATCAGCAGGAGGTATGATCCTTATCGATGGCACTCTGGGGCTTATGTGGCTCTAAATCAATAATACAACTGACTGCATGGATGCTGCCTGGCCCCCCTTCCTTTCCCTCTTCCCCTCTGCCTCCTCTCTAATTTCCCAGCTTGTGTTTAGTTGAGACAAATTAAGTTTTTGTGGGTTTCAGAGGAAGGGAAGGGTTGGGGGTCTGAAGGTAGCTCCCAATGCATTTGCTTTGGTCCTGGCTTCACCCAGCTGCCAAAGGGGCTTGGAGGGGATGGGAAACATGTTTATTCCAGCTCAGGATCATGCAAAACCATTTCCTCCTGACTGGGTGCCTTCCTTCAGGTTAGCATTAAAAGGGCATAACCCTGACTTGACTTGCTCATTAAATCAGCGAGCTGCCACTTGATCAGTCTGAAGATGGTTGCGCGGCTGTTCCTGTTATTAGAAAACTCGCTGCATACAACTTTCTCCATGAGCATTGTCCCGGCAGGAGCACCTGTCCCCAGGCTCCCCTCCCCTTTACTTTGAATGCTGCTAGACTAAAATGCTTGCTGTAAGATTTCAGGAATTCATAACCCTTTCCCTGTGCCTTTTGAGGAAACTCACTTCCAGACGAGTCTAAGGTTCTGTTGCAAAGAGTTGTTTTTATTCAGGAATCTGCTCTAGCCTGGCAGAGAGAGGGAGATTTATCTTCTTTTACATTGCATTTTGTAAATTGTACTCGAGCCCAGGGAACATCTATCTGCAAATCCTTCATTGATTTGTTTTTGCCCCCACAGCTTCCTTCTGGGTGAAATGTTCTCTCGAGTCATACCCGAAGGAAAGGTTTCCTTTCAATCAGCTTGACATGACTTCACAGATGTCCCTGAAAGCCAGGCCCTGGCAGAGGGAGCCATTTTCATCGTCCTGAAGAACAGTTCCCAGGAACCCAGAACCAGGGTCCATGTGCTGTGAGAGGCGGTGTCCAAGCTATACTCTCCTGTCCCCTCCCCCACCCCAGGGGAGTAGCTTAGGAGGGAAAGCACTTTTACAGATTTTTCCAGGGGCTTTAAAACACTGTGGATGATTAACACTGCTTCTCAAGTCTTGAGAGGGAGCTGAGCCAAAACACAGCTCACAGGAGTGGGAATTTCCCCCCAAAGTTATTGCCTGCCGAGTTCGAAGCTGTTTACACAAACAGTAGTTATGATGTGTGCAGCTAAATCCTCTCCAATCCTCCAGCGAAGGATGGAACTTTCTCTGGGTGAAAGTCACAGAAGTCAGCATATCTGCCTCCCAGTCCCGTGTGTGCAATCTGATTCGTGTTCTCAGAAGAATAAAACTCTCAGCCATGGCAGAAAACAGTCCAGTTAGGAGAGACAGTTCAAAGCCTGCAAATGAAGCACTTGGTGGAATTCCTAATCACTGTGCCCATCGGTGGACTGAGGCTCTGAGGGAGGCAGAAGGGACAGATATTTCCTGGAAACAAAAAGCCACCAGGGAGGCATGACGAGGGAAGCCCCCAGCAGAATGGGGAGAGGAGGCCTGTGGGAGGCAGCATTCTGGGTCTGGTGCTCTCTTCCAGGCTTTGCTTTCCAGCTGGTCTGTGAATGGCTCTGCTGAGGGTAGGGCTTGCGCCTAGAGCTGGCGATATAAGGAGGACTGTGGTCCTGGTAAGCAGGGTGACTTTCTGAGCTCACAGACAGAGGGTCCAACCTGGGAGGTCCTCTCCTAGTTCTTCTTTCCCGACCCCCTTGGGGACTAAACATTCTGGGTCCTCTGCCTTTCTGGGACTATTGCTCCAGAGTCAATACTCTTCTTCCGCCAAAAGAACCTGGGCATCACAAAACCCCTGCTAGGCTGGGACAGACATCACTACTGTGTAATAATCATGGCTTTGGACTGGCAGGACCTATGAACAATATGAAAATGAGTGGATTGTTTCTTTGTGTAAGTTTTCTTTTCAACTTAACAATGTGTAACTGTGTTTTGTTTTTTAATTTACTGGATGGCTGCTGGCTTTCAAGGAGCTGTAAATAGATCCCAATGGAGTGTGTTTAGACCTGGCAACTTTGCAGTTCTGTGGTCCATGAGTGTGCTTTTCGTGGCTTTAGTGGGTGTTCCCATTACCACAGTGCTGGAGTAGAAAGGGCACAGCCTTGGGGAAATGACAGATCTTCACTGGCATCTGAGTTCCACTGGCTTGTGTGTGGCCTAGGCCAATTAGGTAGTCTCCTGAGGCCCAGTTTCTTCATCTGTAATATGGTGACGTTGTCAGGGTTAAATGGAATAATTTAGCTAAAGTCTGGGCACACAGCAGGTACAAAAGAAGCTTTCTCCTTTTCTTCCAATGAAGGCATCTGCCTTCTGTTAAAGAAACTTTAACATGAAGGATGGAACCACTTAAATAGGACCCTGCCTTCTCTAGGGCAGGGGCAACCTCTTCCTGTAATGAGGGGCAACCTCATTACATCTACCCCCACCAATGGCTAGTGCAGGACCTGATGTGGGGTAGAAACTATATAAAAATTTATGCCCGAAGGTCTGTGGACATTTAACCTTCAATATAGGTGATTTTTAATGACTAAGTGAAACCACTTCACACTCAGTTCACTTACGAAATACAGCTGAGCCAGACAGATCAAAGAGTCCCGTGACCATAATAAATCTGGCCTAAAGTATATTCTTTTGTGAATTGTAATAAAAAGGCTCTCCTGCACTAGGGCCTGCAGCAGGTACCTATGGATTCCCGGAGTGTGCCGGGAGCCATTCAGGTTGCTGAAGAGTGTCCAGGTGACTTCTGCCTTTGCTCATCAAGTGCTACTTTCTCTTTTTCATGGTCCAAAGAAGAGACTCTGAAAAGAAATAAACAGCTCTGGTTGGAAAGAGGCACTTTACCCTGTCATTCTAGTGTGTAGGACAAGTCAATGAATTAATCAATAAGCCAGTCTGTGTATAGCCACTACTTATTGGGCAGAGTCATTGATTTCATAAATATATATCAAAATAATGATAATGGTAACAGCTCATACCACCACTACAGCCTATTATTCACTGAGGGTCTCCCTGGCTACATACAGGCTGGGTACCAACCCAAGAATAACAGCTCCACTGCTCTGAAATAGGGGACAGAGGAGTGAACAGTGTGGCCCTGGCAGACGGGTACAGGCTATGACAAGCAGGAATTGAGTCCACTCTGGGGACCCAGGAGAGATGTTTTAAAATGGTTCTTCTAATTACTGTGCTGGAAGAAAGATTGTAGGTGGAAAGGACAGAAGCAGGAAGATCAGCTAGGAAGTGAATAGAAAAGTCCCAGTGAGAGGTGATGGTGGCTAGATGAGGGGAAACAGTAGAGGATTGAAAAGTACTAGGAATCTGGATTTTTGGAATTTTCTCTTTTCCTTCCTTCCTTCCTTCCTTCCTTCCTTCCTTCCTTCCTTCCTTCCTTCCTTCCTTCCTTCCTTTTCCTTTTCCTTTTATTGGTAGAGGCAATGGGATTTGCTGATGGATTGGAGAGTTGTGTGAGAGAAAAGGATGAGTCAAGGATGACTCAAACTTCTTTGGCCTCCAATGGGGATGACTGGGGGTGGAACAGGTTTGGGAGAAAATCAGGAGTTCAGTGTTTCTCCTGTTAACGTCAAGATGCCTGTTGAGCATTCTGGCAAAGATGCTGAGTGGGCAGTCACGAGTCCATAGCCGAGGTCTGGGCTGGATACAGAGCTTTAGGAGCCACCAGGGCACAGATGGGATTTAAAGCTGTATCAGATGAGATCATCAGCAGATGGATTAGGGATGGGGAGGACTAAGGCCTGAACTCTGAGTCATTAGGACTATGTACAGGTTCAAGAGAGGAGGCGAAGCCAATCGAGGAGACCGAAGAAGAGTGTCTCTTCGAGTTAAGACAATTTACCCCATTCCTGTGTTCTCCTCGATCATCCTCCTCATTTTCAAATCATTCCCTTTCTCCTGGTTTCTTCCCATCTCCTTAGAGACCTGCTCCGGTGACTCTAAAAGAACCCTTCCTTGACTCCTAAGTTCTCCACTAGATTTTGCCCTGTTTTTCTCTTTTCCTTTACAAATAAACTTCTTTCTTTCCACTTTAATTAAATACATACTATACACTAGCTGTGAGGATGTAGAGACAAAAAGTAGACTTTATCCTACTTGAAAGAGTATCTATTTATTTCTACCTTTTCTACACATTTGGCTGTGTATATGTAATGGAATATAACGTATGCAATTATAAACTAAGCATAAAAACTTTGTACTAAGGAAAATACAATTTAGAATACAAGAGTGAGCTAAGAAAAAAAATACAATGCACAAATAAAGGTCAAAAGATTCTGTAAGAATATAATTGAGCCACCAATCTGATCAGAATTTCTGGTTAGAAAAAGGAAAATGGAAATTTCTTTTAAAAATTTACTGACATACAAAACACATCCAAAAATTTCTCATGTAATTACATGGATCTATACCTTTTTACAAACTGAACACCCTATTTAACCACCACCCAGATTAAGAAATAGGACATTATTTGTACCCCAGGCTCTCCCTTTGTAGATATTTCTAGTCTTCACAGGGACTGACATCAAATTTTCCTGTATCAAACTTTCTGGGAATTACTTTTTGAGTTTCATTGTTCATGAGATGATATGCTGGTTCCTCAAGGAAAATGAGTTTTCTGGAATTTAATTCTAAAAAAATATTTTATTCTGGAATTTAACTTAAGAGACACTGAAAAATTTGGATAGACTATACCTTGTCTGTTTCTGTAACATATTTTGGATGGCATATGCATAGATGTGTTTATATAATAGAAGATAAAATATAAAATTAGAAACTAAAAATTATAAAGGGCAAGAATGGCAGCTCTTTAGCATCATTTGAAGCCCGACAAGGGACAGGCAGAAGGTAGAACATGGAGAGGACAGTGTGTTAGATGACAGAGAAATCAAGCAAGACAGGGGCTGGGAGTGCCCCTTGGATTTGCAAAGTAGGAGGCAGCTGGCCCAGTTTCCTGGAGTGATGGAGGCAGAAGCCACATTGAGAGAGGACAAGAATAGAACTGGAGCTTTGAAGTGATGGCTCTGAGTGGAGACCTCTATTTCTAGAAGGTCCATTCTCATGGAAAAGAGAGAGAGGGTGGTGGGCAGAGAAAGTTGCAAAACCTCTAGGTTTTGTTTATTTCTCAATAAAATGGGAGAGGCTTAATTGTGTTCTTGGTGAAATAGGTAGTCAAGAGGGAGAAGAGAGAGATAAAGGGGAGAGAAACAAAAAAGAAGCAAGGACCTAGATAAATTATCATATTGCATGCGCGTGCACACACACACACACACTCACTCTCTCTCTCACACACGCGCGCGCGCACACACACACACAACCACTAACTTGGTTTCTCCCTCTCTAACTTTTTCTGTTTATGGGCCCCTCTCCTTGCCATTGTTCTTTGTTTTGAAGCCAAGATGGCCCTCAGCAATGGCACACGCAGCAGGGGGCTCTAGGATGGAATCCAATTGGGTCTCTCCCTGAAGGGAGGGGCACTGTGGGGTATCTGCTGGACTTTACTTTGGCCATCTGTCCCAGAAGGTCAGGGCTGCAGGGGACCTTAGAGTGTGTACAGTCTGTGTCCTTATTTTCCAAATGAGGACACCGAGGCCCATGCTTCCCGGTCAACGTGGAGCCGGCAGTGGCAGAGCTGAACCCCAGACCTCTGGGCTGCTCATTCATAGCTTCCATTGGCCTTTCCAGAGCGCCCCCCAACCCCCTTCTGTCAACCTGGAGTTTCTCAAATTTCAGCATGTATCCAAATCGCCTGGAGGGTTTGTTAAGATCCAAATTCCCTGGGTCCCACCCCAGAATTTCAGATTCAGTAGGACTGAGATGGGGCCAAGAATTGGCATCTCTAATAGCTTCCCAGGTGATACAGGGACCTCTGGTCTGGGGGCCATACTCTGAGGACACCGCTGAGAAGGTGCTGGGGGCAGCAGTGACACAGAACATGACAGGGAGGGAGGAAAGCTAAACCTGGCTCCTGGGAGCTTTTCCTTCGGGCTGCTCTCATTTCCCTCAGGTGAGGCCTGAAAGAGGTAGAGGTGGAGGTGGCCAGCTGCCAGACCTGAGAAGATGAGCCATTCCACCTTCTAGCCACCAAAGATCCAAGGAATGCAGTGGGGCAGGCTGTACTCTGAGACTAATCCTGGCAGAGTTGGGCTGTTGTTAAACACAGCGCAGTCTGGCCTATTGCATTCCTCCCCCTTCCCTGGGGAGAGTCACAGGGAAACCGGCTGTTTGGACCCCGGCTGGTGTTCAGATATTACACTCCATTTCCAGAAACTCTGAGAGCTGCTCCCCCCGCCCCTGACCCAAGGGAAGGGGGCTTGCCTTGCTGGGTGTGACCCAAGGTTTTTCTTCCGCATATTCCATTAACTTTGTGCTCAGAGCATATGTCAAGTGAATTCTGTCTCTGGCAGTTTTTTACGCACTGAATTAGTGTGGTGAAATAAAAGCTATAATAAAGCTGTACCAGACTCTTAAATTGTTAAAATTTATTATAAAATGTGCATACTTATTAACTGATATTCACTTGTGTGCATTTGCCTGAGCCTGAAGGCAAAGAAGATGAAAAGTGACTCTGTCAAAGGGAGGCCGGGAGTTGGCTCCTGGAATCCTCCAGAGTCCCAGTGGGGCCGCAAATTCACAAATTCGCGGAGAGCATGGCTGGCCTCGCCCCAGTGCTGATGCCCACAGCTTTCCACGTCATGGTCCCAGGGGAGGAAAGCCTATCCTTGCACTTCACGGAAACCCCAGGGCCGGCTGAGGGCAGCGTGCATAAATGGGACCTTGCTAGGGTGTTTACACTCAGAGGCTCAGTTATTCACCCTCTCTAATCCTGGGACCAAATGTTCGAGCTCTGGAAAGTTGCTGCAGACGGGCTTCCCCCCACATTCACTTCTGCTGTATCCTCAGGCCTGTTTCCTGCTCTGCCTTTTGAGAACCATACAAAGGTGCCAAATTTCCTCTGCTCAGCTAAGGCTGTTTCCTGATTGGCCCATCACTAGAAGCTGGTCACTGGGCTGTCCATGCCTCCCAGGCATTCTCCAGAAGTGAGGTTGGTGTGTTTTCCCTGCCATTCCCCTGTGGGAAGCTGAAGGATGACGTTTTCTCTGTTGGGGAGAGAAATGCTCTCTAGCGACCTTGGGATGGAGCCGGGCTTCCTGCACATTTTGAATCAGGTCCCAGGTTGCTGAGTTGACCCTGTTTCCAACCTGCTTTGAGCTTTTGAGTGACATCCTCATTGCTCCTTTTTAAAAAAAGATTTTATGTATTTATTTATTTATTAGACATAGGGGAAGGGAGGGAGAGGGAGAGAAACATCATTGTGTGGTTGCCTCTCACTCGCCTCCTACTGGGGACCTGGCCCACAACCCAGGCATGCGCCCTGACTGGGAATCGAACCACGACACTTTGGTTCACAGGCCGGAACTCAGTCCACTGAGCCACACCAGCCAGGGCCTCACTGTTTTTCTGTTTTTGTTTTTTTAGCCATGGCTCCATATTGCCACCATGAGACCAGCTAGACTATAAATTCACTTGAAGTTGGAGACACCTGTGCCTAAGAAAAAGTGGGAAACAAAAACTCAGAATGTTTCCCAAACACCAAGGCTGGAAGTGTTCTTATGTCTCTGCCACTGTGCCCTGGAGTTGCCCTTGGTGCACTGTGGGTTTCCACCCAGAGCTTCCTGGAACCACAGGCACCGTGGTTCTTGAGGTACTGGGGGCCTTGGGCCCTGATCTTGGGAGACTCTCAGTCTCGTCATGATCACCTGTGTGGTCTGTGTGAACTGAAAAACCCAAAGCCAGCTTGGGACGTCTCCTTGGTCTACAGTCCCTCTGGCAGATGTTCTCCTCCAGTCTTTTTTTTAAATTCTCACCCAAGGACATGCTTATTGATTTTAGAGAGAGGGGAAATGAGCGAGAGAGAGAGGAAGAGAAACATCTATGTGAGAAACAATTGGTCTCCTCTCCTATACTACCTGACCAGGGAACAAACCCACAACCTAGGCATGTGACCTGACTGGGAATCGAACCCATGGCATTTCACTTTATGGGATGATGCTCCAACCAATGGAGCCACACCAGCCAGGGCCAGCCTGTTTCTGTTTGGTCCCTGTGTATAAGGCACTGCTGATGCCTGAGCCTGAGTTCACCATCTCACCAAGTGGGGGAGTACTTCAGGGTTGAGGTTCTGCTTTCCTGTGGATGTACTGCTTTTGCTGAGACACCTGTCCATCCATTTTCTGACCCTGGGGTAATAAACTACCACTTGAGTGGGATGTGGAGAGGAGGATGACCTATATTTTAAAGACTATTGGATGGTACAGATTGCTTTCTCCCTTCCAGTCACTAATTGGAGAAAGTAAAATTTACCAGCAGAAATTTAAGATACGTAAGGTGCAATGACTATCCAAAACCCCAAATTCTCCTTTTTTCCCCTTGGCCTCATCAAGGCCTAAAGATGCTCCACAGGGAGTAAAGGGAGAGTAACAAATGTTTGGATTCAAACAGAGTGATGGGTTTATTCCTTTTCCACCTCCCCTTGGCATGGTTGTGTGGTACACACAGAACATAACAGGATTACATCAATATGCAACACAGTGAAATCTAGTTAGTTCATCAGTGTCATCTCTCTGGCCTAGCAAAGTGATTTCCTGGTTTTCAAAGGCAGTGAAATTGCCCATGTGAGAGCTGGTGCCTGCTGAAGTTGATCATAAAGTGGGATGCTTAAGAGAGCCATGGTGCACAGCAGAAGCCCCACAGCTAGGATCCATTTATATGTGCTCCGCATTGTCCCTGAACAGAGCAAGGTGGTTTGCACAGATATGTATCCCATAGCAAGATGTAATTAAATGAAAGTTAAATGGACAAAGAAAATAAGACAAAGGGAAAACAAGACAGGGAAAGCAAGAACGGATCCAGGAATAAGGTTAGAACACAAATTCATGACATCAGACCCTGTACATTTGCTAGAGGTGGGACTCTGGGGCAGTCCTGAGCTATCTCTCACTAACACAGAGAAAGAAACAGCTTCTCTTTGCAGACACATCATCCACACAATAAAAGCAAAGCCACTGCTCAGAAAAGGTGTATCCATTCCTGTTACTGGAGGCAGGGAGAAATATTCCCCTTGGTCCTCACAGGGAGGACATGCATACTGCAACAAACAGTGTACCAAGGGGCCTTAGAGTCCACATGGTGAGAGTTTAATGGGCTACCTCTTGGAACTTTCCTCAAGTTAGGGGAGATGATGAAGGAGATAGATCCACCCCAAAACACTCCCTGAAGGTCTGACTCAATCTTTTTTCTTAAAACCTTCACCTGAGGGTATGTTTATTGATTTTTAGAGAGAGAGGAAGGGCCTGAGGGGCAGAGAGGGAGAGAGAAACATTGATCAATTGCCTTCTGTATGTGCCCTGATTGGGGATTGAATCCACCTCCTGGGTATGTTCCCTGCCTGGTGATCAGACCTGCAACATTTTGCTGTATGGCACGACTCTCCAACCAAATCAGCCATCTGGCAGGGCTGACTCAATTTCAATCAGAGATTAGGTTATCTATGATAGGCTGCCTTTCTTTAAAGCCAATTTCATGAGTGATTCCATGTTGTGGTGTCAGAGGCTGCTGCAGTGTGTGTGTGTGTGTGTGTGTGTATGTGTGTGTGTGTGAGTTTAGGGGATGGTAAAGGACAGGGGTCCACTGAGGGTTTATATATCCCAAGCCCTCAACTTTGTTCCTGTAATTTTTCACATTGGGGTTCCTCATAAAACTTACTTGAAGAAGTAAAGGGTGCCCACTATGAATAATAGCTTAAAATCATGGCTTAGGAAAATAGATGGATGTAATTCAATGGGTGATTGTTTTCCAAACAGTGTGAGCATTGGGCAATGAATTTTGAGCTGATTCTCCTTGACAAGTACTTGGAAGAGGCAGCATCCCTGGGCTTCTGGTTAGGTACAGCCCCATATGCTTTAACAGTTGGTGGAGCTGGAGGTGGCCCCAAAATCCTCCCATGAAAACCAAGGAGGTGACCAGGACACTGTCCTGAACAGAACATTATTCAGGACCCAGCTGACAGACCAGTTCCTTAGAGCGCGCCTCTGTTCTGACAGGTTGGCATTCGACCAGCACCCATTCTGACGGGTCAGTGTCTGCACCCTAATGGTTGTTACACATTGAGAACATCAGCATGTCTGGGAGTAGGACTGCGAGACTCCTCAGGGAGCATTAGGGGTCCCCTGCAGAGTCTAGACCAAGGGTCTAAGAACTCCCCAAACCCTGGCCGTGGCAGAAAAACTTTTAATCTAGAAAAAATTTGAACAATAACCTCAGACATTAACCACTTCATAAAAACCCATTATGCTTAACTTCAGACACCATAATTTCCTCTGATAGTAACTGGTCACAAATTAAATGCGTAGGTCCTGGAATGAGCTAACTTCATACACATATTTTATACTCTAGTACAGTTCAGTGATGAAGAGTGTTTTTGGAAGAATGATGACATTGGGTTTCAAAATAGCTGATCTACATGTTTTCTTCCTGGCAATAACCTGAGGTCAAAGCCACTTGTCTAGAACAGCCACTACTCGTTCATGAGCATGAAACCATGCCTTCTGTTCAAAAAAGAATGGTGATTATTCTGATTATTTTGTTCTCTGTCAGCATTCAGTTCACCTTGCAGGGGCCTCAAGTTATGAGGTAGAAAACAAGGAGGAAAAAATACAGTTCTGCTTTATACCACATTCACATTTTGGGGTGCTTTCAGTGCGCCACCTGCTATTCTAGATGCTGGAGAGAGAGCAAATCACAGGACAGGTAAGGTTCTGGCTCTTTCAAAGCTCACATTCTAGTGGTGAAAGACAGACAATAAACATTTAGAAAATATGTATTTAATTCCAAAATCTGAGGTTGGTGTCCATCAATTTTCCTTTCTCTTGAGTATGGATCATATTTTCCTCTTGTACATCCAGTAATTCTGAAAGGTGCCCTGGACTTTGCGAATGGTATGTTGTAGAGACTCGGGTTCTGTTATGTTCATCTGCAGAGTATTGATTTGCTTGTTGGTGTGTTTGTTTCAGCAGGAAATTAACTCAGCTGGACAACACTGAAGGGTCCATTCTGAGGTGTAGCTGAGCTGCTTGAGTCTTGCCTTGGGAGTCATTTAGAAGTTTGGCAGAATTTCGATATTTGGGTCTCTCCCTCTGTGATTCTCTTTGTTCCAATATGTCCCTGATACTTTCTAGCTGCTGGTGATGCTCTGAATTCTGTCTTCTGATTCCACAACAGTAAGACTTCAATATTTCTAGCCTAAAGGGCACTGACAGGGGTTGGGGTGGGGGTGGGAAGGGGCTGCTTTCAGGTGAAAACCATAAAAAATGGGAAGTCACCTGATGCCTTCCTAAAGTTCAAATATCAACTGCCTTTCAGTTTCTTCCTGCTTTGGGTCACTCTGCATTGCTCTTTGGGCATTGTCTTTTATATATGGCCCAGAATTTATGACTGCTACCTGTAGCAGAGCTGGTCTAATAGGAGCTACTCTGTGATTATTACACGTGGAACTCCCAAACTTAGCAAATAAATAAATAAATCAGATCATCTCAGATGGCGAGAAATGCTATGATGGAAAAAAATAGGATAGAAAAGTGGAGTGTGCATGTGGAGGGGGTATTTCACCTGAGTGACCAGGGAGAGCCTCTCCTAGGAGGTGACATTGAGCTGAGACCTGAATGATAAGGAGAAGCCAGATATTAATGGATTTGGGCACGAGCGCCCCAGAGAGAGCATCAGGTCTACACATGCCAACGCAGGAAGGAGAGGGTGTGCTGGAGAGGCAGGGGTTAGGCAGCGGGTTAAGGGAGCAGGTCATCAGAGAGGTGGGCGACAGCCAGAGCATACAGAACCTCATAGACCATGGTGAAGCATTGGTGTTTTATTCAACATATGATGAGAAATCACAGGAGGACTTTTAAGCAAGGCATCATGGGGTCTCTTCTATGCTTTCAAAAGATTGCTCTAGCTCTGCAGAAAACAGGCAAGAGTAGAAGCAGGCTGTTGTTGTCATCTAGGTCAGGGAAGACAGAGGCTTGGGCAAGAGTGGAGCCCAGCAACAGGCCCCACCCACGGTGGGCAATGGGCCCCAGCAGTGTAGAGTCTGGATGAGAAGTGAACACCAGGGGTCAGTGCTGACCATCTCTGACCAAGACCTAGATGCGGTTGACAGAGTGGTTCCTAAGACACTGCTCACAACTGAACAGCCCTGCCAGCCCTGTCTGTCCCTCTGGAGCCTGGCCTGGGAAGTTCAGGCTCATGACTTTTCAAGTACGGATCTAGCTGGCATTAGGTGGGCCAAGAGCCTTGTCAGGATGGGCTGGGCTGGGCCCATACCTTCTGGTCCCTTAGCCAGGTATGGCTCTTTTGGTCAGTCCTAGGGTAAGTGGACTCAAGTCTTGACCTCATATCCTGCCCCATTCCCTTCAGTTTCTGGAAGACAATGGCAGAAAACCCCCTTGGCTTCCTGGCCTGAGCTGGGGGGCCAGCACAGCACAGCAGAGAAACCCCAACTGGGACAGTAGCTCACCTTTGGTCTGAGGCATTTTGCTCATTTTCAGCTGGGGTTCTTGACATGTTTGGCTCCTTTGGAGAGTACCTTGGAAAGGGAAGATGACTATTACAATTATTGGAACCTCTTTCCCAAAGCCAGCAGGGGCCATTTTCTGAGCTGACAGAGGCATTGAGCAGCTCATGCTTCAAGCTCTGTGTACAGACAGGCGTGGATTTGAATGTGGCTCTGCCACTTTCTGGGTGTCCATCGTCAGCCACATTCTGCAACCTGTTTTTTTTTAATCCCCACTGGAGATTTGTTTATCGATTTTAGAGAGAGAGGAAGTGGGTGGGGGGAGAGAGAGAGAGACACTGATGTGAGAGAAAAACATCGATCTGTTGCCTCTTGCACGTGCCCCAACTGGGGATTGAACCCACAACCTATGTATGTGCCCTGCCCAGGAATTGAACCCACAACCTTTTAGTGTACAGGATGATGCTCCAACCAACTGACCCACCTGACACGGGCTCTGCAACCTTTTTAATCCCCATTTCCTCATCTGTCAGTGGAACAGGAACACCTCCTCCTTCTTGGGGTTGCTGTGAGGATCAGAGGAGATCCTGACAATGGTCTGCAAAGTGCTCGGCAGGACTTGGCAATAGGAAGCGCTCAGTCAGTATCAGCAGCAATAATAATGATAATACATATTACTTTCCCCAATTAAGGCTGGCTGATCACCAAAACGAGAATGTCTTCACAGATCATACAGATTAGAGGTTCCTGGAGCTGTGCTAGATCTCGTGACTGATGAAGAGTGCCCCATGGGCGCCTGTGGCTTGATGGTCACAGTCCCTGGGAGAAGCCACAGAGGAGGAGCCCTCCAACCCCATAAGCCTGGTGCCCATCTGACACCACACCTAGTTATTAGCGTATCACTGACTATATGCCCTGTGCCGTATACAATACATCCTGTGGCATTTTTATAACTGGACATGTGTACTTGAGAAGCATCTTCTTAAAATCCCTCAGAACAAGGTGCCTCAATCTGGAATTCATCACACGACAGAGGCTGGTGCTGGCGTCTCTCTGCCGTCTTCCCTGTGCAGGTGGACAGACACTGTGGCAAGGCATGGCAGCCAGCTTTTTCTCTCAAGGTCCTGCAGCAACGTAGGTGCTAATGGAGGGGCTGCGCCAGTGAGCCTGGGAGCCTGAGGGTTGATTAAATCATTGTGCAGCGTCCTTATTCCCAGAGAGAACCCTCAGAGATGGACCCAGCCTCAGCCCTGCCTGAATCCTGAGAATTATATAGTTCATCTAGCATGGGCCTCAGTAATAAATGTAGAAAACAAGAAGGATAGAATGAAATAATTGTTCATTCCATCACATTTTCATTTTTGTGGGGCCCATGGTTTGGAGGCGAGGTGGTCCTGAAATACTGGGTGGGGTTAACTTGTCCAAAATTCACCCTCACAATTTACAAGTGCCATCAGGTCAGGGCACTGAAAGTTTTGGTCCTCAATTCTAGGAATTTTAGACTTTAAATATGTTAGAGCCCCAGATGTTAGCACTGCACTGAAGCTGGGCTTCTGCTCCAGCAGCATGCTGGAGCTAACGAGGCAGCCTCTTACATACTTGAGTACAGAGGCAGAAACATCTTTCTTTTAAAATTACAGTTGACATACAATATGGTGTTAATTTCAGGTGTAGAACATAGTGATTATACATTTATATAACTTATAGGGTGATACCCCTCCCCCATATCTAGTACCTAACAGACACCGTGCATAGTTATTAGAATTTTGCATCCTGTGACATTTTTATAACTGGACATTTGTACTTAAGAAGTATTTTCTTAAAATCCCTCAGAGCAAGGCATTGTAATCTGGAATTCATCACATGACAGAGGCTGGTGCAGGTGTCTCTCTGCCTTCTTTTCTGGGACTTGACCTGTCTCAGAGGCTCCTGCTGAGGGTCAGGAAGGCCTGCCCCGCACCCCATCTGGCAAGAGGGCACAAATGTGGATGCATGTATTTTCCAGAGAAAGAGAAGCTGGGCTATAGCAGGTATGGCCCCCTTCTTGAATGCCTAGGAGGTGTGGGACATCAGGATGCTAGGCCCTTTCTGCACAGTGGGTGTGTCTCCTGTAGGGAGGTGCCACCCTGTGTTTCTGGGGCCTCCTGAAGGTGAGGCTATCTGGAGAGCCAGCCAGCCCTGGAAGGACTGGAAAGAAGGAAGAATGTCTCCTCTGTCACCTGTATGAGGCCTGGCTCTTCCTGCCTTGGGGTTCAGCTTTCTGCTGGCTCCCCAGAAAAATAAAAAAGCATAGAGCAGATGAAAGGAAATAAGGGGAGCACATGTGTGCAGTGATGCAGGACTGGTAGGAAATAGAAAAACTGCGACTTGAGATTGAAGGAAAAATAAGAGGGAATGAAGAGAAAAGGGAAAAACAAGAGGGAATGAAGAGAAATACAAATTCTGAATAAACAAACATAAAAATAAAGGTGAGGTGATAAAAATAAGATGAAATTAATGAGACTGGTGTCAAAGATAAAGCCAACAAGACAAGTTAAAAACAGGAAAATTTAAAAAAAGAGAAAGAGGATGAAAAAGTAAAAAAAAAATTACACAAAGTATTAAAATTAGGATGCAAAACAGTCATGCTGGCTCTGGGGGCTGGGCTGCGTCAGCCTCCGGACTCAGGTGACCCAAGGCTGCCTGCTGCTCTGAGGGCCAATGCTTGAGAGGCAGGTGCTGATATAAAGGAAAGTGGTTTATTCAGATGCCAGCCACTGGGAAGATGGGGGACTCATGTCTCAAAGCCCATCTCCCCATCTCAGTGGTGATAGAGGTTTTTATAAGGCAGGAGAGGGAAACAGAAAAAAGATCAAGGGAGGAAACTGAAAAGTCATCCACGTGCAGATGAGCACGGTCCATTCCAATAAGGCAAGTGATGGCCCGGTGTGCGTCATCCTGCTTTAGTCATTCCGGATTCACGTCATCCTGGCTGCAAGGATGAAGGTCAGCGAATCTCCCAGAACTGGATGCCTGAAGGTCAGCGTCTGTATCTTTTGAAGTTAGTTCCTAGGATTCTTATGCAAACATGCTGTCCATCTACAAGCTACATATTTAGTCAGAGTCAGCACTTACAGAAACAACATCAGAAGAATGGTAGGCTGGGTTACAATTCCCCACTGTTATAATGTCCCTTTGCAAGGTGCTGGGCAGAAAGGAAAGCACAGTGAGGGCCTGGCCAGGTTTCTATGCCCAGGGGCCCCAGCAAATAGATGAGCCCAAGCAGGCCTCCTCAGCCCCAAACACTGTTGCCATCGCTGGGTGAGTTTAAGAGGGAAGTTCCTTCTCCCACAGACCAGCTGCTCAGGTGAGTGTGGATTCTCCCTTTCTCCACACCCTGAGACTTCCACCCTTGGGCATTTGGGGGTAAAGGAGCCCTGAAATTCACATCTCCATCTGCAGTTGAGTGCAGCCTCTCAGGCAGCACTTACCTAGCAAGAAGCAAAACATGGGCCTGTTTAGGGGTGTAGCCGGTGGTGCTTCCTGTGGGGTGGAGGGCAAGATCAGGTGATTATTTCACCCTGGGCTGGAGCAAAGCTGTGCAGAGTGTTGGTTGTGTCTGAAGCTTACTTGTCTGGCTACCTCTTGCCTTCTTTTCCCAAGCTGCTTTCTGATTTTTCTGGTTTTATCTTCAAATAACTCTAGGGTCAGGGAATGGTTAGCAGCACGAGGAGCACCTGATCTGCATACCCACCCTGGGAATGCTGGGAGAAAGGCAGGTCCCTAGGGTGACTCAAAGCTGGGGAAAGGGTGGCGTCTCTGGGACACCAGTGTTCTGCTGTTGGAACTAGGAGAGGCAACGGCACTCCCCAAACCCAGCCTCCAAAGACTGTCTAAGGATCCTCAGACAGGATTGTCCCAGACAGGACCCTGGAGTTGAGATGATGAGCAAATGCTCTGCTCTGGTGTACCACTGGGCACATCAAAGGAAAGCTAGGTATTACCGGGTTTTTTCCCCTTCTTTCTTATGCTTTTAAGTGGGTGGGGTTCTGCCCAGCTGTCCAGCAGAGTTGTCATTAGATTATGTAAAGAGCTCGAACCTGTGGAGATCTATCCAGAAAGAGTCGGCCAAGAGGTGTATTCCAGGTGTGAAGCTCTCTGTGAGCTGCAGGAGCACTAGGTGAGTTGGGAGCAGGGCTGAGAGGGATGGTTTCCTAGAAGTGGTAAGTACATGGCTCTAGGGAGCCCTGTGCTGGTGTTGGGGACAATGTGAAGAGAACGTTGCCTGTACTCTGGGAGGGAGGGCAGAGTGTCTTACCTAAGATGAGGGGTGGGCGTGTCCTCCAGCCAGCGTGGAGAGCCCCAGGTGGAACCTGGGCATGGCGTACTCCAGACCCATTGATGAGCACCTCCCCCCAACCGTGACCGAGGAATACGAAAAAAGCAAAGGACTCCTCTCCATTCTCAGAACTTCTGCCAACACTGCCACCAAGAATAATAAGCATGTAGAAACTAATTATACATCTGAACAAATCTGTTTCAGTTTACTGGATTGAACATAATCATATTAAAATATAATGAATACAATCAAACACACAATGTGTGATGGAATAACCACTTAGGAACCAGCGCTGGCAGAGGACGCTGGAGGCTGCCTGAGAGTGGGGTGACTAACTGAGAGTGGAGTGGGGTGACGAGAGCCTAGGTCTGCGGTGCAGTGGGAGTGAAGCCCCCCCACAGATCTGTGGCTGATTACCTTGTCAGTTTTGGTGTGGGTCCTAACCGGCTGCCTTCCGCCCTGATGCAGGCTTGCCCACACAAACCAGTGGTGGTTCTACAGCCTGAATTTGTTGTCTGGTGTTTAATCTTTGTCTCGTTTGGTGTGCGGGGTACAGAAAGGGTTGTAGGATGTTTATGGCATACTGGTGACCATAGCCCTCGACCCTCTGGGCAGCCAAAGTCCACTGAACAGGTGGCATTGCCAATCCTGTTGTGTGGGAGGTCTCGCTCATATCCTCCCAAGAAAGGGACCAAATAGCTCTGGTTCTTCCCCAAACCCTCGCCTCCAGATGCCAGTCTGGACCTCCCTCAACTGTACTTGCTGAGCTCATGCCCTGGTCTCCAGCATGGGTGAGACCCAGGCCTCTCCTGGGAATCCTGGAGAAGATGCGTCTCCTTGGCAGCTGACCTGACATCTGAAACAGGTTTTGGCTAAGCACACCCTAGACCG
This sequence comes from Tonatia bakeri, assembly GCA_004024845.1. Taxonomy (NCBI): domain Eukaryota; kingdom Metazoa; phylum Chordata; class Mammalia; order Chiroptera; family Phyllostomidae; genus Tonatia; species Tonatia bakeri. The sequence goes on from PVIA01001229.1 coordinate 122,486, forward strand.
AGGCTTCAGTTCAGCTCCCCATGGCTTCTTTCTGCTGCCCTGCCTTTCTCTGCCTCCTGGCCCCACCTGGCCCAGCCCAGCACAGTCCTCTGCTGAGTGTGACGTCGTAGGTGGCATTGAGAAGTGCCAAGGACAGAATGAGGGGCTTGTTGAGGCACCAGTGGTCAGTTCCCAGAAGAACAGCACTGCAGTGTTAAGCAAATTGAGTCTGGCCAACACCATCTGTTTTTGTGCTACCTCTAGACAGGGGTGCGGACTCCTGGACCCCAGGAGTACATCTGAGAGGGGCACCTGGGAGACTGCAGGTGAGGGGAGTCGCAAGTGAGAAAGCCTGGCTGTGCTCCTGACTGGTCCCCACAGTTCTGCATGGTCAGGCCTGCTCCACGCCCCACAGACACTCCTGCCCTGACAGGCCCCTGCCCATGGCCTGGGTTCCACCGTGTTAGTCGCTGCTCAGGCCTCCGGTGTCTCACAGGCAGCGCCGGCCCACTGTCTTGCTGCTGCTATTATTGTGTATGTGTTGTTGTCGTTTGCTCACGAAGAGCTTTAAAACTCTGAAGTAATTGCTGGCATTGAAAAATCAGCTGGTTTACTATTTATCTAAAAATCAGCTGATTTCTTTTTTAACAGTCCGATTTCCAGCTTCTCTTTAAACATTACTTCCAGCCATGCTGGGCCACACTCCCTACAGCAACAGCCAGTCTGTGACAAGCTGTGGCTACCCCTTTGGACAAGGCATATCTTTGTGCCATAGTCTCATGCCACCTCTGGGACTGACATTTGGTCACTTTGCCCCTTTCCATGACCAGGCAGTGCTGTGGGCATCTAGGTCACCACACCCTGTTCTATATTAAGAAGGGGCAGTGCTGGTGTGTGAGCAGTGGCTTGCACACTGATGTGACTTAGGCTCTAGTGCTCTGGCTGAGAGAAGCCTGTTAACCTTCTCTCAGTCCGCTCAGGCTGCAGGACAAAATCCCACTAACCGGGGGAGGGGCTTATGCCTCAAACTTTTTTTACTCACAGTTCTGGAGGCTGGACCTCTGAGATCAGGGTACCAACTTGGTTGGGTGCTGACAAGGCCTCTCTGGCTTGCAGATTGCTGATGTCTTACTTCTCACTGTGTCCTCACGTGGCAAGCAGAGAGGGAGAGAGGGAGAGAGAGGGATTGACATTATTTCCTTTTCTGATAAGGCCACATACAACCCTCTGAGCTTAGGGCCCTACTTTTATGATCTCATTTACCCTGTGTTACTGCTTTAAAGGCCCTGTCTCCAAATGCAGTTACATTGGGCTTTAGTGCTACAACCTGTGATTTTGTGGGGGTAGGGGACACGGTCAGTCCAGTGCATGCCTGGATTTCAGGGTGTATCTATGGAGACAAAAAGACAGCCATGGGGAAGGGAGCGTAAATGACCACTAGGAGTCTCAAGCCATCCAGTCATGCCGTGAAAATGGAAAACACACACACAAACGCTTGTGGCAGGGATGGACTCAGGAACCGGAAGGCTGGGGGCTCAGAGCACAGGTTCTTCGGTCCACAGCTCCTGCCTCTCAAGCAGCTCCAGGAGAGATACAACTTATGGAAAATTTTGGATATACTCCCTCAAACATTTGTTTGGACCATCCTTCTTGGCAGTTTATATTGGACATTTCTAAACTCTGCTACTCAGTCATATCTCTAGAGAGTCCTGTGCTTCCTTCCTGGGGTGATGGTGAGAGCACTGTGGGATCGGGAGAGTGGCGTGAGGATCCTTCTACTGCCCACCACAGGTGTCCCTGGTGTCTTGCATCAGGAAGGCTGCTGGCCTGAGAGAGAGGCTGTGTGACCTCTGGAAATATCTCAGCCTCTCTGAGTTTCAGACTTCCCTACTGTGAACTGGGAAGTGACTGGGTTGGTCTCCTTCACAGGTTGCTTTTCTGATTTAGCATATAATTTTAATCCCTGGTTAGGAACCCAGCCCTGTTGACCCAGTCCCCGTCCCACCATGGACTGTCCAGGCCTCCCGTTAAACTCTCTGAATCTGGATCCTTCCATAGTCTGATTCCATAACATGAATCAGCCTTCTCCTCCACTGCTCCCACCCAGTGAGGGTGATGAGAAGATATGGTATTAGCTGATAATTAAGTTATTAGCTGCCAAAGCTTAATTGCTCTTGGGAGTATTTTAATTTTAATAGGGGACTCTTAAGAACAGAAAGCCTTGGAGACAGCAGAAGGAAGGGAAATTGTGTGTGCATGTGTATAAAGCAGAATCAACTTCAGCAGCCCCTACCAGGATGCCCAGCAGTGGAAAGGCAGGTGTTGACATCTCCCTGTACATGAGGTGGCCCCCAGGTGGGTTCCATGTGCCAGCCTGCATGGCCTTCAGGGAACATTCTCAGGAATAGGACCAGCAGTGGGTCAGAGGCAGGTGGATGGACATTGTCTGGCCTGGAAATCAGGCCTAGGGCTGTGGCTTCCATGATCTGGGAGCTTCTGTTTAGGGGGTAGAGGGTTCTTCCAGAGACTAGTGGGGGCACTGGGGCTTTCTCTGTCCTTTGCATGACTGGTTTTAGAAACTTTTCCTAGGGCTGGGGACAAAGGGCTTTAACCAAGGCCTGCAGCTTGACTTGGAATGTGGGGTATTTTTGATGTGCCAATTTGGTTTTCTTAAACCAGCTTCAGTGGGGTGGGGTGGGGAGACAGGGGCAAGGGGTCAATTCATCTAGTGGCTGGCCCTGGGTGGCACAGGAACCTAGGGCATGCAGGCTCATCTGTGCTGCAGATGACTACCAGGACCTGGCTGGGCCAGAGTAGGGTTCAGGCGGCAGTCCACATTCTAAGCCCACATTTGGGAGCCATTGGGATACTTTTTGTGGTCTGGGGAAGAGCTCCAGTGTGGCCAATTTTAGCCAGGGAGCCTGGGTGCCTTGGGGACAGTTCCCTAGTGGGGGGAACACAGTGGATGAGGCAGGAGACAGGGCCCACACAGGGTTCATGACAGAATACTGAGTGCCTGAAAGCAAAGACAGTGCTCCTGGTCCTCAGTTCCTGACACGCGTGCCAGAGGCAGTAGAGAGCCGTATTTGCTAACCATGTTCATGACATGACACATGTGGCCAGGGACAACATTGCACAGTGTGCTAGGTGAAGAGAGAGGCTGCTAGGTGGCTAGAAAGGTCCTGCCAGGGTACTCCGGTGAACCCAGGGGCTGGTAGGAGGGATGCTAGCCTGGCACCCTTGCAACCTGTCCACAGAAGCTCCATGTTACCTGATAAGGAGATCAGGTGAGGAGCCACGTTCAGGAGCATAGCCTGCAAGTTCCTGATTCTGCCTTTCACCAGCTCTGTGCCTTGTGCCTCAGTTTCTTCATGTCTGAAATATTAATATCAGTCCCTGCCTCCTGGAGTTATGAGGATTAAGTGAATAAATTCATAGAAAGTACCTAGAAGTATGCCTGACATAAATGGCTTAATTTGTGTCATTATGACTAGATACTTCACCCAACTCAGGACATCAATGATTGTGAAGGGCTCCCTGATTTCAGAGATGTTAAAACATGAAAATAATGAGTCTTGGAGCTCATTAAATAGGGTATTATTTTGTGTTCATTATGAGCAAATCAGAACAAAGGGGTCTTGCATAAAGGGAAGCCAGATTCTGTGACCCGTGGTGACACAGCAAGTAGAACATGATGCTACTTTGAGTCCCATTGCCCTGGGGTCAGAGGGTGGATCTGGGGCCAAGATGGCAGGGACTGGGTGAGATTAAGGTGGTTGGGAGCAGCCTGGGTCCCAGCAGAGCTACATGAAGCTCCCAGGCCAGGCCTGGAGGAATTACTGACCGCTGAGTCCTGCTTGGCCTGCCAGCCACACTAGCACTTGAAGCAAGGCTGAACCTATCAATGCCTTTCAAGACCAGGGCAAGGCAACAGATACCCCCCCTTTCTCACTTTTCCATGTAAGATTCTCTGGTTCTGTTACTGTCCTTGTACTATGAAGTAAGACTAATGATACACTTCTCTTTCTTTTAATTGAATTTATTGGGGGTGACACTGATTAATAAAACCATACAGAATTCAAGTGTTCAGCTCTGTAACACATCATGTGCATACTGCACCATGCACTCCCCTCCCAAAGTCAAGTTGCTTTCCACAGCCATTTATTCCCTGTTTGTCCCCTTCTGCCTCCCCTCACTCCTCTTTCCCTCTGGCTATCACCATACTGTTGTCTATGTCTGTTTATTTTCTTCTTCATCCCTTTCCCTTTTTCAGCCAGCCCTCAAATTCTGCCTACCCTCTGACAGCTGTAGTCTGTTCTCTGTACCTATGAGTCTGTTTCTATTTTGTTTGTTAGTTAATTTTGTTTATCAGATTCCACATGTAAGTGAAATCATATGGTATTTATCTTTCTGTGACTGGCTCATTTCAGTTAACATAATACTCTCATGGTCCATTCATGCCGTCACAAAAGGTAAGGTTCCTTCTTTTTACAGCCAAGTTGTATTCCATTGTGTAAATGTACCACAGCCTTGTTTATCCACTTTACTGACTCGGCTGTTTCCAAGCCTTGACTATTGTAAATAACACTGCAATGAAGGTAGGGGTGCATATATTCTTTCTTTTTATTAAATACTTTTGAATTTTATTATTGTTCAAGTACAGTTTTCTGCCTTTTCCCCCCATCCTCCCCACCACCCAAGCGATCCCCACCTCCCTTCCCTGTTTCCACCTCCCTTGTTTTTGTCCATGTGTCCTTTATAGTTGTTCCTGTAAACCCTTCACCCTTTCCCCCCCATTATCCCCTCCCCTCTCTCCTCTGGTTACTGTCAGTTTGTTCTTAATTTCAATGTCTTTGGTTATATTTTGCTTGCTTGTTTGTTTTGTTGATTAGGTTCCAGTTAAAGGTAAGATCATTTGGTATTTTTCTTTCACCACCTGGCTTATTTCACTTAGCATAATGCTCTCCAGTTCCATCCATGCTGTTGCAAAGGGTAGGAGCTCCTTCTTTCTTTATGCTGCATAGAATTCCATTGTGTAAATGTACCATAATTTTTTGATCCACTCATTTACTGATGGGCACTTAGGTTGCTTCCAGCTCTTGGCTATTGTAAATTGTGCTGCTATGAACATTGGGGTGCATAGGTTCTTTTGGATTGGTGTTTCAGGGTTTTTAGGATATAATCCCAGCAGTGGAATTGCCGGGTCAAAAGGCAGTTCCATTTTTGTTTTCTGAGGAAATTCCATACTGTTTTCCATAGTGGCTGCACCAGTCTGCATTCCCACCAACAGTGCAATATGGTTTCCTTTTCTCCACACCCTCTCCAACACTTGTTGTTTGTTACTTTGTTTATGATGGCCATTCTCACTGGTGTGAAGTGGTATCTCACTGTGATTTTAATTTGCATCTCTTCTATGGCTAGCAATACTGAACATCTTTTCATATGTCTTTGGGCCCTTTGCATGTCCTCCTTGGAGAAGTGTCTGTTCAAGTCCTTTGCCCATATTTTAATTGGGTTAACTTGTTTTTTTAGAGTGGAGCTGTGTGAGTTCTTTATATATTTTGGAGATTAAACCCTTGTCTGAGGTATCATTGGCAAATATGTTTTCCCATATGGTTGGTTCCCTTTTCATTTTAATGCTGTTTTCTTTAGCCATGCAGAAGCTTTTTATTTTGATGAGATCCCATTTGTTTATTCTTTCCTTTATGTCCCTTGCTCTAGGGGACATATCAGTAAAAATATTGCTGCATGGAATGCTGCTGAGATTTTCCTGCCTATGTTCTCCTGAAGGACTTTTATGGTGCCATGGCTTATATTTAAGTTTTTTATCCACCTTGAATTTATTTTTGTGTATGGTGTAAGTTGGTGATTAAGTTTCATTTTTATGCATGTAGCTGTCTAGCTCTCCAAACAGCATTTGTTGAAGAGGCTATTTTTGCTCCATTTTATGCTACTGCCCCCTTTGTCAAATATTAGTTGACTGTAGAGACATGGGTTTATTTTTGGGCTTTGTATTCTGTTCCATTGGTCCATGTGTCTGTTCTTATGCCAGTGCCAGGCTGTTTTTGATTACAGTGACCTTGTAATACAGTTTTATGTCAAGTATTGTGATCCCTCCTACTTTGTTCTTCTTTTTCAAAATTGCTGCGGCTATTCGGGGTTGTTTATGGTTCCATATAAATTTTTGAAGTGTTTGTTCTATATCTGTGAAATGTGCCATAGGTACTTTAATAGGTATTGCATAGAATCTGTAAATTGCTTTGGATAGTATGAACATTTTCATGATGTTAATTCTTCCAATCCATGACTATGGTATATGTTTCCATTTATTTGTGTCTTTGTTCATTTCTTTCTTCAGTGTTGTGTAGTTTTCTGAGTACAGGTCTTTTACCTCCTTGGTTAGGTTTATTCCTAGGTATTTTATTTTTCTTGTTGCTATATCAAATGGGATTTTTTTTCCTGATTTCTGTTTCTGATATTTCATTGTTGGTATACAAAAATGCCTTTGATTTCTGAATATTGACTTTTTTGCCAAATTCATTCATTAGGTAGAGCAGTTTTTTGGTGGAGTCTGCAGGATTTTCTCTTGCATGTATTTTTTCAAATTAGTGTTTTGAATTTTTTGAGATATATGAGTATTCCAGAAGTGGAATTGCTGGGTCATAAGGCAGTTACACTTTTAATTTTTGGAGGAAAATCCATACTGTTTTCCACAATGGCTGCACCAATCTGCATTCTTACCAGGTTCAACAGTACATGAGGGTTCTCTTTTTTCCACATCCTCACCCACATTTGTTGTATGTTGATAGTCATTCTAACAGGTGTGAAGTGATAACTCATTGTGGTTTTAATTTGCATTTCTCTGATAGTTAACGATGTTGAGCATATTTTCATACGTCTATTGGCCACCTATATGTCCTTTTTTGAGAAGTGTCTATTCAGGACTTTTGCCCATTTGTAATTGGATTCGTTGCTATTTTGGTGTTGAGTTGTAAAGTTCTTTATAAATTTTGGATACTGAACCTTATCAGATGTATTGTTGGTGAATATGTTCTCCCATTCAGTGGGTTGTCCTTTCATTTTGTTGATGGTTTCCTTTGCTGTGCAAAAGCTTTTTAGTTTGATGTAGTACCATTTGTTCATTTTTTTTCTTTTGTTTCCCTTGCCCAAGGAGATATATCAGAAAAAAAACATTGCTATGAGGAATGTCTGAGATTTTACTGCCTACATTTTCTTCTAGGATTTTTATGGTTTTGTCACTTAAATTTAAGTCTTTAATTCATTTCAAGTTTATTTTTGTGTATGGTGTAAGAAGGTGGTCTAGTTTCATTTTTTGCACTTACTTGTTCAATTTTCCCAACATCATTTATTGAATAGACCCCATCTTTACCCCATTGCATGTTTTTGCCTCTTTTGTCAAATATTAATTGATGATAAAAACATGGGTTTATTTCTGGGCTCTCTGTTCTGTTTCATTGCTCTATATATCTGTTCTCATGCCAGTACCATGCTGTTTTCATTATTATGATCTTGCAGTATAGTTTGCTATCAAGTAGCATGATACCTCCAACTTTGTTATTTTTTCTCAAGATTGCTGTCGCTATTTGGGGTCTTTTGTAGTTCCATTAAATTTTTGGAGTATTTGTTCTAGATCTATGAGATATGTCATTGGTATTTTAATAGGAATTGCCTTGAATCTACAGATTGCTTTGTGTAGTATGGACATTTTTAATGACATTAATTCTTCTTCCTATCCATGAACACAACATATGCTTCTACTTATTTGTATCTTTTTCAGTTTCTTTCTTCAGTGTCCTATAATTTTCCAAGTATAGGTCTTTTACCTCCTTGGTTAAATTTATTCCTAGGTACCTTATTTTTTGTTGTTGTTGCAACTGTAAATGGAATTGTTTTCTTCATTTCTGTTTTTGATAGTTCATTATTGATGTATAAAAATGCCACTGATTTCTGAATATTGATTCCATATCCTGCTACTTTACTGAATTCATTGGTCAGTTCTAGTAGTTTTTTGGTGTAGTCTTTAGGGTTTTCTATATACAGTAATAATATACTTCTCTTAAATTGCTTTACTATTACTAGTAACAACCTACATGTCACTTACCTTATAACCAGTTGTGACACACCACTGTATACAGACACTATGTTTGAGAACAATTGTATTAATAACAATACCATGGACCAATGGAGTGTCTATAATTGTGGAAATTGCAGCTATTATGATCAGCTTCTATGAAAGGGATAATTTTGAGTGGAGGCAGATTGTTTGGAATGGATCATAGCACTTCCTATAGACAGTTAACTTAATAACATCTGATACTCATTCAACAAACATATACTAGGTGTCTACTAATGCCAATCCCTGAGCATATTTGTAGGGACAAGCCTAGCTGCCAGGTCAGTGATCACAGCAAGGGTGGCAGAAACACTCCTATCCATCTTGCTTAGCCCTGGAAAGCTAAGAAAAGAATCCTGTCCTGTGCTCTAGTTTCTAACCTGGTTTCCCCACCTCCAACACTGCTCATCTTAGTCAATGGTATTGAATGTCAGCCCCACTTGAATGCAATACTAATCATATGGGTCTAAAGCATATTTCTTTTCCCTTAATTTACACATGATGACCTTGCCAAGATTCAGACTCACCAAGTTCTGTTTCTAACCATTAAAAAAAAAAACCTTATTGTGGAAATTTACAAATACACACAAAAGTAGAGAGACTACTATAATGAAACTACATGTATCCAAACACAAACTTCAGTAACTAATGATATTCTTCCAATCTTGTTTTATATTTCTTATATAACATAATTCCACATGTAAATACTTCACTATGTGTCTCTAACAGATAAGGTTGCTTTTATTTAATATAACTAAAATACCATTATCACTCCCAACAGAATTAACAATGATTCCTCAATATAATCTCCATGTTCTATTTTCTCTGTTGCCTCCATTATATAGTTTATTCAAATTAGGATTCAACTGAGGTCCATAGCTAACAATGGATAGTTCTTTCAAGTACTGTTTGATCCATAACAGTGCCCTTCTTTTCTTCCCATGCTGTTTATTTGTAACAGAAATATAATTAGTCCTGTAGGATTTCCCACATTCTGGTTTTGGCTTACTCAGTTCTCATGTGTTGTTTAACATATTTCTTTTTGCTCATATGACCCTATTTTTAAATCTGGGGACTTGATTATATTTGTATTCTGTGCTTTATATGAAGGACACTTTTAGGGTGTGCTGTGTGCTTCCTATTATCTCATATAAGAAGGCATTTACTATTTGGTCATCCGCTTCATTCATATTAAGGTTGAGGTTCTGTCAGCCTGATTCATCCATGAGCAAGTTGTCTATCAACCTTACACTTAATGATTTTAGTAGGCACTGATGATCATTACCTAGATCTATTATTTAATTAGAGATAGCAAAATGGTGATGTTCTTTCTTTCTTCTTAATTGATTAAGTGTGATTCCTCTGTAAAGAAGAACTTGGTCTTATCAACTATTTGGTTACCTTATAATACAATCTGCATAGAAAATTTGTGTTACAAAATAGTCATGAAGATGTAAAGTACAGCATAGAGAATATAGTCAATAATACTGTGATAACTATGCATGGAGCCAGGTGGGTACTACACTTACTGGAGGATCACTTCGTAAATTATATAAATGTATAATAACCACTATGCTACGCACCTAAAACTAATGCAATATTGAATAGCAACTATAATTGAAAAATAAAAATTAAAAAATGAAAATTCAGGGTAATTACTTAACACTTTCACTTAGCATTTACAAATAATAATTAGTTGGCACATTAGCAGTTATATTCATATCAGTTTTCAGAATAGTGAATTATCCCATATCTGGCCATTGGACATGTCTTCACATTGCTTCTTCTGTCACTTGACATCACTGGGAGCTTACCTGTGTTTGAACCTGACAAGAAATGCCAGACTGATTTTCGCAATTTCTCCCCTGGAGCTGATTATTTCCAGCTGGAAATGGTATTTAGAGACCACAGATTGAGTGCCAACGGTGTTCATTGCTACTGAGTTTTATTACTTTGAAGCCTTTTCAGTGACAGACATGCCTATCTGTCTGGCATGACTGGCATGCATATTCTTGAAAGAAAAAAATTCTGAGTTCACTCTGATGTTCTTATTCAAATTAGATTTCAGGGGTTTTCTTTCATGTTAAAAATTTATATTTATGTCTCTTTTCTCTAATACAGAACACCTTGTTTCCTAATGATATTAATGTACTTATGATTTTTCTGTGTGTTTTTTTGTCCTTAGATCTGTCACACTTAGGATGTCAAGTCAAAATATTATGTTCTAACATAATTTGAAAAAATTCTTCTCTCTTCAGTTAAGCCATCAACCTGAAATATAGTTGTATTGGCATATTTTTATTTATTTTCTATTTTTAGGAATTGCTTTACTTTTCCTTTTGATATACCTTTTAAATATATAAAACTTCAAATTTACTTAATTATTTTTGCCATTGTAAATAGATTTTGCTCATAGATTACTTTTCTTGAGATTGTTTTCATACATGAAGTCTAATAAGTTCTATATGTTGCTCTTAAATCCTACAAATGTACTGAATCCTCTTATTAATTGTAATAGGTTTTTCAAGAATTCTTTTGGGTTTTCCAGATATATAATCACGTTATTTTCAAGGAGAGAGTTTTATCTTGGTTTTTCTTTTCCAATCTTATGTCTCTAACTCACTTATCTGATCGTGCTGATTAATGCTTACAATACAGTACTAGTAGTAGTGGAGACAGTGAGCAACGCAGTGAAGAGTTGTGGTGACAGTGACTTTTTACTGATTTTAGCAATTGAATCTCTGGTGTTTCCTCAAAAGTAAGAGGCTAGATGCTGGCTTTTGGATTAATGTAGATTTACGTATTTATGTTAAGAAAGTAGCCATTATTTCCTATTTTCTTGTAATTTTCCACTTCAACTGCTCTGAACCACTTACAGTCTTGGCTTTCCTTTTGAGGAACCAAGGTCAAGGATGTTTCCTGGTATGGATCTGAGCTGGGGTGTGGAGGGGACAGTTGGGCTCCTGAGTAGCAGCTCATGCAGAGCTGTAATGCAGGTGTTTCCGAGGAATCGGTCCTAGTTTTCAGACTTGAACTTAGAATTTGGGCTTTTCCTGGGTACACATTTGATCTTCATGATATCCAATTGGTTTTGGACAGAAAGAGAGAGAAAATGAAATTTAAAAAATTAAATTTGTTGGGGTGACATTGGTGAATAACATTATGTAAGTTTCAAGTGTACAAATCTATAACATATCACCTGTATATTGTATTGTACTCACCACCCAAGTCTAGTCACCTTCTGTCGCCATATAGTTGACCCCCTTTGTCCTCTTCTTTTTCCCACCACTCTTCTGTTGTCCATGTCTGTTGAATGTGGTATTTTTGTTCATTTGTTGATTTCTGTGTTATACCCCACATGTGAGGGAAATCATATAGTCCTTGTCCTTTTCCATCTGATCTATTATGTTTGGCATGATACTCTCAGATTCATTTGTTTTTACACAATATGTAAGGGATCATTAGCATGTACTTCTGTGTTTTTCAAGAGCTCAATGAATATTTTCTACATGCTAGACCAGCAGTTTATTTTTATCTTTTATATGTGCTTTGAATACTCCTTAGTAATAAACCATTTAATATGAAGAACAGTCGCTTTTACAAGATGACAGTGTCTCAGATTCAGTAAACATGGGCACCATGGTTAGACTTTGTTGCTCATTAGCACTTTGAGCAGAGTGTTTGCTTCTCTGACAACCTCTCTCATGTAGAAGGAGCATCAGTGCTCACATGTCCAGTAGATGCAGGGCTCAGCTTTGGGGCCAGCTAAACCTCACACTATGCCTCTGACTTCTTGTTCTCAGCAAATTGTATCCCACTGAACATCATGTGGCATGACTCATTTCACTCCACATTTTGCCCAAGAGGTACCTTCAAAACAGAATTATATTAAAGAGAACACTGTGCACTATTAGTAAGAATATGAATTGCTACAACCACTATGGAAAATGGTATGGAGTTTCCTCCAAAAATTAAAAATAGAACTACTGTAAGATCCAGCAATCCCACTTCTGGGTATATATCCAAAGGACATGAAATCACTATCTCAAAGAGATATGTGCACCTTCATGTTCTTTACAGCATTATTCACAGTAGCCAAGACATGAAAACAACTTAAGGGTCCATTAATAGACAAATGGATAAATAACATGTTGCACATATATAAAGTGGAATATTAACCTTGCCAAAAGAAGAAGAAGGAGGAGAAGAAGAAGGAGGAGGAGAAGGAGGATGAGGAAGAAATCCTGCCATTTGCTTCACTATGAATGAACCTGCAGGGCAGTATGCTAAATAAAATAAGGCAGACACAGAAGACAAATACTGCACAATCTCATTTATATGTGGAATCTAAAAAAAAGAAGAAGTCAAAATCACAGTAACAGAGAATGCAGTGGTGTTTACTGGGGGCTAAAGTGTGGGGGAAAGGGCAGAGATGTTGGTCAGAGGGCACAAACTTTCAGTTATAAGATGAATGAGTTCTGGTGAGCTGATGTACTGCATGATGACCAGTCAATAACAATGTACTATGTACTTAAATATGCTAAAAATAAGTAAAAAATGATGAACAGAAAACCAGAATTATATTCTGTTGTAACAAAAATAAATTTTACTTGTGGATCAAATTTGATGACATGTGTGGAAGGTTTAGAGAGAAAAGATCCACATGCAAATGCTTGTCAAACATTACAGAGGGTACAATGATGGTTATACATGGCCAACAGCAGCTGTAAAGTGTGGTGGTGGCCACAGACACAGAGACTCTAACCTGATGATGCCTGATGTGGTCAGAATGGAGGAAGTTTTTTTGGTGAATGTTTGAACTGAACCTTGGAGTATCAGTCTGGGAATCACTGTTCCCTGGGGTTCCCAGAAACTAAAACCATCTACCCCATATTTATGAATTATTCATGCCAATAAAAATTCATGCTTATATACTTTGTTCATAAACATTAGGTTTTCAGCATCTCCTGCTCCCACAGTGACTGTAATTTTAGACACTCCCAAAAGTACCAAAATCCATGAAGGACTGAGTTTGCCTGTGCCCCGTGCATCCAGCTGAATGCTCACAGCTACATATGCTGGAGTGACAAAGTTGACTAATTCACCCATACTGTATCCCTATGTCTCTCTTCCTCAGGAGCAGGAACAGGGATTCATTCATTTAAGAACACACTTTGTGGGATTGAAGGGGAGAATCAAAACCTCTTCTTTCTGATACTATTTGGGAACTGACTCTTTGAACTGAAGGAGTAGGAACAGACTCCTTCTTTGGTCTGTGTGTTTGTGTCCGTGTCCGCAGCTTTGTTCTGAGCTGCATGGGATTGTACCTGTTGTGGATTCACTCTGTACCTGCCTCCCCCTTATCCTACTATGGATTTAGCCCAACACCCTTCTGAGCAGAGTAGGTGCTTAGATGAATAATGATAACTAGCACATATAGTACTTACTCTGTGACAAACACTTTACAATAATCCTAAAAAGTAGGTGCCATTATTATCAATCCATTTTGCAGATGAGGGAACTGAAGCAGAGAGAGGTTAAGTGTCTTACTCAAGATCACACAGTTTATAAGTGGCAGAGCCAGGACTTGAACTGCATGGTCTGATTCAATTAGCCATGTTCTTAACTACATCACTACCCCAATCTCTGCATTAATGGGTGGGTAAAAGTGATTGAGCTGATGGAACACCTTGAGGGCAGAACCAACATAGTGTCCTTTTTTGGATTGCCTAGAGTGCCTCACACTGGGTGGCCAGTTCTCGGGGAGCATTTCAGGTGTTGAAGGAAGTTGGTAGGTCATTTGCTGAAATAAAAGCTGAAGAGGGCAGCCCAGGAATTAGCACAAAACTCTACCATCAGGACTTGGGCTCATAAACCTGCTCCTGGCCAACCTTTCGGATGACGACAATAAGGGCAAATGAACTTAGAGGGGAAACTCTGGAAATTAATTGCCCCTAGGAATCTCATTAGGAAATGAGGCAACCAGTTAATTTGGAGGCCAAGAGTCATTTTTCAGTAGGTGTTTACTGTGAGTCTCAAAGTGCATAAACCACTGAGATCTTTGGAGGTGCATGCATTATGGCTCCTGTCATTGAGAAGCTCCTAGTGAGATGGGGAGCTGCATGCTCATCTTCTCTGCAGGTGCCACCTCAGGCTGATGCATTAGTTGGCTGTGGTTGGCCTGTCCCAGCCTGTAGAGGGCAACTTGGCTTTCCGCACTGTGTGTCAGGCCAGCCGTGACCTGCAGGGGAGCATCCTAGTGAGATGGCTTCTGGCTGGAGGTGCCAACTCCCATTTTGGCTGAGAACCAGCCCCTTGGCTTTGTGACTTTCTGACAGAGAGTAGGTGCTGCAGTAAAGGGTATCAGAGGCCAGATGAGCAGCAGGAGCAATTGTTCCTTATGGAGAAGTGCCACCTCCAGTGTCATGTTCCTATTGAGCTATGAGCAAGTTCCAAGTAATTAAGTGGATTGGGTTCTCAATCCCTGGTGACTATCAGCTTGGACATCCTTGCTGAGAGCTCCTGGCAGTTCCCTTAGCTGGTGTGGCAGCTGGAATAGCATTGTGGTGTGGCCCTGCCCTGGTGTCCACTTTGCCTGGAGGGCACTGATTAGGGGGGACATTTAGTGTGTTTGGAAGGTCTTGTATGTGGGGAGCTAATTATTCTTTTTAAATCTGCATTTGCCACCAATCACAGCTTTCATGGTTCTGGGACTGTCATGGCAACTAAAGGCATATCTGAAAATAAAATGTCACTTTCTTTTTTCATTTCTACTGTAATGGCATGGGAAAATTGTTTTCCTTTTTAACTTAACATGATAACTAGAGATGAGTAAAAAATATAGATGTGTGTACAGCTTGTGTGGATAAGCAGGTGCCATGGTATATATGAATACATGAGGTGTATGTGTGTGCATGTGTGTGTGAAGGTATGTATTGCTGTTCACGCTGATGGGGATTGTTTGTGCAGCTGTGTGAAGCTGCATGGCTGTGGAGTGAGTCCTCCTGGTGTGTATGTCTAAGGATGGGGCTGAGTGTAGGTCTGAGATCACACATGGGCTGTGAGTGTTTGAAGACTGGTCTGAGAGCACATGTATGTATGTGTACTGTCCTGGTGTGTGTGTATGTATGTACCTGAACACAAATGGTGTTGGGTGTATGTGTCTGAAGACAAGTGCTATTGCATGGATATATTATACCTGCATTGTTTGGTAAGAAAAGGCTTCACTTTTCTTTCCACAAGGTGTATCTGTGGGAGTGTCCAGCCCAATCACAGGAGATAGAGCCCCTTTTTGGGGGGAGGGTCCAACTCCTTGCCATAACCAGAGCTCTTACAGGAGCACTCAGATACCATCTGGCTCAGCCCTTACCTAGATGATGGGGATGTCTGGTCAAGGTGGAAGTTACAAAGCACAGTCAATCTGTGTGTCTGTCATTTACCCATTCCAGTAACTGATGTGTAACACATAGCACTGTGCTTATCTCCTTTGTCTGAGGTGGGACTGGCAGATTTACAAACACAATTCACAACAGTAATGACATTTGCACACACCTCTGCATGGCTTCATGCTCTCTAAAGTCATCTTCTGAGTCCCATCTCCCATGGTCTGGCTTCTACAGGAGAACACTTCCCAGGCATGGAAATATCCCTCTGGTCAGAATCAAGAGGCTAGAAGCTGAGCAGGGAGCTCCTTCCCAGGATGTGATGTGGAGGGGCTGATCAGTGAGGGTGGGGACTACCTGTCGCTGGGAGGATCCTTTGCCCACTGCGGCGTGCAGCCATCCCCCACCCCACTTTGGCTTTCTCAGGCAAGGACTCCATCCATGATGACCGAGGCTCATTCTGTTCATCACCAAAATTCTTCCAGTTAAATTCTGTACTTTACATCTCTTGAGATTCTTTGTTTTGTTATTAATTTTTCAACTTTAATAAAGAGAACCAACATTGATTAACTGTGAGTTTAAAAAGTGTTTATTGAGTACCAGTTATTGTAAGGTTGTCTCTGCCTGGGCCCAGATAATACAGCATGCATTTGAATTACTCTCTGCCTGGAGCTTTGCTCGGCGGAGTGTTGGGGAGAGAGAGGAACACAAATCACATTCAATAACAGAAGCAGGAACAGAGGAGAAGTGCCTTAACCCAGCAAGGTGCCTTAACCTGAGTGGATTCATAAAGCACAGGTAGGGGTTAACCAGATGCCCAGGAGAGATGGTGACATCCAACGGACCCAGAGACTCCCTACATGTGGGAAGCAAGTCCAGACTGGAGACTGGTAAAGGGGCTTTAGTCCTGGATACTCTTTGCTTTGTCTAAGAAAGTCAGGGTGACATTGTCTTGGGATCATGATGGCATCACAAGCTTGGGAGGTTTGGCAAGAATCCTCTCTATAAGACGGCTATCTCTAACTCTGTCCCCAACTTTGTTTCTGGGGCTCTGTTGATGTCAACGGCAAGGAAACAAATTATGCTGGCAAGAAGCTGAGCTTTCTTGCAAGTTGCAATCACATTGGCTACTATAGCTCTCTCCACTTTATACTACAGCAAGTGCCACGGGAGTGTGCATGGAAAAGTACCTGTAAATATTAAGGTTGGTTCCAAAGGCACTTTATTGTTTTACTGTGTAATACCCTCTGGTGACATTGAAGCCTATTAATAACTAAATATCTGTCACAACTGTAATTATATTTCTTGTGCCAGGATTGTGTTTCTACCATTGTCCTGTTTAAACTGGAAGGGAGGGCGTGAATTATTTAGGCAACTGACTTTGAGTAAATAACCAACCAGCACTGTGCAGGCAGTAAGTTTCTGTCACTCCTTGCAGAGTCTCACTGTCACCGCTGACGTTCCCTTGATGTGCTCACAAATCTCTCTGAGAACATCGCCCTGGACCCCCGATGCGGCTGCCTGAGCAACCTGGAGAGGGGAAGCCTGAGAATGAGGAAAAGGGGGACAGAGGAGCCCCTGGAGGGGGAGAGGAGCCGCCGAGGAGCCAGGCCCCCGACTTCCCCACTTGGCAAGTCTTCTCCCCCCAATCCCCCCCGGAGAAACGAGCTTTCTCAAGTGTTTGCTCAGGACTTGATTGTTTTCTGCCCTCAGGTAGGGGGTGGGGCAGGGTCTGGAGCCTTTGCTGCTGAGTGTTGGGGGGTGAGGAGACCAATGGACAAGACACCCAGGAGCATTCCTGAGAGGACACATGTCAGAGCTGGATACAGCGATTATGTGGATGGGTGAGGGGAATGGGTTTGGAAGCTGACTCTGTCAGGTACTAATTGGGTTGGGGCGATCCTTATTGTTAGAAAAACAGCAAAAGTTATCATTGATAGAGTCGGACTCTGTGTCAGCATGGAAGTGGGAGTGCTGCATAGATAATTTCAACTAATCCTCATAATAACCCCATAAGGGTGTTATTAATGCCATTTTTTACAAGAGAAAAGTAAGACAAACATTAATCAACTTGGTCTAGATTGTGCAGGCAAAGCTAAACCTATGACTTCTACCATGGACCTCTAAATCCAAAACTGATATTTGTAGCCACTGGAAAACCCCACCTCTCCTCACTTATAGGCCAGGAGGTCAGTCCAGGGGGAGGGCTTTTGTGTTCCTGAGCCACAGGCTTCCCTGACTTTGATCCTGCTTTCTTTCTTCTCCTTGGAGACATTCAATGCTGTTTAAACTCAAGAGGAATTTCAACTCTGGGTGGTTGTATATAGAAGGAAATTTTGATCTGTGTGATGCTGACATTGAGGAATTGGTCTGTGGTGAGTCCTATAAACAGGTATGTTCTGAAATGGTCTCCTTAAGGCTATTGCAACGGGATCACCAGCCCTCTGTGCCACCAACTCCTAACAGTGACCGAATGAGTTTATGGTGGGGCCATAAATTTAAGTTTATGCTTATGGAAGAAATATAGAGATTTCTGATGATAGATTTGGATTTTTAGCAATTTCTCCCAGGAGTGGGGGCTGGGCCCAGCATAGAATACTCTAAGAGTCTATCTAGAACCTTCTCCACTACAACTCACTGTTTGGGAACTTAAAGGTGGGACCCGACGAGGTCCCTGGCCCAGGGCATGCTGATCTGCAGGGTGAGCCCTTCCCATCTACTCTGAGGGAAGGTCTGGCGGAGGGCAGCAGGAAGCTGCACATGACATGCTGCAGGGCAGGCTCAGAGTGAGTTCTGCTCAGGAGGTTTGGACAGGGACCGGAGCAGCCTGGGCCGGGCCTCCTCATCTCAGCTCATGCCTTCCAAGAGAGGAGCCCTGGTAGGAGGCCTGGTCTAGTTCGAGGGTAAGATTCCTGGTTGGCTTTTCCTCAGGCTGGGATAAGTGATAGCAGCCTGGGTACTTGTCCTGGGAAGGGGGGCACTTTGAGGCAAAGAGATAAGGCTGGGGATGACAAACATATCTGCATATCCAACAGGGGCTGTAGCAAATGACAAACATGGCAGGTGCTACAGAGGGGAAGGACAGGTTCCTCCCTTAGTGGATGTGAGGGTATCATACAGCAAACAGACAAGGTCTGATGGAATCAGAGGTACCCTTTTTACTCAATATACTCCCAAATTCAGTGTGTTTCCATTTGTTCCTGTGACTTTGGGATTTAGAGTTTGGGGGCCAGACCTGTGATGAGCACAAATTAGGCAATTTAACTGTCCCTGTCTCTGGAAGTAGCAATACCCTGTGTAGAATGAATGAGCTTCTCCAAAACCATCAACTTCTTCTTGGGGCATTAACTCTCTTTGGATCCAAGGCTGAAGGTCTCTAGGGCTCCTGGCTTGTTCCCATCCACACCTGTGTCCACACACAAATATACATAACACTTTTTTTTACTCCTTTCTTGGGAGCATACCCACCCATTTCTTAAAGATTTCTTGGTGCAGTGGGCAGGGAGATTCAGCTACAAAGGACAGAGATGAGATGGGGCCATGAGAGGGAGTCCTGTGGTTGTGGGCTCAGCACCAGGGATTGGATAGGTGGGGAAGGCAACACAGCCCATCTGGAACAGGTCCCCACATCTGTTTCCAGCAGTGAGGTCCCTCATAGTACATTGCCTTGCTGTCCTTCAGCCCCTTGGCTGGGGACCTCCTTCGGATAAAGCACAGTCTGAACATTGGGACTACCAACAGAGCGTCAGGGGCCTTCTCATATCTCAGGCCCTCTGGGCCATTGCCTAGGTGGCTGTGCCAGGTGTAGCCAGGGTAGGCAACATTATAAAGTAGGGAGGAGTCTCCTCCAAAGGTCCCATCTTCCCACCCCAGATCAGTATCATGCTTCCTGGTGCCATTTTTGTTGCCAATAACAGAAGTCCAGTAGAGCTCTCCTAAATGAAAAGAGAAACATGTTAGAAAGACTTCAGGCAGGGGTTGGGGGAGTTGTCTCACAGAATACAAGGCCTCAGGGATGGCTAAACAGAGGGCCTACAGGGATTTTGAAAGCCAAATAAAGCTGCTTCTCTCTGTGTGTCCTCACCTCTCTGCTTTCTCTGGCCATGTGACAGTTATTCCTGTCAAAAGTTTCCAATTTGGCATCCAGCCCCAACTGGGAATTAGTACTGTATCAGTTTAAAATTCCCCAGTGAGTAGGCTCATTGCTGCCCACTTTTGGTCAAATAAATAGTGCCCAGGGAAGAGGGTCAGAGATTATGAACATGGTTGTTTCCATTATTAATATGGGGATGGGAAAAGGGGAGAAGCAATGACCAGACTGGTGGGACACTTGTTCACCCCCATTCTAGAGATACTGGTTTGTATCCCATTCTGGAAGTTGGTTGGCTATCTGTTAGATGCTGATAAGGTGCTTGCTACTCATACTTTAAGTCACAGTCTTTAAAAATGGTGGTCCCCATGAGGCCCAGAAAAGCGAAATATCACTGGTGCAACAAGCACAATGGGGTAGATAAAGTTGGCTGTGGGCACTGCATTGGAGGGTGGAGAGAGACCTTACACAGAGGGCAGGACTAGAGAAGTAAGACATACTCCCAGCCATCCTCCCAGTGGGTTCTCCTGTTTGTCAGCCCAGAGGATTGTAGAATCCCCCAACCTGTCCATTCCTATGTTTTTGCCAAGGTGTGGCCAGGCTTTCTCTTGACATATCTGGAGGAGATGACCTGTAGATGGAGAATTCTCTCTCTTCTACTTCATTTCCTCAAGAGTCTTGCAAGGGCACATAGCAATGAAGCACTGACTTGTCTTGGGCCTGCCAAAGTGCCAACTCCTCAATCCAGTGGCCTGAAAGGATGGTTTTCCTCTTTTGCCCAGACTGTGAGATCCAGGGCTCTTTGGGTCAAATATGGAGCTGATTTATGGAAGGTCAGTAGGCCCAGGAGGCCAGCTAGAAGCATGTTCCCAGAGGATGGAGAGATGCCCAGGTGGCTTCAATAAACTACAGCTAAGTAAACAATTCTACTACTATGGTGCTGCTCCAACTAAATCTGAAGAAAGACATTTCTAATATGGGGAGAAATGGATGTGCACTATTGATATAGAAGCTAAGAATAGCTCATGTTCCAAACAAAGTGTTTTTTAGTATTTTGAAATAAAAACGTGTAGACAAAGCAAGGAATTAGAATGTATGACTCATTAAATTGCTGACTCTGAGAGCAATAGAAATCCAAAAGAAAATTTTCTCCCCTTATTTCTCCCTCCTACCCCTGTTCTGAATAGCTTATAAAAAGAGTCTCTGCATAAACAGGACCCATAAACTCCTGTAAGATTTAAGGTCCAGCACAGTGGGAGGCAGAGAGAACTAAACTTTTATTGTCTTGTTATTAAGCTGGCCTCCCCCGGTAGACTGGAGTTGTTGACGAGAGCCCCCATGGCCTTCCGATCCTCATTTCTCCTCCTCCTGTCTCTCTGTCCTGTTCCTGCAGGTATCCAGGAAATTTCATGGACCCACTGTGGCCACTGCACCTCCCTCCCTCCCTCCCTCCCTCTCTCCCTCTCTCCCTCCCTCCCTCCTCAGTCCCTGGCTCTGCTGGACCTCAGTAGACTCAACTCATCAGCCTTAACAAGAATGTTTCATAAACAAACATCAGATCTAGAGGCTATGTCTTAGGGGAGGGTGCACACTGTGTGGTATGGTAGCAGAATGCAGCAGTGGGCACTACATCAATGCACTGGGTGGTCTTGAGTGCATTTGTGTGTTGAATTGAAGGGTTGGGCCTCGTCAGTGGTATTCAAGTTTTTTTTTTTCTCACAAAAACCTTTCTAAAATAAGTCTTATGGGGAATCTAGAACTTAAAACGGGAAAGAGAGAAGATTTTTTGGTTGGAGCAAGGCACGTGTGTATGTTTGAGAGAGAGAAAGAGAGTGATGAGGGAGAGAGAGACACACACAAGACAATGGGGAGGTCCTCTAGGACCTCTGAGAGGAACAGCAAGATGTTTCACTTGAAGGAACTATTGGTTGACCTTCATTGCATGATTCCTTCTCACCTCTGACCTCTCCTTGCTGCCATCTGCTTTCCTTTTGAGCAATCCCATGCTCCTTGAGTACTTTAGCAGCCTGTTCAGATATCTTCCTCAAGTCTTGGTGTCATATGGGGAAGCTGAGATGACCATGGGGATGACCAGGCAACGTTTCCACCTCATGTTACCTCAACTTCAACTGTGTGACTTTCTTCTTGACTTTCTCCCCATGGCCTGCACCTTGCTCCAGTCACCCTCTAGAATACCCCACCTCTGAGACCTCACACAGCAATACTGCTGTCTTTAACAATCTCCTCTACAACTGTTTATCATTGCTAGACTACTTTGGGATGAGTAGCATACTGAGGGAAAATCTTATATGAATACAGAACATGGTTAGTTGACCCTACAGACTCAGCCTTCAACTCTAATAGGCCTTCAGTGTGGCTCAGCAGTTTTTTTAGTGGTCAGGCCTCCTCCTGCATTCTCCACCATGACTGTTTCAACCCCTATCCATTCTTCTAAAGATGATGTCAGTTCCTCATTCACATAAAAGACAAGGATCCCAGGAAGAAAATTCTTCAACTTCCTGCCCCTCTGTTACCTTTTCTTCATTCATGTCCCTTTTCACCTCTCTCTGGCCATCACTGTGGAGGACTGGGCCCTCTGCCAGTCCAAGGACCATCTGCCACATGTGCTTGGACATCTGTTCCTTCTCTTATGGGACCTTATCCCATCAAATGTACTTCCTCTGTTCTTCCTCAACTTCTTGCTTCTTCCCTTGAGCACAAATATTTGGTCTAATGTCACTCATCCTTTTTTTAAAAAAGCAGATACAAAATTTTCTTCAAAATTTTTGTAAAAAAAATTGCCTACACCTGTTTTATTTCTTCCCCTTTCATTTACATTTCACCCCTGACTCACTGTGATCTGGCCTCTGCTACCCTCAGTCCACTGTGCACATTCTGGCCGGAACAGGATGGTGTTAGAGCAGAAGGAGCAATGCCAGAGGAATGGGCCAGGTCAAAATTTAGCTCATCATCAGAATGTATAACTGAGTTTATAAAGTCTCTATGTGGTTGTCGACTGTGCCTACTAAGCCAGGAGCTTTCTCAAGTAGGACCCGGAAATCGCTGCCACCAACTCCCTTCTCACTGGGACCTTCTCTGATGGCTCTACAAGTGCTCAGGCACCCCGTGCAGAGAATCTCTGCTGCCACAATGCCATACCAACAAATGTGCTTTGCTCACTCTTGTCGCATTGGCCAAATCTTTTTTCCTTTCCCTTTCCTCATCAGTTATAGCCATCCACTTGGAATTTTGAGTGATTTTAGCCAAGAAAATTTTAATCACTCTTCTGGAGATTTTCTGATCCAGTTCTTGGAAATCTCCCTTTCAACCAGGAACTATTTACTTCCTTTGTAATTCCTCTAATGCAACGTGTTACAAATTGATGATCCTCAGAACATCAATGTAAACAAATATCCTTGAAAGTGCTTCATGGTCAGTAAAATTCTGATGATGCTCTACACTAGATCTACATCTTGGAATGCACATTAAAATCCTAGAGATGCCTGAGAGCAAAAAAAAAGGTTTATCTTTTTCTAACTCAGGTTTTCCAAACACAGTTTGAGCCAAGGACACTGGGTGTGAGTGAATGTGTGTGTGTGTGTAGAAGCCTAGAAATCACATACTGAGTGTTTATTTCATCTTTCTAGGACATACCTAGTTCTCAGATCAATGCAAATGGCACACAACTGACTTCCTCTGGGCCCAGTGAGTGGTTACGTTGGTATTCATTCAAATTCCATTAGTTGGTATGCCAGGCTCTGTGCTGGGTGTTGGGGATAAAGAGAGGAATAATCCCTTTCCTCATTCAGTTTATAGGTTCATGGAAAAGATGGATTAACATTCACCATGGAGTTTATGACTTAGGATAAATTCATGCACAGGGCATGCCTAAGAGCTTATTAAGGGACACACACAACACACAAAGTTGCATAGCTCCAGGGTCCATCATTTATTTAGAGAACAAGAATATGATGTGAGTAGTGCTCTATGAAGCTATGCAGTACAACAGAATGGACATATATCCATCCAAATATGCATTGTTTGTTGTTATTAATGTGGTCACATTACTCCACAAGGTTTTTTAACTCAGAAATTTATTACCAACATCCTTCTGCATTGCACTGCAATTTATTTAACTTGTACCCTATTGATGGTTGTTTAGATTGCTCTGTTTGCTTTCACAAGCAGGGCTGCAATGAGCATCCTTGTGTATTTATCCCTATGAACTTGTGTAAGTACATCTAAATATAAATTTTCTAGAAGTGAAATTTCTGGGTCAGAAAGTATATACACTGTTTAAAAAATTTTGCTAGATTTGTCAAATTACTCCAGAATTGTTACCTAAGGTAGGGCTTCTGAGGACAGGAGACACTGGTGTGGAGGAGAGGGAGGCAAGAGAGGAGAAGGGCTTGAAGATCAGTAATGGAGGAATGTCCCTGAGGAAGGTGAGGGGGTGTAGGATCAATTGTGTAAGAACACAATTTTATGAAGAAAAACATTTTATATGTCAACCCAGTGTAAATTATATACTCCACAGAAAATATTACAAACACTCTCAGCTAAGAAATTTTTATCACTCTTTCATCCTGGAGATGCTCTGACTCAATTTCTTGGAAATCCTCTTTACATGTAGAACCTACATACTTTCTGCATGATTCTTCTAATGACACACATGACAAATTGATGATTAACATGAATATTAGTAAGTCTTTCTCTAAAGGCGCTTCCTGGTCAGTAACCCATTTGGCCCCTAGGAACCCAATGTCTTTGGAAGAGGTTTGGGCATCAGGACACCACGTGCCTGCCCTTCCAGTATTTTCATGGGGGATACAGAAAGGGACCAAAGCATATCCAGCATCATGGGACAAACAAGGTACATGTTCACTCAATGTCCATTTCATCTCGCACCAGTTTATCTAGGACAGTTTAATATTAAAACAAAGTTTGGTATGTTATGGTACAGAATACTAGGTTTTAAGAGAAAATGTTGGACTTCAAAAGTGGTATCTTGCTTGCAGGGGACTGTTTTGGGCTATGACCACTTAATTCTCTGTCATCAGAAGCCCTTTGATGGAAAAATTTAGAATCACTGGGACAGGCCATATTCATCTACTGCATTCCTGGTGTTTGTATCAAATTTTAATTGGAGCATTTTGCTCCTATTGAGAAAGTGAGGCAGGGGGAGGGGAGAGACAGTGAAATTCATGCCCTAATAGACTTGCTGTTAGCAGAAGACAGCAATTTACCTCAAGTTCAAGTCAGTCCTGCCCATCACAGAGTCCAAAGGGAACCAGAGAGACACAGAGGTCTCTCAGGCCTGTTCCACCAGGGACCCCCTCCTTCAGTCTCTGCTCCTGGAGCTAGGCCCAGCTCTCAGTCCACAATCTACCATGTGGTTGTCACAGGAGCCTCTTCCTTCTGATCCTCTTGTCTCTTAGTCCAGCTACTGTTGCTGTGTAATAAACCATCCAAACTCAATGGCATAAACCAACGAACATCTTATGCACAGTGGAGCCCCTGGGTCAGGAATTCAGTACAGATGGCTTATCTGCCCCATGAAGTCTAGTGTCTCCAATGGAAAGACTCAGAAGGTGGGGATGGGAGTCATTTTGTCACTCATATGCTTGGTACCTGGGATGAAGTGGCTGATGGATCAGCTCAGCTTGGAGCATCTACCTATGACTTCTCCATGTGGCTTGTGCTTCTCACAGCGTGGCATCTGGGATGTAAGATGAGCATCTAGGGACGAACCTTTCAAGAAGACCAGCTGGGAACTGCTTGGTCTTTTATGACTTCACTTTGTAAGCATCACTTCTGGTGTATTTTAGTGGTCAAAGCAGTGAAATCCTCCTAGATGCCAGGAGTGAAAACATAGACAGCACCTATCAGTGGGAGAAGGTTCGAAAAAATTAAGGACCATGTGGTAAAACTGTACTTTTCCTTCATGGATCCTGGATCCTCTGCGATCTGCTCCAGGTGATGCACCTCTTTCAGCACCTTCCAGTTCCCTGTTCAGTGGTGTGGGAGAACAGGATGTTGGATAAGGGGCCTTCCAGTGATCTGAGAATCCTGTGGATTACTTGGAACATTATTATGTTATAAGTGTTTGTCTTCCAAAGTTATCCTAACCAGAAAGAGGAAGGACAGGGAGGGAAACCCATGCTGGCCCACAGAGGAACTTCAAACACATGCACTGGGACAATAACCAGGACAGGTTTTCAGGAAAAGTGATAACAAAGCACATTCCAGGAGAGAGAGTGGCCAGCTGGTCGTGGCATATCCTTACGCAAGTGGTACACTCCAAAACTCTAGGGGTTGCTTAGAGCATATAATTAACTGGGCCCTGGTCACACAGACCTTTGATAGGACACATTTAAGGGAGAGCAGTCACTGGTTCCATTGTGCCACTGTTAGGCAAGTGTCAGCCACAGGATCATCTTCTCGTATTATATTTGGGGAGACAGCTGGGCTTCAGATTGGTATGTGAGTCAATCCACCCTGCAGTCTGGTTACCTGCTCCCATCCACGGGCCTACCACCCTCTCAGCACTGTGCAGCTTCACTTCAGGGCCCTGCCTGGGACTCTCGGACCACCCTACCAACTTCTCTCAATGTGTAGCAGCCACCAAGTCCCCAGTCTCCAGAAGTGGGTGTGGAGAGAAAGCTCAATTTCCTTTGCTGTATGGTCTCTCAATTTCCCACAACACCACAAGCACATGGCAGATGTATAGAAATCACAAATTTTACCAAAGACTTGGGAAAAGCTGGGGAATCACCATGTAGGAAAAAAATTACAATATATAAGAAAATCTTCTTGGAGTCAGAAAAATAAAAATATTTTTAAGGGGTCTTTTCATGTATGGATTCCTTTGCCAATCTGGTCAAGCTTATGAATTATGTTTTCAAGTGCACGAAATGAAGTAATTAAGGCAACCACAAAGGAAATCAATTTAAATACAGTATCAAAATATTAAACAAAAACAAGCATGTGATAAAATAATACACACGCTCCTTTGTGGATGTGTTAAATAATTGGCTCTAGCAGCGGGTGTGATGACGACCACAGTTTTGACATACTGCAGTGGTTAAGTGTAAACAACACTGAAATAATGGGCGACGACCGTAACCTGATGGAAATAGATTAGTGGCGAAAGCACAGTATTGCTGGTTCCACAGTGCCTTGTGGCTTGCACTCATAATTGAAAAAACATGCTAGCTTGCATTTAGAGGTTTATAAAAATAAAGGTATATTCTTTCCCATCCAAATTCATGGACCCCTTGAATCGCATCCTCAAGTCCCCAGCGTCCTTCGGGCCCCCTGAGCTAGTGTTCTTTAGCTGCGTTTCCAGCCTCAGTGGCAGCCCTGCCCTCTCATTTCTCCAGCCAGTGCTCCTGTCTTCAGGCCTCCCCAGGGAAAGTGTCTACTGCTCTTTAGGAAATTGGATCCCCCACTACAGAATCCATCTTTCTGACTTCCTCTCCCACAGGGACAACCTGTAGAACTCAATCCACCCTGCCAGGAGGTAATAGGAATGATATTCTGTCAAGTATCACACTGGTGCATGTTAATATTAAGGCTAAGCCCAAGTTGGTGATTTCCTTCCCCAGGTCAGAACAACAGGTACTTGACTTCTTAGGGAGGCAGGAGGCTTCAAAGCCAATGCTACTGAGCAGAGCAAACTTGCAAGATTAAAAGTTCAGATGTCAGAATTCCCCTCCTAGTGTAAAGATGATCCCTCAGACCACGTTCCAGGTTTAGTGATGAGGCTGGAGCCAGGAAGAAGGAGCATATAATGCAGGAGAAGTAAAGGAAACTTCTCTGCATTCTCAGGAGAGGCAGTAGAAGGAGAAGAAGGACAAATGATGAGGAGGCAGGTGAGTTGGAAGGGTGTTCTGCTTCCACCACTCTCTCATGGCACCCAGGGACAGGGCTCCTGCCTCAGCCCTGCATGGGTCTTTGGGAGCCCACCAGACAAGGTACCTGTCCCAGGATGCTGCCTCTGGTCTAGCGACATGTATGGAGAGTGGAAAAGGGTGCTCCCTTGAGTCTCGCTGTGGGGCAGACGCTGAATGAAGAGCTTGCTAGTCAGCTGCATGGGCACAGAAAGGCGTCCCTAGAACAGAGGATGGATGCTCTCTTCCCTGGCCAGACCTGGATGAAGAGCAAAGCAGAGACCCAGGAAAGTGCAGCCAAACAGAGCTGAGAGAAGCCAGAGAGTAAGGGCAGGTACGAAGCCTCCTGAAAGCACTGCCCACACTAGAAGGCCCAAGTCTCCAGTTCTAAACTAAAGGTTTGGAGGCCAGGAGGACACCTGTGACCATGTGACAAGACACATCACCCTGGGAGACAATATGAGAGACTATATAGTCTTTAAAATGAGTTTTATTCAGCGGTGGGAACATTTTTAGATTTACAGCAACTTTGCGAAGATAGTAGGAGAGTGTTCTCACATACCTAACCCTCAAGTTTCTTTTAGCATTGCGTGTGGACAGGGTACACATGTCACAGTTAATGAGCCAATATGGCTACACTAAGGTGCATAATTGATTCATATTTCCTTAGGTTTTATCTAACATTCTTTTCTCTTCCAGGATGTCACCCAGAATATGACATTACATTTAGTGGTCACACCTCTCTAGGGTTTTCTTGTCTGTGAGAGTTTCTCAGACTTTCTACTTTTTCGATGACTTTGACATTGTGAGGAGTACTGGTCAGGTATTTTGCAGACTGTTTTTAATTGGGATTTGTCTCATGGCTAGACTGGGGTTATAGGTTTTGGGGAAAATGGTATTGAGGTAAAGTGCCGTTTTTAACATATCATATCAAAGGTACACATTATAAAGGTAGGCTGGTGTCGATCAACCGACCTGATGTGATGCTTGTCAGCCTTTCCCACTGTGGTCACTGATTTTCCATTTCCGTGCTGTTCTCTTTTGAAGAACGTCCCTCTGCACAGACTACACTTGAAGAAATGAGGAGTTATGCTCCACCTCCGTGAGGGCAGAGTCTCTGCATAAACTGTTTGGAATGCTTCTGTACAGGAGATTTGGCTTCTTCTTCCCTATTTATTTATTTAATCATCTATTTACATACATATAGACTCATGACTATTGATTTTGTATTTTGGATAATAAGCCAATACGACTTTATTTGCTTTGTTGCTGTAATGGCTGTGGTCTTGGTCATTGGGAGCTCTTGGTTCCTCACTTTTTGGCGCTAGAACATGCTCCAGGCTCTTCTTGTGTATTTCCTGCCCCAGTTCTCTGGCCTGATTTCCTTTATTAGGAAATGGTATTAGAAACCAATATTTGAACACTAGGTGTGTTTATTGCTACTATGGTGTTATTGCTTCTAGGCCCTCTCAGCTTTCCTCAGATAAGGAAATATATATCTGTGTATTAACCTATGTTTATGCATACATCCATACATATTTCTGTATGTAACTATGTCCAAATAAAGGGAAATGTGGGTTTATACTGATGTCTCCAACTCTAATCCATTACTACATGGATCATTTAGTGTCTTCCCCTTCCTTATTTGTAAATGCCCTCTCTAACAGTGAGAAATCAGGCTCTCACTATCCACCATCCATTTATAGTTGGCCCTTGACCACTGCAGGCATTAGGGTCACTGACCCCCATGCAGTTGAAAATCCATGTATAGCTTTTCACTCCGCCATAACTTAACTACTAACAGCCAATTGTTGACCAGAGGCCTTACAGATAATGTAGACAGTCAAGTAAAACACATTTGGTATGTTATGTGTATTATATACTGTATTCTCATAATACTAAGCTAGAGAAAAGAGAATGTTATTAAGAAAATCATAGGGAAGAGAAAGTACATGTACAGTGTTTATTGAAGAAAATTCACATATAAGTGGATCCAAGCAGTTCACACCATGTTGTTCAAGGGTCAACCGAACTTGTTTAATTGCAATGCATATGTATAGTGGTATCAGAACTGCTGGCACACATACCTGTAAGAAACAACTTCACCAACTAAAAGGCTTATGGACATTGAGTGCCTTTGCCCTTTGTTTTACAGACTCTACTCATTTCCAAAGTGACTTATGTCAGCACTCTCCACGCTGCTCCCGTCCACAAGGCCATTTCGTACATTGTGAGACAGATTCGTTTGTCGCATTCTGAGCTTTATCCTGGGATTCTGCTGACCTGCTCAAGGATTTTTAAAATTTGCATCCATTAAGGTTCACTCAGTGCTGAAGTTCAGTGGATTTTTGCCAAATGCCTATTTCCCTGTAGCCACAACTACAGTATCATACAGAGTAGTTTCTCTGTCCTAAAATATGCCCTGTGTTTCACCTGTTCATACTTCCTCCTTCACCCTTAAACTCCAGAAACCACTGGCCTTTTTACGTCTGTATAATTTTGCCCTTTCCATAATGTCATTTAATTGGAACCACATGGTATATAGCTTTTCAGATTGATTCCTTTCATTTACAGATATTCATTTATGATTCATCCATGTCTTTTGTGGCTTGATACCTCATTTTTATCACTGAATAATATTAAATTTTATAGACACACCACAGATTATGTATTCACCTACTGAAGGACAGCTTGGTTCCATCCAGTTTTTGGTGAATATAAATAAAGATGCTTTAAATGTATAAATCTCTATATATTTAAAAGATTTATAAATAAATATTATGCTATAAATCTGCATGTAGATTTTTGTGTTGACATAAGTTTTCGAATTAGTTAGGTAACAACTTAAGGGTGTATTTGCTGGATAGAATGATAAGACTATGTTTAGCTTTGTAAGAAACTTCCAAACTATTTTCTAAGGAGGATGTGCCGTTTATGCATTCCCACCAGCAAGAAAGAAAGTTCTTCTTGCTTCATATTTTCACTAGCAACTGGTCTTGTTTATTCATTCAATTATTGGATTTTAGTCACACTAGTAGGTATGTAGTAACATCTCATTGCTTGAAATCTGCATTTCCTAATGACATATGATGTGCAGCATCTTTTCCTGTGTTTGTTTGCCATCTGTGTGTTTTCTTTGGTGAGGTGTCTGCTAAAATGTTTTCCCCATTTTTTGTATTAAGTTGTTTGTTTCCTTACTATTGAATTTAATGATTTCTTTGTATAGTTTGGCTATAAGTCCTTTAATAGATACATGTTCTTGAAATAATTTCTCCTAATCTGTGGTTTGTCTTTTTATTTTCTTAGCAGTGTCTTTTGCAGAACAAATTTTAATCTTAATAAAGTCCAACTTACCATTTTTTTTCATGGATCATGCTTTTGGTGTTTCACCTAAAAGCTCATTACCAAACACATGATCATCTGGATGTTCTATATTTTCTTCTACAAACTTTATAGTTTTGCATTTTACATTTAGGTTTATGATCCATTTTTAATTAATTTTTATGAAAAGTATCTGAGGGGGGCACCAAATCCCCAGAATTATCTTCTGGAGGGCAGACCCCTTGTAGTACAGGCTTACCTCACTAGGTGAGTATTCTAAGAACCCATCTGTATCAGAGTACCGGCTGGTGGTGTTGTGAGAGGCCGTGTTCAGCTTCAGTGAATATTTTGAGGACTCTTTCAATACCTTTGCCTATTTCATGATGAGTAATTTACATGTGCACCCGACCACACCATGGTGATTGTTCAGCAGTTTTTGACCAAAGACAGTATGACCCCTGGGCCCTACCCTCCCTATTCACCTGATCTTGCCCAGAGCAACTTTGTTTCCCTGGATTAAAAAAGTCCTCAAAGGGAAACTTTTTGCCAATGTGGAAAAGGTGAAACAAAAAATGGTAGAAGCTTTCCGGTTCCATCCATGCTATCACAAACTGGAAAGCATTATGCTAAGCAAAATAAGCCAGATGGTGAAAGACAAATACCATATGATCTCACCTTTAACAGGAACCTAAACAACAAAACAAACAAACAAACAAACAAGCAAAATATAACCAAAGACACTGAAATAGAGAACAGGCTGACCAGAGGGGAGAGGGGAGGAAATTTCAGGGGAAAAGGGGAAGGGTTTACAAGAATAAGTATAAGGGACACATGGACAAAAACTAGGGGGGGTGGAAATGGGAGGGAGGTGGGGAGGGCTGGAGGAGTTGGCTGGGATGGGAGTAAAAGACAGATAACTGTACTTGAACAACAATTAAATTAAAAAGAAGGAGAAAAAAATGGTAGAAGCATTATAAAAGGCATCAAAATTGAGGAGTTCAAAACTGTTTTGACCAGTGGAAAAAATGATAGGTGAATTGCATCAAATGGAGACTACTTTGAAGGTGACTGAAGTTTAAACATGGAAGAATAAATACACAATTTTTTATAAATACCATTTTTGGGGTTCCCCTTCATAGCTTCTGTGTCTAGGTTAATTTGTTTTTGCATATGGATGTCCAATTGTTCCAGCCCCATTTGTTGCAATCAACATATGCTTTTCATTCTCCCTGTGGTCTTGTGGTCTCCCAGGACTAGATCTTGTAGAAAATATGCATGCATGCACACATTTGCAAACACTCACCTCCCAAGGACAAACTGTATTCCCAGAGACAGCTCAGTATAAGTCCACAGAAAAGGAGAAAAAACTATTTTATTAAAGGCACCGTAATCTGAAAGATGTCTTCTGTCAATAACAGAGAAAGCATTTTGCCTTCTTTCTCTAGGTCATACTCAGAGATGTAATTGTGCACATTAAATGCAGAATGTTGTGACCATAAGTGACAACAGAGCCAACTGCTCTACATCCCCCTCCTGAGTTTCACTGTGGATTGAATATAATCTGTGAAATCACTGCTTTCTCTATTGGCTGAGGAGGAACTAATTTTGAGACAGGGCTTTTATCCTCTTCAGTATGACAATGCATTCCTACCCCTTCCCAGAAAACTTCTGGGAGGTGTGAATGAAGTTGTGTACTTGAAGTTATACAAGGACCTTCTTTGCAAAGCTGCTAGAGACGACAGTGAAAATAGCATCACGTAGGTCTTGCTCTTCAAGGGTCACATTCTAACCCAAAGTAGACTTGAGTTTAAAATGCAGTTAGGAGAACAGTCACCAAGTAGCATTTTTCCGACTGCCTGTCACTCATTCTTTGGGAACTAAAGCTTTCCCAAGTCTGCATCAGTATTTCTCACATGTCTGTGTACATGGGTTCAAGAGACCCTTGGCTGTTGGTCGCCACTTTTCTCTGCTCATCATCAAGGTGATGCTTCCTCTGTCCGACAGGAAAGTTCCCATTGCTGACCCTCACGGATGTGGCCAGTGCAAGTACACAGCAGGTCACTGCCCATGGACTGAGTCAGCTGAAGGACTTATCACCAGCACAGTTTTGATTCACCTGAGAGTCCCTCTAAGAGACTTGTTTTCTTTTCTTTAAGTCCTCACCTGAAAACACGCTTAATGATTTTAGCGAGAGGGAAGGGAGAGAGAAAGAGAGGGAGAGAAATAGTGCTGTGAGAGAGAAACATGGATTGGCTGGCTCTCACACACACCCTGACTAGGGAGCAGACTTGCAACCTAGGCATGTGCCCTGACTGGGAATCGAAGTCTTCAGCCTTTTGGTTTATGGGATGATGCTTCAACCAAACCACAATGGCCTGGATAAGACTTGGTTTTTCTCTGCTTGTTTTGGATTCTTTTTCTGCCTATAGAAGCCAATGATTTTCCCCTACATCCTTGAACTTCAAAAATTTTACCAGTGTGTATCTCCATGTGGGTGTCTTCTTATTAATATTGCCAGGAAGGTGTGATCCACTGTGATCTTCATACTTACCCTTTAATCAATTTAGAGAAAAATTTCTTTGGTTATATTTTTTATTATTACTTCTTTTCTGTAGTTTGGGTTTATTTCTTGGGAATACCTATAATTTCTAGGTTGAGCCTCCATTTCTTTGCCCTATAAAACCTAACACATTTTTCTTCCAACATGTTTCTTTCAATCATTTTAAATGAAACAGCCACACAGTACATATGCTCACTCATTGGCATCTATTACCCCTACTGACTAGTGCAGTGAAGTCATCATTGTTCACACATGAACATTTTAGTCCACTCTCTTTGGCTGCTGGGTTACACTGATGTCATGCAAACCTTTTTTGTTATATTAACATTGGCTGGACTTTTTCCAGACAGATCTCGTGTGTGTGTGTACTAGGCTGAATTAATTATTATACATTATTATGTTATGTTTATTTTTTCTTCTGGTTTTAGAAGGCATAAAATTAAAACATTGTGTGGACCTCTAAATGTACTGTGGGCCCTAGGCACTATGCCTACTGTGCCTAATGATAAATCAACCTTACTAAACACAACAGATATTTTTTGCTGTTTTTCATATGATCTTCAAAATAAACCTGTGATATAGGTATTTTTATCCCTGTATTTCATGATGAGAATACTGAGGATCAGCAAGGTTATTTAAATTGTTTGTAAACAAACTAATAAATTTTAGAATCAAGAGTTAAATCCACCTGTGTTGGATTTTGATACTCTGCAGTTTCCAAATTATCAAGTCAAATTATTTTCTTGGTACTAAATATTCAAAATATTTTATTATATTCCTTACTGTCTACTGTCCTTTCTGCCTCTATCCTTCCCAAATTCTACACTTCATCACTTAACTACATATTTTATCATAATCTTCATCACAGAAGTATGTACTGAGTGTACATTTTAATTTATAGCAATTTATTTACTTATAAAAATAAAATCTGCCATGTAGGCATTAGTATATGTTTTCAAATGATAAAGAGACTAAGGTCCAGAAAAATAGAGTAATTTGCCCAA
Organism: Tonatia bakeri; assembly: GCA_004024845.1. Taxonomy (NCBI): domain Eukaryota; kingdom Metazoa; phylum Chordata; class Mammalia; order Chiroptera; family Phyllostomidae; genus Tonatia; species Tonatia bakeri. The sequence goes on from PVIA01001229.1 coordinate 156,848, forward strand.
GTTACTTTGGTAGCCAGTAGTAGACTCATTTAGTGACATATGAAAGCAGCTTGTAAATACCATAGGGAAGAAAATCACAGATAAACCCCTTACTTTTAATATAACTATTAACATATTTAGATTTATGCTTGCAACTTTATCGTTATATATCTGTTTATGTCCTCTGTTTTTCATTCTCTTTCTTTTGGGTTATTTGAATATCTTTTTAGTATTCCATTTTAATTTATTATTATTATTGACCATATCTCTTTGTATATTTTTTACTTTTGCTGTAGGAATTACAATATACATACTTAACTTTTCACAATCTAATTAGAATCCATATTTTTAAAATTGTTTATTGAAATGTATTTTACTGACACCAAAAATACATAACATGAAATTTGTAAAATTCATGCATTTAAAAAAATTAAAATTTTTTTAATTGTTGTTTGAGTATAGTTGGTATATAACTGAGTGGTTGATAGTATATTTACAATGCTGTGCAACAATCACAGCTATCTAATTTCAGAACATTTCCATGACTTCAAACAAAAATTCCATAATTCCCATTTCCCTCTTTTCTCCATCCTAACACAGCCACTAATCTACATTTTATATGTTTACATTTGTCTGTTCTGGGTATTTCTTATACATGGAACCGTACTACCTGTGGTCTTTTTTGTCTGAATTATTTCACAAAGCATAATGTTTTCAGGTTCAACCATGTCGTAGTTTGTATCAGTACTTCATTCCGTTATTTGACAGAATACTATTTTATTGTATGGATGTACTATATTCTGTTTATTTCGTCATCACTTGATGGACATTTTGGGATGTTTCCAATATTTAGCTATTATAAATAATGCTGCAATGAACATTCATGTACAAATTTTTGTGTGAAAACATGTTTTTATTCTTTTTTGTATATCCTAGGAGTAAAATTGCTAGGTTCAATAGTAATTGTGTGTTTAATTTTTTTGAGGAAATGCTAACATATTTTCCTAACTGTATAATTTTACATTCCCACCAGTAATGCATAAGAGTTACAATGTCTCCATATCCTTACCAACACTTATTATTATTATTATTATTATTTATGATTGTCATTCTAGTGGATTTTGGCCTCATTGTTGCTATGATTTACATTTCTCTAATGACTAATGATGTTGAGCATCTTTTTACATGCTTATTGAACATTGATATATCTTCTTTGGAGAATAACTATTTAAATCTTTTGCTTATTTTAAATTGGTTATTTTTTTGTTATTGATTTGGAAGAATTCTTTATATTCTAGATATTAAATGATTATCAGATATATGATTTGAAAATATTTTCTTTCTGTAAGTTGTCTTTTCACTTTCTCGATAGGGTCCTTTGATTCACAAAATTTTTAATTTTGATCAAGTCCAATTTATCTATTTATTCTTTGTTTGTATTCTCTGTGTTATGTTTAAGAAGCTGTTGCCTAACTGGAGATTATAAAGATTTTACAAGGGTTTCCTTCTAAGAGTTTTATAGTTTTAATTCTTACATTTAGGTCTTTGATCCATTTTGAGCTAATTTTTTAATGTGGTGTGAGATAGGGGTCCAAATTTGTCCTTTGCACTATGTATATCCACTAGTTGCATCATAATTTATTGAAAAGGCTGTTCTTTCCATAATAAATGGTCTTGCTACTCTTGTCAAAATTCAAGTAATCATAAACATGTCAGTTTTATTCATGGAATCTCAATTCTATTCCATTTTATTTTTATGCCAGTACCACACTGTTTTTATATCTGTAGCTTTGTCTAAAGTCTCTGTTCTGTTAACTTAGTAGTCAGCTATTGAACAGAGATTTCCTTAAACTCTTGAAACCAAAATATCTCCCAGTCTTTGCACAGTGACTCCGTGTGTAGCCATGCCATCAGTACTGAGCCAGAAGTTGATTCTCCCATAGTCTTCATTTTCCACTTGCATAAAACCTGTAGGTCAGCCACAGGCAAGTACTAAGGGCATTCTCAGGTCTTTCCTGAGCATGCTTACAGCCCTGGGAATGCATGTTACCTCCTAAATCCCCAGGAATTTGTTGAAGCTTTTCAAAATGCTTTTCCCAAGTGCTGGAAGCAGCCTAAGGGCCCGTAGGCAAATAAATGGATCAATAAACTATGGTACAGTTACATGATGGAATACTTTGCAGCAGAAAGAAAGAAGGAGCTCCTACCCTTTGTGACAACATGGATGGAACTGGAGAGCATTATGCTAAGTGAAGTAAGCCAGGCAGTAAAAGACAAATACCATATGATCTCACCTATAAGTGGAACCCAATTAACAAAACAATCTGGCAAGCAAAATATAGCCAGAGACATTGGAATTGTCAGCAAACTGACAGTGACCAGAGGGGAGGTGAGAGGGGAATAACATGGGAAAGAAGGGAAAAGGACATAAATGAACATGTATGAGAGACCCATGGATGGAGCCAAGGGGGAGTGGGATTGAGGGTGGGAGCTGGTCATGGGTGGGGCAGGGGAAAGTAGTGGTGGGAAAATGGAGACAACTGTATTAGAACATCAATTAAAAAAAGTAAAAAAAAAATGCTTTTCCTCCTTAAGTGTTTTATTTCCCAGAATTTCTCCTTAAACTTCCTTGTTAGTCTATTGTTTACCCTAATTGTTTTTTTCAGAATTTAAAAATTATATAATTATTCTGTTTTCACTATATATTCTTTTTTATTATTGTTCAATTACCGTTGTCCCCATTTTCCTTCCATTACTCTCCCCCTGCCCTACCCACCCACACTTCCCACATTCAGCCCGGCCCCCAGGCGAATTTGTCTTTGTCCATGGGTCCTTTATACATGTTCCTTGACAAACTCTTGTTCTTTCCCTTGTTATCCCCTCTGCCTCCCCAATGCTTACTGTCAGTTTGTTCTTTATTTTCATATCTCTGGTTCTATTTTGCTCACTTGTTTGTTTTGTTGATTAGGTTTCACTTATAGGTGAGATTATATGGTATTTGTCTTTCACCACCTGGCTTATTTCACTTAGCATAATGCTCTCCAGTTCCATCCATGCTGCTGTGAAGGGTAAGATTTCCTTCTTTCTTTCTGCTGTGTAGTATTCCATCATGTAACTGTACCACAGTTTTTTGATCCGCTCATTTACTGATGGGCACTTAGGCTGTTTCCAGCACTTGGCTATTGTAAATTGCACTGCTATGAACATTGTGTTTAGACACAATGTTGTTATTAGACAACAGTTACTAAAACATCTGCCTATAAATGTTTTCAACTAATGACAACTGAGTAGTAGCTTTCACAGTGGGTGAGTTTTAAGTTAGGTGAGACAAAGTCAAGACTTTAGGGTTACGAGACACATCAAAACAAAAACAATTATAATCCTTTTGAATGAGTTCATTTTGCTATCTCTGATATCAATACTGGCAATGTGAGCTGTTATTTTTAAGGCTTCTAGTAATCTAGGGATCAGAAACTAGAATAAGTTAGCACGCCACAAAGCTTATTGTTCTTACCAAAATTTAGCTGTTTATCTTGAATAAGTCATTCCTGGGTTTTTACAAGTTTTTGGCTAGTTTCCAGATTTCAAAAAAAAAGTTAATTCTAACTTTTAAAAAATTTGTCCTTTTCGTATTACTTTACGGAGGGGCATATTTTAGAGTTTCCTATTCTGCCATTTTCACTGATGTCACCCCCCCATCTTCCACTTCAAGTGGAATGTAGAAATTTTACTACCATATAGGACCCTTTATTCTCTCCTTTTATGTTGTAGTTTTATATCCTACATGCATTGAAAACCCCATCAGATGTTATAATTTTTACTTTCATCCATGAAGCGTATTTCAACAGAATAGTCAGCCAGCCTATCACATTAACCCAGATAACTTACCTTCATGGTGTTTTCCTTTATTCTCAATATTCCAAGTTTCTTTTTTGTATTATTTACTTTCTGTCTAAAGAACTCCTCTTAGCAATTCTTTTAGAGTAGGTCTGCTAGCAATAAATTCTCTTTGTTTTCCTGTACCTGAGAATATTTTTATTTCACCTTAATTCCTAAGGTTATTTTCACTGTATATAGAATTCTTGGTTAACAGTTCTTTTCTTTTGGCATTTTAAAAGTATTGTTATATTTTCTTCTGGCCTTCCTGATTTCTCATGAGAAATCTGTAGGAGTGAATCATCATTCTCCTATAAGCAATTTGTTGTTCAGATGCATGATTTTTATTGATCTATCTTCATGTTCTCTGCTCTTCCTTTAATTATCTCATGTGGAGCTTATGAAATGTATTTTAAAGTTTTAAAATTTCCATTTAGTTATTCTATCTTCTATTTTTTAGCTGAGACTTTCTATCACTTCTTTTTTTAATTGTTTATATTTTATTTTTTCCATTACCATTTATCCCCCTTACACTGTCTTCCACCTTCACCTACCCCTCTCCCCCACACAATCACCACACTGTCATTCATGTTCATGAGTTCTTTTTCTTTTTTGCTCAATCCCTCCACCCCCAAGCCCTCCCCACCCCAGAGCTGTCAGCCTGCTCTCTATTTATGAGCCTGTCTCTATTTTACTTGTTAGTTCAGTTTGTTCCTTTTCATATTTTAAAAAAGTGTTCTCCTTTACTTTTTGGAGCATTTTATGATAACCATTTTAAAGCATTTGTCAGATAATTTTAATGTCCATGTCCTCTTGGCATTGGCATGCATCGGTTATCTTTTTCCAACAAGTTTCTATTTTTCAGGTTCTTTGTATTTTGAGAATTTGGGATTATATCCTGGACATTTATAGCATTACTTACGTGACTCAGGGTTTTCTTTATACACCATGGGCCATATTGAATTTTCTTGAGTTAAGTAGTCAGACTGGATGGTTTCAGACCTCAAGTTGCAACCAGTTTTATGTTGGTTATGATTCTAATTTCAGTTGTTTTCAAAGTCTTCACATTGCTATTCAGATCTGTCCAGTGTGTGACACCGTGGCTAATTTGGCAACTGGTCTATTGTCTAATATTAAATAGTGTTTGGTTCTCAAAGTCTGTATGTGCTCATTAAGGTAAGATCAATCTGCTTATGTGGGGTTAAACTCACAAGTTTATAAACAACTCAAAGTAGCAAGCTTTTAGCAAATTTTTCCTTATCCATGAGTTTGTCAGAACTTTTTATTTCCCTAGGACTCTCAATCTTGGCCTTTCAACTAGAAAACTGCAACTTTAGTTATCCCAATCTACTGCCCCCTTCATGCGACTGTATTTGTGTCAGAGGTAAGTGAAGGGATGACAGAGAGAGACAAGAAGCATTGGAGGGACTTTCCACTCTCTGGAATGTTATATCATATAATTATAAAGGGAGGTTCTTTATCCTTAAAGTTTTAGGATCCTAGTGGCTGTCATTGCCAGTACTACTTCAACTTTCAAGAATTATTTAGGGGCTGAGGTACAAGAGAATAGAGAAAAGAAAAAGAAAGGAAGAGTGATGGGTAATCTCCTTTCTCTCTCTGAGTCTTAGGCAACTACTTTCTCATTCATCATGCCAGAATCTGAGGCATCTCTGGAGCTTTATTTGTTGTGCTAATGCTCACTTCCAAATTTCAGGTTGCATTGCATTCAGGCTTGACACTACCAGAAGAAAGAAATTATAAACTCATCATTAGTTGGTAGTCCTTTGAATTCTCATGTTCTTCTCTACTCTTATTAGTATTTGTATTCAGAGTCTTCAAATAGCTATTCCATGCAGTTTTCCATAATTTTAGACTGTATTCAGTGGAAGATACAGGGTTTAATATACTAATTTCGTCATACCCAGAAGTGAAGGTCTAGTGAATTGATTTTTTAACAAAAATGCAAAGACAATGTAAAGGAGAAAGGATAGTTGTGTCAATGAAAGTTGTTGAAACACTAGGATATCCATCTGTAACACACACATACATACATATACCCATACTTCAATTTATGCACCTCACCATATACAAAACTTAACTCATAATGAATCATAGACCTAAATGGAAAGCATAAAATTATAAAAATTCTAGAATGAAACATAAAAGGAAAATTTTGTGATCTTGGGTTAGAAAATATTTGAAAGATATGATCCCCAAACTATTATTCATAAAATTTTATTAATTTAATATACAAAATAGACTCATTTAAATTAAGAACTTTCTCTTTGAAAGACACTGTTATGAGAATGAAAAGGCAAGCCACAGGGTGAAAATATTTGTAGAACACTTATCTTATAAAGAACTTGTATCCAAAACACATCAAGAGCTCTTCAAATTCAATGAGAAAAGAACCCAATATAAAAAGGGTAAAAGACATGACCAGATAATTCAACAAAGAAGGTATACATATGACAAATAGTCATTTGAGAGAAGATCCAACATTATCAACATTAGGGAAATGCAAATAAAAAATACAAGGAGAGGAAATTACACACCTATTAAAATGTCCAAAGTTAAAATGACTAACTATACCAAACTATGGTGAGAGAGTAGAGCCACTGGAATACTCACACACTGCTGGTGGACATGTGAAGTGGTACAGCCACTTTGCACCAGAATTTGGAAGTTTTTCAAATGGCTGAGCATACATTTTAATACATTATTTAATACATTCTTAATATATTTGTCACATAACTTGCCATTCCACTTCTAGGTATTTAACCAATATAAATAAAAGAATATGTTCAGGCAATCACTAAAACACGACTGCTTATTGCAATGTTACTTGTAATAGTAAAAAACTGGAAATAACCTAGATGTCCACCAATGACTTAGTAGATCAATAAATCATGCTATATTCAAACAATGAAACACTACTCAGCAAATTGTTGTAACATACAAACTTATGGAAGAATTTTGAAATAATTATGCTGAAATAAAGAAGCCAGATAACAGAAATGAATACAACACATTCTTCTATGTAATTCTAGAAAATGGAAACTATAATGGAAACTTACCTCTTGTAGGTAAGGAGAGAGTATGAGAGAAGTGGGTGAAAGGGTTTAAAAAGAAATGAGAAAATTTTGGGAGCAGTAGATATATTTACAATCTTGATTATGGTGATGCTTTCACAGATGTATACATATATTAAAAACTTATCAAATTGTATAGTTTATATGCAGTTTATTATACGTCAATTATACCTCAATAAGCCTGTTTTTAAAAATGAGTTTTCAAATGAGTTCTCTGTGATGGTGAAGTTAACATAAATCCCCTAGTTTTTTGGCTTATGATTAAGTTTCTATTTTCTGTGTGTGTGTGTTTATGCATGTAAATTTATAATTTCATTAATGGTCATTTGGTAGGAAGTATATAAGTCACTTTCAGTTCATTGTCTTCTAGCTCGTACTTCATTCATCCTATGTTCCCATTTTTTGATTGTTTATATTACAAGTTCTTGAGGTGGATGGTCAGTAAATTCATTTTCATCCCTTTTGTTCAATTGTGGTTTTTGCATATAAACTTGTTGGTGATAGCAAGAGCACATAATGAAGCCAGGTTGTGCTGAATCTCCTGTCCAGATATGGCCACCATTAACATCTCTGCTAACATCCCTCCTGACATCTCTCTGTGCATGTGTACCCTTTGTGTGTGTGGATGTGTGTTTGTATATGCAGAAAAGTGCATGAATCATAAATGTACAGATCGCCACAAACAGAACACACCCATATATCTAGCACCTGATCAGTTAAAAGAACATTGCCAACATCCTAGAAGCCATCTTCACATCCACTCCCAGTCATAGCCTTTGTCTCACAAAATGAAGGATGACTATTGTCATAACTTCTTATGACATAGATTACTTTTACCAGATTTTAAATCTTATTAAAATATGATCATGAAGCATGTATCTTACTTTGTCTTCTTTCACTCAACATTATATTTGTGAGGTCCCCCCACATGGTCTAGGGGGTTGTAATTCATTCATTATTGTTGAAATATATTCTTTTTCTACTGTGTGAATATATCATAATTTATCTGTTTTATTGTTGATGGGCATTTGGCTGGTTTCCAGTTCTAGGCTATTAAGAATACTGCTGCTATAAATATTGTAGCACAACTTTTATGAGCATACAAATGCTTTTTTATTGGTTATATACATAAGAGAGATTGTTGGGTCAATACATGCAATTTAGGTGTGCATAACTCTGAATAAATGGTATCATATGAGAGAAGCTATTTTTAACTTGCTTTAATCATTGAAGAATAAGTAACAGGCATCTTTCCATGTCAATTTATATTATTTATCATATAGATGTACCATACGGTTATCAGTTAGTTGTTTATGATCATTTACTTTGCATTTGATTTTTCAATAATGTAAACAATGCTATATCCCATATCTTTGTTTAATTGACTGATTACTATTTTAGGATAAATATTTAGAACTGTACCTAAGGGTATGACCATGCACATTTAAAATCTGATACACATTATCCAATTTGCTTTATGAAATGAGGCACAATTTACAAATTTCCTAACATTGATGAAGATGTGACATTTTCTTATATTCTCACTCACACTAGATGTTTTCTGTATTTTTAAATCTTCACAATCTGATAGGAAAAGAATAAGTTCACATATTTGCTCTAAGTTATATTTCTTTTTTAGGAAATTTAAACATCTTTAAATGTCTTTCTCATTTTATGTATATTGCTAATTATTTTATTATATTTTTCTCATTGATTGATAGTTCTTCATATGCTCAGAAAAATAATTACTTGACTCATATCTATGTTGTGAATAATTATTTCTGGATTTTTTTCCTATTAATTTGATTATGTATGTTATGGTTGCTGTTGTTTTGGTACACATTTTTATTATTGGTACTAATTTTGCTTTTTTAGTAGTGGAATCACCTTCATAATTCTTTGCTTTTATGGTGTCTGGCTTTGTTTTATACTTATTTGGGTGATCACTATGTATTTATGCCTCTTATAATTCCAAATAATTTCAAAATTTTCAATAATAAAATACATTTTATAATAACAGATATAATGTTTTTCAGGAAAGGAAAGATCTATGTTTTAAAATATTTCTTTATTTTTAAATTACAGTTGACATTTAGTATTATATTAGTTTCAGGAGTATAGTATAATGGTTAGACAATTATATAACTTAGAAAATTTTCTCTGACAAGTCTAGTACCCAAGTGGCACCATACTTAGTTATTATAATTTTATTGACTATATTACCTATGCTGTAATTTATATCCCTGTGACTATTCTTAACTACCAATTCGTACTTCTTAATCCCTTCACGTTTTTGTCACCAAACCCCCAAACTTCCCTCCTATCTCACAACCATAAGTTTGTTCTCTGTATAAATGAAGATGTTCCCATTTCTGTTTGTTCATTTATTCTGTTTTTCAGATTGCATATATAAGTGAAATCACATAGTTCTTGTTCTGTGTTGACTTATTTCACTTAGCATTATACCCACTAGGTACATCCACATTGTCACAGATGGTAAGATTTTATTCTTTTCATGGCCTCATAATATTTCATTGTATATGTACCACATCTTCTTTATCCATTTGTCTGTCAACAGACATGGGTTGCTTCCATATGTTGCCTATTGTAAAAATGCTGCAATGAACATAGGGATGCATATTGTTTTTAAATTAGGGTTTTGGAGTTTTTCAGATAAATACCCAGGATTGGGCTAGTTGGGTCATATGATAGTTCTATTTTAAAATTTTGAGGAACCTCCATACTGTTTTCCAAAGGGGCTTCACCAATTTGTAATCCCACCAACAGCGCATGAGGGTTCCTTTTTTCTCCACATCCTCACTACTACTTGTCGTCTGTTGTCTAATGATGGCCATTCTGATAGGTACTCACGGTGGTTTTAATTTGCATTTCTGGACTTCTGGCCAAGACAGAGGCATGGGTAGACACATTGTGCCTCCTTGTACACCCAAAAGAAGGATAACGATAATTTAAATACAAAAAACAACCAGAACTGACAGAAATTCGAACTGTATGGAAGTTCAACAACCAAAGGGTTGAAGAAGAAACATTCATCCAGACCAGTAGGAGGGGTGGAGATGGGAAGCAGGGTGGAGAGGACTCACGGCAAGGCAGCAGCTGGAGGACTGGGGACAGGCAAGGTGGCAGCTAGCAGACCAGGCAAGGTGGTGGTTGGCAGACTGGGTAGTCCCACATTCGTGTGCAGGTAAACCAGGAGGAACAACTGGGGAGTGAGACAGACTACGCAGTCCTGGTCCCAGAGTGGGGAAATAAAGCCTCAAAGCCTCTGACTGTAAAAATTTGTGGTGGTTGCGGTGGCAGTGGGAGAAACTCTAAGCCTCACAGGAGAGTTTGTTGGGGAGACCCACAGGGTCCTAGAATGTACACAAACCACCCACCTGGAAATCAGCACCAGAAAGGTCAAATTTGCTTGTGGGTAGTGGGGAAGTGACTGAAAAGCAGCAGAGAGCGGAGAAAGTGACATTGTACCCTCTCAGACCCCTCCCCTGCATATAGCACCACAACACAGCTACGTGGGTTGGCTCCCCCCGCCAAATACCTAAGCTCCACCCCTTACTACATAATAGGCATGCTAAGAAAAAAAATGGCCCAAATGAAAGAACAGATCAAAGCACCAGAAAAAATACAACTAAACAATGAAGAGATAGCCAATCTATCAGATGCACAGTTCAAAACACTGGTAATCAGGATGCTCACAGAACTGGTTGAGCTCAGTCGCAAATGAAGGCTACCCAAAGTGAAATAAAGCAAAATATACAGAGAACCAACAGTGATGGGAAGGAAACTGGGACTCAAATCAATGGTTTGGAGCAGAAGGAAGAAAGAGACATTCAATCAGAACAGAATGAAGAAACAAGAATTCCCAAAAAATGAGAAGAGGCTTAGGAACCTCCAGGACATCTTTAAATGTTCCAACATCCAAATCACAGGGTTACCAGGAGGAGAAGAGGAAGAGCAAGAAATTGAAAACTTATTTGAAAAAATAATGAAGGAAAACTTCCCCAATCTGGCAAAGGAAATAGAGTTTTAGGAAGTCCAGGAAGCTCAGAGAATCCCACAGAATTTGGACCCAAGGAAGCATATACCAAGGCACATCACAATTATATTAGTCAAGATTAAAGATAAAGAGAGAATTTTAAAAGCAGCAAGAGAAAAGGAGACAGCTACCTACAAAGGAGTTCCCATAAGACTGTCAATTGATTTCTCAAAAGAAACCTTGCAGGCAAAAAAGGGATGGAAAGAAGTATTCCAAGTCATGAAAAGCAAGGAGGACCTACATCCAAGATGACTCTATCCATCAAAGCCATCATTTAGAATTGAAGGGCAGATAAAATACTTCCTAGATAAGGTTAAGTTAAAGGAATTTATCGATAATCACCAAGCCATTATTATATGAAATGTTAAAGGGAATTATCTGAGAAAAAGAAGATAAAAAATATAAGCCATAAAATGACATCAAACTCAGTTATTAACAACCGAACATAAAAAACAAAACAAAAACAAACAAACTAAGCAAACAACTAGAACAGGAACAGAATCACAGAAAAGGAGATCACATGGAGGGTTATTAGTGGGGGAGTGAGAGGGAAAGAGGGGTGAAAATGTACAGAGGATAAGTAGTATAAATGGTAGGTACAAAATAGACAGGGGGAGGTTAAGAATAGTATAGGAAATGTAGAAGTCAAAGAACTTATATGTATGACCCATGGACATGAACTAAAAGGGGGGAATATACAGGTGGGAGGGGGTGTGTAGAGTGGAGGGGAATAAAGGGACAAAAATGGGACAACTGTAATAGCATAATCAATAAAATATATTTAAAAATTTGCCTTTCTCTGATGATTATTGACATTGAGCATCTTCTTATATGTCTATTGCCCATCTGTATATTTTCTTTGGAAAAATGTCTATTCAGGTCTTCTGTCCATTTTTCAACCAGATTGTTTGTTTTTTTGCTTTTGGTTGTTTGAATTTCTTACATATTTTGTATATAAACCTGGTAACAGATGTATCACTGATGAATATATTTTTTTAATCAGTAGGTTGTCTTTTCATTTTGTTGATAGTTTTCTTTGCTGTGCAAAAGCTTTTTAGTTTGATATAATCCTCTTTGTTCATTTTTTCTTTTGTTTTCCATGCCTGAAAAAATATATCTGAAAAAATATTACTAAGAGCAATTTCAAAAGTTTTCCTAAGTTTTCTTCTAGAATGTTTATGGGTTTCAGGTCTTTTATTTAAGTTTTTAATTCATTTTAAGTTTATTCTTATATATGGTATAAGAAAGTAGTCTATTTTCATTTTATGCATGTATCTGTTTTCCGAACATAATTTATTGAAGAGAATGTCTTTAACCCATTGTATATTCTGCCTCCTTTGTCATAGATTAATTAACCATATAAGTGTGGGTTTATTTTTGGCTTTCTAGTCTGTTCCATTGGTCTGTGTCCATTTTTATGGCAGTACCATGCTGTTTTGATTACTATAATCTTGACATCATGTAGCATGATTCCTCCAATTTTGTTCCTCTTTCTGAAGATTGCTGTGGCTATTCAGAATGTTTTGTGGTTCCACATAAATTTTAGGATTGTTTGTTCTTGTCTGTGAAAAATGCCAGTGGTATGTTGATAGGCATTACATTGAATCTATAGATTGTTTTGGGTAGTATAGACATTTTAATAATGTTAATTATTCCTATCTATGAGCATGGTCTACACTTCCATTTATTTGTATCTTCTTTAATTTTTTTCTTCAAAGCCCTAATTTTTTGAGTACAGGTCTTTACTCCCTTGATTGAATTTTTCCCTCAAATTCATATTCTTTTTGATGCAATTGTAAATAGGATTGCTATCTTAATTTCCCTTTCTGATAGTTTGTTATTATGTATAAAGATACAAGTAATTTATGAATATTAATTTGTATCCTGCTGCTTTAATGGATTTATTTATTAACTCTAATTTTTTTCGTGAAGTCTTTAGGATTCTCTCTATATAGCAGGCCATCTGCAAATAATGACAGTTTTATTTCTTTCTTTTTAACTTGGATGCCTTTTATTTTATTTTCTTGTCTGTTTACTGTGGCTAGGACTTCCAATAATGTTAAGTGAAAGTGGACATACTTGTCTTGTTTTGATTAAAAAAAAATACTGTCATTTGTCATATAGGCCTTTACTATGGTGAGGTATGTTCCCTATATTCCCACTTTGCTGAGTTTTTATCATAAAAGGATTCTGAATTTTTTCCAATGCTTTTTCTGCATCTATTAATATGATAATATAATTTTCCCTTCATTTTGTTTATGTGGTGTATTACGTTAATTAATTTGTGGATGTTAATTCAAAGTTTCATCCCAAGAATAAATTTCACTTAATCATGGTGTATGACCTTTTTAATATATTGCTGAATTTAGTTTGCTAATATTTTGTTGAAGATTTTTTTCATCTATATTCACCAGGGATATTGTCTTATAATTTTATTTTTTTGTATACTCTTTGTCTGGTTTGGAATCAGGGTAATGATGACCTAGTAAAAAGATCTTGAGAGCCTTCCATACTCAAATTTTTTTAAGAAGTTTGACAAGGATAGGTTTTAGTTCTTCTTTGAATATTTGGTAAAATTCATCTGAGAAGTTATCTGGTCCTGCACTTTTGTTTGTTGGGAAGTTTTTGATTACTGAGTCAGTTTTGTTGGTGGTAATTGGTCTGTTCTGATTTTCTGTTTCTACTTGATTCAATCTTAGAAGATAGTATGTTTTAGAAATGTTTCCATTTCTTTCTGATTGCCCTGTTTATTTATATATAATTGGTTGTAGTATTTTCTAATAACCCATTGTATTTCTGTAATTTCAGTTGTCACTTATCTTTATTTTATTTTATTTATTTGGGGTTTCTCTCTTTTTTTGTGATGACTCTGGTTAAATGTTTATCAATTTTGTTTATATTTTTCAAAAAGACAGATCATAGTTCCATTGATCTTTTATATTTTTTAAACTCTATTTTGTTTATTTTCACTCTGATATTTATTATTTCCCTTTTTCTACTCACCTTGTGTTTTTTCTGTTGTTCTTTTTCTACTTAATTTAGGTGTAAGTTTAGATAGTTTATTTGTGATTATCCCTGCTTTTTCAGGTAGCCTGTACTGCTATGAATTTCCCCTTTAGTACCACTTCCACTGTGTCCCTCAGATTTGGGGTTGTTGTGTTTTCATTTCCACTTGTCTGAAGGAATTTTTTTCTTGTTCTTACTGTTTATCCATTTATTATTTGCTAGTATGTTATTTGGTCGCCATGTGTTTGTGTGTTTTTGTTTTTTTTCCTTGTAATTGATTTCTAGTTTCATATCATTGTGGGTAGAGAAAATACTTGGTATAATTTCAATCTTCTTAAGTTAATTTCGATTTGTTTTGTGTCCTAACATGTGGTTTATTCTGGAAAATATTCCATGTACACTTGAAAAATATGTATATCTTGTTGTTTTAGGGTGAAATACTCTGAAAATATCAATTTAATCTATCTGGTCTAATGTGTTGTTTAAGGCCAATGTTTCCTTGCTGATTTTTTTGTCTGGAAGCTCTATCCATTGATGTCAATGGGGTGTTAAAGTCACCTAGTATCACTGTATTACTGTCAATCTTTCCCTTTATGTTTGTCGATGTTTGCTTCGTCTGTTTAGGCATTCCTATGTTGAGAGCATAACTGTTTATAAGGATTATATCCTCTTGTTGGATTTATCTCATTGTCACTATGAGTTTACTTTTTCTGATATAAGAATTGCTATCCTAGTTTTTTGTTGTTTCCATTTGCATGAATATCTTTTTTTGTCATTTTACTGTCAGTCTGTGTGTGTCTTTCAATCTGAAGTGAGTCTTTTGTACATAACCTATAAAGGGGTCTTGTTTTCTTACCCATTCAGCCACCCTGTATCTATACATTGAAGTATTTAGTTCTTTCACATTTAAAGCAATTTTTGATAGATATGTAGTTAAGGCTATTTTATTATAATATTTATATTTTGACCATTTCTTTCTTCTTTTTAAAGAAGTCCCTTTAACATTTCTTGTAGTACTAGTTTGGTGGTGATGAAGTCCTTTAGCGTTTTCTTGTCTTGGAAACTCTTTGTATCCTTCAGTTGCAAATGATAGCTTTTCTGAGTAGTCTTTGTTGTAGGTCCTTGCTTTTCATCACTTTGAATATTTTATAACAATCACCTCTGGCCTTCAAAATTTCTGTTGAGAAATTAGCTGACTGCCTTATGGGAGTTCTCTTGTAGGTAACAAACTGCCTTTTTCTTCCTACCATTAAGATTCTCTTTGTTTTTAACCTTTGGCATTTTATTATGACATGTCTTGATATGGGCTTCTTTAGGTTCATCCTGCTGGGGACTCTCTGTGCTTCCTGGACTTGTATGTCTATTTCCTTTGCCAGATGAGGGAAGTTTTTCATCATTATTTCTTCAAATAAGTTCCTAATCCTTTGATCTTTCTCTTTTCCTTCTGGTACCCCTGTGATGTGAATGATTTTATACATGATAGATGTTGTTCCAGAAGTCCCTTTAATTATCCTCATTTATAATTTTTTTTCTTTTTACACTACTGACAGAGTGTTTTTTACTACCTTGTGTTCCAAATCACTGATTTGATCCTCTGTTTTATCTAATCTGCTATTGATTTCACCTAATATAATCTTCCTTTTAATTATTATATTCTTTTATGTTTCTTTTTATGGTTTCTTCCTCTTCATGTAAGTTCTTATTAAGTTCATCCATTCTTCCCCTAAGTTCACTAAGCAATCTTACATCCTTTGTTTTGAACTCTGTATCTGGTACATTGCTTGCCTCCATCTCATGTAGTTCTTTTTTCTGGAGCTTCTCTGTTTCCTCATTTTGGCTGACTGTGTTTTTTTCTATGTGTTTGGTAGATCTGCTCTGTCTCCTGGTCTTAGCAGGGTGGCTTTTTGAAACCCATGGCCTGTGGAGCCCAGTCTCCCTGGCCACATAAGCCAGGTTCTCCAAGAGTGTCTCTTGTGTGGATTGTGTGTACCTTCCTATGGTAGTTGATCCTGGATTGCTATTGGCATGTCAGTGGGTGCAATGACCCTCAGACTGACTGACTACAAGAAATGGCTGTGACTACAGTGAATGAGCTGTTGTTCAGTGGCTGACTTTGCTGTAGCAGGGCTCTGATGCCTTCTGAGTCCACCCTTTGGGTGTGTCATTTGTGGGACTAACTGGGTGTTTCTCTGATGTGGTCTAAAGCCTACTACTGAGTATATTGACCTTGGAGCCTCTTGGGAGTGACTCTGGTGCATGCTAAGTTTAGTCACTGCCTTTGCCTGGCCAGAGGCCACCCAGTAGGAGCGAGAAAGTGATCTGCAGCTGGTAGCAACCTGTATTGGTCTTGGAGGTGCCCATGAGAGGCTATGGTGTAAACTGAGGCTGGCTGCCATTACTGTCAGGTTTGGGTCCACTGAGCAAGAGGTCCAGGACATGCTGAGGACAGTCACTGTTTGTATAGGGTTTGTGGATCTTTGAGAGTTTTGGAATGTCCACAGCATGGGCTGAGGGTGACAACTTGTGTGGAACCTCTGCCGGGAGAGGTTAGGGATGATGCACTCATTGGATGGTGTTGGGTCTCGAGGAATCACCAGGGTGTGGTCACTGGTGTTAGGCAAATTAATGGAGACTCAGATTTGGTGCCCACCTGCACTTGTGGGCTGGGTTTGGGAAGATCGCAAGAAAGGAACAATGGTACCTGCCAGCCATTCTATCCAGAGAGAGCTTCCCCTCCAGCCCTCACTCTGAAGCCAGACCATTCAGTTTCTTCCCATATCTTCCTGGTGGTTTTCAAGCTGCTGTCCCTTTGCTGGAACTTTTGGTGTTTGTGTGGAAGTAAGTCTGTGCTTGGGCTATTTCAGAGGATGACTGGATCTACAGCTCTCCTGTCTCACCTCAATGGATCCTTGCTGATTTTCACAGCCAAAAGTTGTGGGGTTCCTGGCACTGGTGGTCTGGCCTGAGGAGCCAGTGTGGGATTGGGACCCCTCACTCTTCAGGGGGTCCTCCACTGCTGAGATATCCTCCCTGAATCTTAACTTCCACACATGAATGTGGGACCAGCCTATTTCACGTCTTCACACCTCCTACTAGTTTTGACATGGCCTCTTCTTTACTTCCTAAGTTGCAGGAGGTCTGTTCAACTAGTGTTCAGGTGGTTCTCAATCATAATTATTCTACAATTTAGTTGTAATTTTGATGTGGTCATTGGAGGAATCAAGCACAACATTTGCCTACTCTACCATCTTGACCAGAAGTCCCTGTTTTATACTTTAATAAGTATCTCATGCTTTAAGGTTATAATAGTAATCTCTATTTTTCATGTAATATTATTACTCTCTATTTTTCCTAAAGAGAAAGAAACATCAATGTGTGGTTGCCTCCTGTGCAACTCCAACTGGGAACCTGGCCTGCAACCCAGGCATGTGCCCTGACTGGGAATCGAACTGGCAATCTTTTGGTTCACAGGCTGGCTCTCAATCCACTGAGTCACACCAGCCAGGGCAATGTAATATTATTATAATTTTATGTTTTACAGTTACATTTTGACCCACCTGGAATCTCTTTATCTCTGTGTGATGAAGGGCTTGGTTTAATTCTTTTCCAAACAAGTAGCTAGTTTATCCAACATTTTAATCAATTGTTTTGCTCTAATTTGAAGTATCACTTGATCATTATCTGAAATCCCTAAGTATTTGTGTGTCTATTTCTGTACTGAAAATTCCTTTCCATTGATTTGTTCACCATTCATACAATAAATATTTACATGCCAGGCTCTTTCTAAGCATTTGAACTACCTGAGTAAAAAAAGAAAGTGAACTCTTCTCCTCATGGAGCTTACCATACCGAGGGAGATATAAAAACAGATAATAAACTAGAAACATTATTTTTATTTCATTTCCTGAATTACTATGATGAGGTGTTAATTATTATAGATTTATGATTTATTTTAATATCAGGTAGAGCTAGCTTTTCCACATTAATAATTTTGCCTCTTCATAAATATTAAGTCTTACAGATGTACTTTAGAATCATTTGACAAATTTTAATACAAATCCCATTGGGGTTTTCATTGTAATTGTCTGGAATTTTAAAATTAATTTAAGGAGATTGACATCTTTACAATAGTTATTTCTTATCAAATAATAAGGTATTCTTCTCTGTTCAAGTTTCCTTTTATTCAAGTGTCCTTCTATGACCCTTAGTAGAATTTAAAATTATTCTCCAAATAGACTGAGTACTTTTTGCTTGCTAATGTAAGTGAAGTTTTATTTTTTATATGGTTTATACTTTGTTATTGTCGTATATGAGTGCTATTGACTTTGGAAAAGATTTTCATGACCTCCCACTTAAGTGATTTCCCATGTTGTTCCTAATCACTTTTCAATTGATTTGTTCTTAGGTTATTCATTGCATAACAGTACATTACAAATATCTTAACTGTGGTCTGCACTCTTATCACTACTAAAAGGTTCTCCTTTTCCCATTATCCACTTCCATTTTGAATTCAATTTTGTCTGATATTTACACTATAAGTTTCATTTTCTTCTTTAAATTGGCCTATGTTACCTACACTGTCACTTAAAAACTTGTTTTTCTGTTACAAAAGATGAAGTTTGTTATTCAGACACCAGAAGTTCTATTCCAACTCCAAATGGTTACTGCATCCATTCTGGCACTAATGCCCTAGAGTTACCACAGCCCCCATAGGTTGAGGGGCAGGTCTTCTACAAGACTGCCCCACTTCAAACACCACTCTGAAGTTTGCATGATGCCCCAGACCTCATACACTTTTGACCAACTGCAAATTTGGGGGCAGGGGTTCCAGGATTTCCTCTTTTGTAATTTGGTAGAATAACCTGAAAAACTCATGAGAGTGGTATGCTTATGATTTCAAAGGATTCAACTCAGGAACAGCTCAATGAAGAGCCATGGAGGGTGAAGTGTGGAAGAGTTCCCGGGGCTTCCCTGCCCTCTCCCTGTGGAACCAGGGCACATCACCCTCCAGGGCACAGCAGTGTGTTTTACCTACCAGGAGCTCCATCAGTCTCAGTTTTCAGTTTTTATTGGGCTTTCTTTCCATAGGCAGGTTTGATCCAATCACTGGCTATTTGATAGAACTCAATCTCCAGCTTCCTTCCCTTCCTGGAGACTAGGCTTACTCAAAGTCCCAGCCCTCTAATCATAGGGTCTATATTTCAGGTGATCAGCCCCCATTGTGAAGCTACCTGGGGACACACATGAGTCATCTCATTAGCATAAACTAGGGTATCATCCAGGGGCTTATGAATAAACACACTACCACTTGGGAAATTCAGAGTTTTAGAAGTTCTGTCCCAGGAGTTGGGAACAAAGGCTAGACAAATTCCTTATTATACAACACTCATGTAAAATTTTAACAGCATAGAAACATTTGTATAGAAAAAAAAGTAACCCACAACCCAGGGAACCAATGCTGAAGTTGGAAATTTGAGTGAATGTTCTACAGCTGTTATCAGTGCGCATGTCAGCACGTAAAAAAAATTGCTTGTATGCAAATATCACCATACTTAACACCCTATTTTGAAATTCATTCTTTCAGCTAATAATTTATTTAGGATCTCTCTAAATATCACTACATATAAATCAACCTTAACCTCATTACTTTAAACCACTGTATGAAATGCACCACTGATTGTTTTCTCAAACAAAAACAGAACCTGTTAGTAGGACCTAGTGTCACTTCTAGATTTTTTTCCCTTTTTTTTGGAAGTCAGCACATTTTTTCTGTCAATACCTTTGTGTATTTGTTCAAGTACACATGTAAGATAAATTTCTATAAAAGAAATATGTGGATAAAAATATGCATGCATTTAAAATTTTACCATATATTGCAAATAGACCTTTAAAAACATTTAACTAATGTATATTTCCATCAATGAATGCCTTCTATCAATTCTTTTACTTTCAATTTTTTTGTGTCTATTAAATATAAAACCTTTCTTTTTATTTTTTTAAAGATTTAATTTATTTTTAGAGCGAGGGGAAGGATAGGAGAAAGAGAAAGAAAGAAACATCAATGTGTGGTTGCCCCTTATGTGACCCCAACTGGGGACCTGGCCCACAACCCAAGCATGTGTCCTGACTGGGAATTGAACTGGCTACCCTTTGGTTCACAGGCTGGCTCTCAACCCACTGAGCCACACTAGCCATGGCTCTTTTTTCTTACACAAGGTAAATTTTATGTGTATTTAAAGAATGTGTTAAAAATTCTTTTTCCTCTTTGGTGAGTTGCAATGTACACTATGTATATATTTATTTCCACTAATTTATAACTTTAATCTACATGCTTAAATTTATACATTCAATTAAACAACTTGTTTAATTAAAATTGTTTCTATTTGAACTTTTCCTCTGAAAGATAAGAAAACATTATTTTTCCCAACTCTTCCACTCTTTCTCTTCTCTTTTCTCCTCCTCCTCAGCTAACTCTTCCTGAGTTCAGTGTGTAACTCAGTAAACTTTTTGTAAACTCTGATATCATATAAATGTGATATCATTTGGTCCAGTGCGTGATGTCATGGTAAACTTTAAAAAAATCTACATGTACA
The DNA here is from genome assembly GCA_004024845.1 of Tonatia bakeri. Classification (NCBI taxonomy): domain Eukaryota; kingdom Metazoa; phylum Chordata; class Mammalia; order Chiroptera; family Phyllostomidae; genus Tonatia; species Tonatia bakeri. The sequence continues at coordinate 177,451 of PVIA01001229.1, forward strand.
AATAAACATCTGACTTTATAGGTAAAATCATTTTTATTTAACGTCCATTCTACATAGTAATAGATTTTATGGGAAGTGATATTCAAAATACTTAGCATCCAGCCTTAGGGACCAGAGTGCCAGATACTTCCCACTGAGCCCTGGTTGTTGGATGTGGGAAATCTAGTGGCTCCAGGGGCGGGATGAGGAGGATTGTGGGGGCTACTTGGGGACACTTGATGCTTAATCCTGATTTGCACATGAATATCCAATGGAGATTTTTTTTGATTATGAAAAGTTAATTAGGAAAAGTCCAACTTCTTTGGACACAAATCATCAAAAACAATACATTCTCATTATAACAAATGCCAACAAGGCAGGGCTAAATAGAGGAAGGAGTGTTGTAGTGCTTATTCCGCTATCCATTCCCACCCCAGCCCACCCCTCAGGGGTGACTGACAACAAGCATTACCAGTTGCCTTTTATTAAACTCAATTTTGTCTATGCCTATAGAAACAAGTGTGATTTCCTCATCATGTCTTCAATTTTTTAATTTAAAACATGTCAAACCTAGAAAATGTTGCAAAAAGTATACAAAAACACCCAGATACCCTTCACAGTTTCTTTCTTTCCCTATCTGCTTGGAAACATTTGAAAATTAGATGAGAATACATTAAAGACATCATAACAGACTTCACCACTAAGTTTTTAACACATATTTCCTAAGAAAAATTACAGTTGACCTTTGAACAACATGGGTTGGAATCATGTGGGTTCAATTACATGCAGTTTTTCAGTAAATACCTGTACTGTTTTTGATCCATGACCGGGAATTTGCAGATGCAGAGGGCCCACTTATGCATTGTTCAACACCATTTTATAATGTACAGGGGACTTGAGCATTTGCAGATTTGGGTATCCTTGGGGGGGCCTGACACCAATCCCCTGTGGATACTGAGAGACAATTAAGTTTTGGGGGCGCTACACACACATTTTTGACTATGTGGGGGTCAGTGCCTCTAACCCCTGTGTTGTTCAAAGGTCAGCTGTACATTCTTCCACCTGGCCATAATATAATTATCACACTTAGGAAATTTAACATTGGTATAGTAAAGTAAATACAGACCAAAATAAAATATCCCTGATCATTGCCATAATTGCTACAATGTCCTTTAGAGTTGTTTATTTAAATCCAAGATCCAATCATAATTGCACTTGACATTGAGTTGTCAGGTGTTTAATCCAGACGAGTTTCCCAGCCTCTTTATAGTTATTTCATTGCGCTGGCAGTTTTGCAGAATGTAGGTCAGTTGCTTTGCACAGGGTTTATATGATATTTCCTTGTGTCTAGAATAGGGTTATACATTTTGGCAGGAATTCTACATACGTGATGTTACCTTCTCAGTGTATCACAATAGGAGACACATGACACTGTCCTACTATGGCATTTAATCATTGGTTAAAGTGGTGGCTGCCATACTTCTCCCTATCTCTTCTCCAAGTATCTTTCACCAAATGCAGAGGTAGGCAAACTTTTTCTATGATGGGCCAGATAGTAATATTTTAGGTTTTATAGGCTGCATTAAGTCTCTGTCACATATTCTTTTTTTCCAACCTGTAAAAATGTGAAAACCATTCTTAGTTCAAGAACCATACATAAATAAACAAGGAGAATGATAATTCTTGTCTATATTAATCCTTACTTTAGTGATTTGTAAAATGGTGTCTTAAAATTCTTTTATTGTTTATACATTTATTAGTTGGCATTCCTCTACAGAAAGAACTGTCCCTCCTCTCCTCCCTTAAACATGTTTTTGGAATCAGTATAAAGTTATGAATCTGTATCTATTTTTTAATGACTGCAAAAGATGCTGAATGTGTTATTTTATTATTCAGCTAGAATTTACAGAGTGCACACTGTGCTAGTGACTGTGTGTGTAATGTTAAACATAAATAGATACAGTCCCTGTCACCGCGGCATGCGCCTTCTGGTGAAGGAAACAGGCATCAATAAAATAATTACAAATGAATGTAAACTCTCAGCTGTAGTTTACTGTAAAGGGGAACATTTATCATGAAGATATGAGCTGGTCAGGACAGTCTACACCCCTAAGGAGGTGATGACCTGGCTGAGATCTGGAGGATAAGTACCATTACTTGGGAAAAGGTGCTGTGAGGGCAGAGTCCTGAGGACAAGGGAGCAACCTGGAGATGGGTGGGAGCTGGGCGCACAGGTAGACCTAAATGCCAACCTGCAGAGTGAAAAGGCAGAAAGGATGCACAGGAAAAAATAGTGTCAAATGAGCACAGAAAGGTCACGGAACCAGGCCATGGATAGGGGGCTAGGGGTCATTATCCATAGAAGAATTTGGATCTTCTTCCAGAGAGCAAAGTGAAGTCAAGGAAGTGTGATTTATAGGTGGGGTGGTGCTCAGACCAGATGAACCTTGGAGAAAATAACTCTGCCAGTGTGAGATGATGGGAGAGATCCATGAGTCAGCCAGCCAGCCTGCCAGCCCTCAGTGAGGCTGGTAGAGAGAGGATGGCTACTTGGATAAACTGCTCTATTGGCTGTGAGATTGGCAAATCGAAAAAATGTACAATACAAAAGTAATGTGACTCTGAGTGTGGAAATATTCTATATTTTGATTGGGAGGTGGTCACATAGGTTTTCCTTCCTTACTTCCTTTTCACCTGAAGACATATTTTTCATTGCTTTTACTGAGAGGGGAAAGGAGAGAGAGAAACATTGATTGGTTGCCTCTGGTTCACTCCCCCAAGGATTGGGGATCGTTTGTGCCCCAGGGGATCATATGCATCCAGACCAGGAATCAAACCCACAACCTAGGTACTTTCCCTGACCTCAGGAATTGAACCCGCAACCTTTTGGTGTATGGGAGGACGCTCCAATCAACTGAGCCACACCACCCAGGGCACATAAGTGTATTTTTATCAAAATTACCAAGTAAGATTCAGGCATCTCATTACACGTAAATTTTACTTAAAAATGGTATCCTGTCAAGTGAGAAAGAAAGGCACAAAACAATATATATGGCTTAGTGGTACTAATATAAAAAAAGCAGCACCTGTCTGTACAATATCTCTGGGGGGACACACAGGAAATAATTATAGTGCTTGCCTGGTGGGTGGAGAGCAGAGTATCTGGAAAACAGAGGTGCAGGGAGGTATTTTACTGAATACTGTTTTTTACTTTGGGATTTTGAACTATGTGAAGGGGCTTGGAGATGTACTAGGGACAGGGTCAGGGAAGAGAAAGAATGACTCCAAAGTGGTCTGGCCTCCGAAATAGAGGGTTATGTCAATTACTGAAGTAAAGGTACAAATAAAAGATATCAGATCTAGTTCAGAATTGCTGGGAAGTGGGGGGAGGAGGGAATGTGACCCGAGGCACAGAAGAGGGATTGGTCTGAGGCAGGAAGAGACGTGGGGCCTTTCAGTGGGGAGAAGCAGGGCAGGATACATACAGACGAGGGTGGCAGGTTTGCATGGTGGGTGGCAATAAACATTACTTTTACATATATCTTTGTTGACTTTGCCACAGCTGACAAATTGAGAGAGATCAATACATTGCACTTTTTTCTCCCTTGAGTTAAAATTGTTTCAAATGCTGGGGTCAGGCAGATGGGTATCAAAGTGCCAGCTTTGTTATACTACACTTGGGATTAGGTAATTTACCACCTGGCCAGTCACTGGAGGTGAGGGGCACATGCAAGCTCGAAGCTAAACAGCATCCTTTGCAGGCAGAAATAGCCCACGAGAGAGCACGAGAGGCTGAGTTGCCAGTCCTTTTCCTTCTTCCAAAGGTACCAATTAGAGAAGAGTTTGAGGAAGCAGTGTTACACTAATTGATATGACTGCATGTGGAAACACGAAATGCAAAGGATTTCCTTCAGTATTCCCATAAACATGTTTATTTCTCTACACTTCTACCAAAATTGGGTGTCATGAATACTTTTACATTTTTATCTATTGAGTGGGCTAAAACTGTTACCTCATTATGGAGAGAGATTTCAACTACAGTTGCCCGGGACTCATTTTCATTTATTTCTGATTCAATTGGTTTGGCATGGCTCTCATTTGTGCATTTAAAAATGTTCAAAAATCTCATTCCTGGTAACCATGCTATGTATTGATAGTTACCACTGAAACAGCTCTGACATTTTATTGGGAGTGGGTGAGATGCTGTCAGCAAATACTTCTCTCTACCTTTGATTTTGTGCTTTGGTTATAAAATTGCTTTATTTCTAATCTAATCCCTTCTTTTCCCAATCAAAAGGCTGGGGTACGTTAAAATTCGTGGTGGTGGGTCCGCAGCCTCTGACCTCTAGCTGATCTGAGGTGAGGGAGAAACCTTGCTCTTTCTGAGGCCCGCCCTCACCTTCAGATCTCTGCTCCAGCTTGGAGTGGAGGGTGCTGGGAGGAGGCCCTGGCCTGCAGCACTGAGCTGGTTACCCAGCTCGGGAAATGTGGTCAAGCCCCAGCATCCTATTTCATTTTGGTTCAAGTTGTGCTGTGTCTGGCAACTATTCTTCGCCATTTGTAGGAAAAGGTTAAGGTTGTTTGAAGTTTCGGTTTAGTTTTCATTTTAATTGTTAGTGCCTTTGTTGATTTTTGTAGGTTTCATGGAGGAAGCCTTAAAAATGTCTATTTATTCTGCCATATTTCCTGGAACTTCTTCTTGCCTTCCCTGAATTAAAAAAAAAAAGCTCAGAAGTGTTTATGTTGAAAAGCAGTGGTTTCTAGCTCTACGCTTTCTTACCTGCCCTGAGGTGACTGTTTAAACAGATGTTTCAGTATGCACTGATTAAATCCTATGCTCAGACATTTTTCTCAATTTATAGATTTTAGATATTTTGATTCTCTCGTATTTGTGTTCTATTTTTAGATCTTTGCTTACTTATTAGATCAGTCATATTGGGCTACGTGATGTTTCTAATTCTGTTTATTTTGCTTCATATATTTTGAGTTATTAGATATGTCTACTTTTAGAAATATTATATCTTCCTGGGAGATTAACACTTTTATCATCACAAAGTGTCATTCTTTATCTGTAGTAATACTTCTTTACCTTGAAATTTGCTTTGTCTAAAGGAAACTAGACTTTTGGTGGTCAGCATACAATAGAGTACACAGATTCTGAATTGTAATGCTGTACACCTGAAATGTATATATTATTATTTAATTTTTAAAGAGAGTATGCCATAAACTAAGGATTAGGATTAATTCAATTCTATGCCTCTGCAGTCTATAAGCAAACAACCAAACAAACAAAACCAACAGATATGGAGACTTTGAGGTCCAAGCTTTCACAGTGTTTCCCTGATCCTTCCAGTCAAGCTACCCCTCAATCTGTTATTAAAAGATGTAAATAAAGTTCACTGCTGAGACAAATAGGAACAAAAATTCACTGTGTTTGATATTAGTGTGTACATGCCAGCTTTCTTTACTTAGTGTTTGCATATAGCATCCTTTCACGTTTGAAAATCCTCATATTTAACATGTATTTATTATAAGCAAAATCTAGTTGGACATTTGTGTATTCGTATCTAATCTAATGACCTTTGACATGAAGCCAGAATATATTCAGTCCAGCAATACTGAATGCGGTTACCGATTTATCTGGGTTTCAGTTTACAATCCTACTATTTACTTTCCATTCATTTCATCTGTTTTATTTTGCCCCTTTACTCCTTTCTTCCTTTTTGTGGAATGAATCAAATATTTTTATTATTACATTTACTTTTTATTAGTTATACAGTCTTTTATTATTCTTTTATTTATTACCCTAGAGACTGTCATGTGGATCCTTGACCCCCTGGCATAAATGCTAAATTAGTAAATTTATTGCTTCGATACGATGCCAAAACCTGAGAAAACTTCCACTCCATTCAGCTCACCCCCACCTTTTGTGTGATTGTGATGAGTTTTATTTCTTCACATGTTTAAAAACTTACCAAACATTATCATGAAGATGTATTATTATTAGATTAAAATATAATTATTACTCAGGTTACTACACATCAGCCATTTCCAGTGCTCTGTGTTCTCTGTCTCTGTTCCTCCCTCTGGAATCATATTTTTTCTACCTGAATAACTCACTATAACATAGAATGGTTGGTGACCAATCCTCTGTCTCTATGTCTAAAATGTATTTACTTCGCCTTTAATTTTTTTAATCATAGTTTTTTTTAAGGCTTCACTTTTTTATGTTTTAAAAATCAACTATATTACAGATAATTTACGTACAATAAAATGCACTTGTATTAGGGGTGCAGTTTGATGGGTTTTGAGAAATGTAGAAACCTTTGTAACTATCACCATAATCAAGAAGTAAGCATTTCCATCAGTCCAAAGATTTTCTTTGCCCCTTTGCTATCAACGCCCCTCCCAGTCTCTACTGCAGGCGTCCATTGATTTACTTTCCTGTCGCCATAGATTTGTTTTGCCAGTTCTAGAGTTTCATAAGAATGAGAAAATGGAGTATATATTCTTTTCTGTCTGGCTTCTTTTACCCAGCATAGTGTTTCTGCGCTTCAACCATGTCATTCTGGGTATCTGATTTGTTCCTTTTAGTCAGTGAGTAGTAGCTCATGGTATGAAGATTCCATAATTTGTTTGTCCATTCACCCATCCATGAGCATTTGGACTGTGTCCAGTTTGGGCTGTTAGGAACATCCTGCTCCAGTTTTGGAGCAGAGCTGCTATGAACACTCAGGTAAAATTGATGTTGTGGGCTTTATTTCTCCAAGAAAAACACCTAAGACTGAAAGTTCTGAATCTGGAGTAGTTGTATGTTTAACTTTATAAGAAACAGCCATACAGTGTTTTTAAATTATCAAAATATTTACATTCCCTGCAGCATTGTATGGAAGTTCCAGTTGCTCCACATTTTTGTCATCACTTGGTAATGTCATGTGTCTTAATTGTATCCATTCTACCGGTCGTGCAGTAGCATTCCATCGGACTGGTTTTAGTTTGCATTTCCTGATGACTAAAAACGTTGGGCATTTCTAAAATGTGCTATTGGCCATTCATATGTCTTGCGAGGTGTTATTCTAAACATTTGTCTATTTAAAAAATTGAGTTATTTTCACATTATTGAGTTACAAGACTATATATAATCATACATCATATGTAATAATTATAATATTTACCTGTTTGTGACATGTCTTTTCATTTTTTCAAAGGTGTCTTCTGAGGTGTAAACAATTTTAATTTTGATGAAGTAAAATGACCGTTTCTTTTTATTATGTGTGTTTTTTGTGTACTATTTAAGAAATTTCCACTTATCCAATGTTGCAAAGATTTCTCCTGTTTTCTTTCAAAAGTTTTTGGCGTTGGCTTTTACATTTAAGTCTACAATCTACTTTGAGTTAACTTTCTGTGTATGGGATAAGGTTAATATCAAAGTTAAATTATTTCTACATGAATATCCAGTGTCCAGCAAAATCTGATGAAAAGACTATTCTTTTCTCCACTTAATTAACTTGGCACTTTTGTCAAAAATTGATTGACCATGTATGTGTAGATCTATTCCTTATCTAGTATGTGCTTTGGATCTTCCTGTCCATTATTTTGCTAAAACCACAATCTCTTGATTAGCTTTACAGTAAATCTTGAAATCAGGGAGTCCTTTCCAATTTTCTTCTTTTTAAAAGTTGTTTCATCTATTGCATGTCCTCTGAATTTATATATAAATTTTAGAACCAGTTGTCAAGTTCTGCAGAAAAGGCTTTTTGGTATTTTGATTTGGACTTGTAAAGATAAATTTATTTTTGATCTTTACTTTCTCTCAACAGTGTTTTGCAGTTTTTAGTATATAAATCTTGCACTTATTTTGTTAAGCTTATTCCTAATATTTCACATTTTTGAGACCATTGTAAATGGTGCTATTTTTCAAATTTCATTTTCCAATTTCTTATTTCTGGTATTGATCTTTTACTTTATGACCTTGCTAAAGTTACTTGTTAGTTCTAACAGCTTTCTTTTGCAGATTTCTCAAGATTATCTATGGATGTACTTATATTGGCTTTCAATGAAAACAATCTTACTTTTTTTCTTACTAATATATATGCACATTATTTCTTCTAATTGCCTTATTTCACTGTTGGATCTTTCAACAAGTTTTCAGTCAAAGCCTATTCCTGATTTTAGAGGGATAGCACTCACCTTTGGCTATTTGGTGTGATGGTAGCTCTAAGTTTTTGTTGATGTTCTCTGTCAAATTCTATTCCTACTCTCTGAGAGTGTTTCTGATAAATGCGTGTGGAACCTCACTCAGGGCTCTTCACATGTGCATGAGGATGAGCATGATTTTCTTCTTCTCTAAATGTGGTAAATGACACAAATTCATTTTAAAAAAATTTCAACCAATTTAGTTTGTTTGGGAAAACTTCACTTTTTCAAGTTATATTATCTTTTTTATGCATTGCTAGCTTTAGTTAACTAATATATTGTTCAGGCTTCTGCATTTATATTCATTTTCTTGTAAAGAATGTATTTGATTTGAGTTTGGTAACAGGGTAACACGGGCCTCATAAAGTGATGAGACACATGATCCTGTATTTTCTGAAAGATTTTGATAATATTGTTTGTTGATATTCATTAAATGTTTGTTAGGATTCACCAGAGAAATCATTGGGGCATGAAGGGGTTTCTTTTTGTTTTTGGAAGGAGGAGTTTATTAATTATGAATTAAATTTCTTTAAGAGATAGATATAGGGCTATTCAGGTTTCATATCTCTTCTTGGATCTGTTTTGTTAACTTGTATCTCTGAAGGAATTATTCTATTTATCTTTATCAAATTTATTGGAATAAAGTTGTTTATAATATTCTTTTGTTATTTTTAGTGTCTTGAGGATTTATAATGAATCCTCTTTCATCACGTATAATCTTGGTACTTTTGTTTTCTCCACATTTTAAAATCAGATTAGATAGAGATGTATCAATTTTATTGACATTTACATTAATTTTTTCTATTGTTTATCCATCTTCTATTTTACTTTTTTCTGCTCTTATTTTTATTATTTCCTTCCTTCTGTTTTCTTTGGGTTCATTTTCCTTTTTTTTCTAGCTTCTTAAAGTGGAATCTGGAATATTTGCTTTAAACTTTTCATCTTTTTCTAAAATAAGCATTTTAAGCTTCAATTTTTCTTCTCAGCACTGTTGTAGCTGCATCCCAGAAATTTTAAAATATTGTGTTTTCATTTTATTTGGTTCAAAATATTTTTAAAGTTCCTCTGTGGTTTATTCTTTGACTCATGCATTATGTGAAACTCTGTTTTACTTATAAAATATTTGAATATTTTTCAAGTATCTTATTGTTATTGATTTCTAATATATTTCCATTATTGTCAGAGAATGTGTTCTATGATCTCAATAGTTTTGAGTGTATTGAGAATCCATCTGTAGCCCAACATATGGGCTATATTTTATGAACATTCCACGTGTACTTGAAAAGCTTGTATATCTTACAGTTATAGATAAGAGTATATAGAGGGAGGTGGGGAGGGATGGGTGAATGGGCTGGAATGGGAGTAAAAGGTAGAAAACTGTACTCGAACAATAATTAAAATAAAAAAATCCAAAAATAGAGTATATAGACTATAGAGTATATTAATTCAATTTAGTCAAGTGATTTGCTAGTGTTCCACAAGTCTTCTATATCTTTACATGTTTTATCCATTCTGAGAGAATCGTGTTAAAGTTTCCCACTATGTTTATGGACTTGTTTTTTTTTTTTAAGATTTTATTTATCTATTTTAGATAGAGGGGAAGGGAGGGAGAAAGAAGGAGAGAAACATCAATATGTGGTTGCCTTTCATGCACCCCCTATTGGGGCCCTGGCCCACAATCCAGGCATGTGCCCTGACTGGGAATCAAACCAGCGACCCTTTGGTTCACAGGCTAGAACTCAATCCACTGAGCTACATCAGCCAGGTATGGACTTGCTGTTTTTGTCATGTATTGTGCTTCATGTATTTTAAACCTTCATTATGAGTACATTTGAAATGTTATATTTTTAACAGATTGACCATTTATAATTATGAATTGACCCTATTTATCTTTGCCAATATTTCTTATCTAATATTAATATAACTGTTCTTTCTTAGATGAATATTTTCATAATGTCTTTTTTAATCTTTGTACTTTTAACCTACTTGTGTTTGTATATTTAAAGAGTGTTTCTTATAACTAGTCTTACTATATGTTTATACAGCCTGATGATCTATGCCTTTTAATTACAGCATTAGACTCTGTAAATGAAATGTAATTCAAAATATATTTAGGTTTAAAGTTACCATCTTTTGTTTCTCTTCTATTTGTCCCATCTATTTTTTTGTTCACTTTTTCCTCTTTTCATGCCTTCTTTAGTGTTATTTTCCACTATTCCATTTTATCTCCTGTATTGGAGATTATTTGCTATATCTCTTTGTGCTCTAGAATTTACACGATGCACTGTCAATATATATCAGTCTAATGCTAAATAACATTATACCCCTCATAGATAATGCATGTTATAACAGCATCATATAATAGCATGCTCCCATTTTCTCCCTCCTATCTTTTGTGTTGTTGTATACATTTTACTTATACAAATATCATAAATTCCATAATAGATGGGTATTATTTTTGTTTTAAATAGTCAACTGTCTTTTAAAGGGACCTAAACGTCAGAAAAATTATTTAAATTTACTCACCATTTCCAGCTCTCCTCATTCCCGAGTTTCTATTTGTTATTACTTTACGTCAGCCTGATAGCAATAAATTCTTTTTCTTCTCGTTTATCTGAAAAACTCTTTATGTCACCCACATTTGGAGAATATTTCTTCTGGATAGAGAATTTTGGGGATTTTTGTTTTCTTTTTAAGCTCATTCAAGTTGCTGTTTGATTATTTTCTAGCTTGCATTATTTCTGAAAAGAGGTTGATGGTTTCTTATTTTTTGTCCTCCTGCTACACATACTGTGTGCCCTTTCCCTCTGGTCACTTTATGATTTTGCTCTTTGTCACTGGTTTTCAGTAATTTGATCATGATGTACCATGGTGTGATTGTCCTGGTTTTTATCCTGCTTGGGGTGCACTGAGCCACTTGGATCTGTGTATGTATAGCTTCTATCAAATTTGGAAAATTTTAGCTGTTATTTATTCAAAAAAATTTTCCTGCCTCACTTTCTCTCTCTCTCTCTCTCTCTCTCTCACACACACACACACACACACTCTCTCTCTCTCTCTCTCTCTCTCTCACATTTCAGATTTTAAAATCCAACTTGATAAATCACTTCATGTCTCACAGGTGACTGCCATTTTCAGTGCTTTTTTTTCTGTGCTTCAGTCTCTGGTGCTGTGCCGTCAGGTTCACTTTTCTTTTTATCTGCAGCATCAAATCTTGTGTCATGACCATCAAGCAATTTTTAATATTAAATACTAAATTTTCAGCTCTAGAATTTCATTTGCTTTTTAAATAGTTTCTGTAGCGATTTTTCTACCTCGGTTAGATCACCCGGCTGTCTGACTAACTATAAGCGATTTTCAAACCTCGCTTTAATCACTTGCCGTTGCATGCAGAACCCAGGGCTTTCCTGGCTATGAACATGCTTAAACATACTTGCTGTTGTGTGCAGAACCTGGGCCTTTCCCGGATATGAACACGCTTAAACATACTAGAAATAATCATGCACAGAAAGAGTTTTCTGAGTGGAAGTCAGAGGTGGAGCGCTCACTCTCCAATTCTTAGAGCCGCCCCGGGCTCCCCTCCTAAGGGGGAAAAGCCTCTTTCTTTGTCTCCGTGGGTTTTTATTGACAAAGCAGTCACAGATTGTGGATTGACAGTCTGGCAGAAGGGATCAAAGGGGACACGTATCTTACAAAGGTGTTAACAGAGTTTCTGTTGTGATTCTGGGCAGAGATTGGAGTTTTATCATATGAAAAGACTACAGGTTTTAAAGGTTTCCTGACTGTGCCTTCAAATTCCAAGTTAATAACATCCTCCAGCTAACAGATCTCACAGGATTTTGCATATTCTTTGTCCCAGGCCTGATTACCCCGGGGGGTCCACTGTCTCCGGTCCCAGCTAGCCCCTTTGGCTGTTTGCTAAACGCTGGAGACTCTGGCTGCAAGGAGACTTGGATTTCTCACATCTGAGTACAAAGACTCAGGCTAAAAGGGGGCAGGGGTAGATGCTGATCACCTCTTCCTTTCCACAGCCCCTTCAATTATTTCCACAGTCTCGTGTGACTTATTTCACAGAGGCCTTTACGAGATCAGCCCCTGTCTTAGGTCCATTCTCTATCCTAGAGAATTGTTACCCGTCATTGGAAACTGATCTAGCATTAAAGGCCAGGGGGAACAAGTTTTGTCTCCTTAGTGGCTCCTGATCAGGAGGTTTCTCACTCAGCCTAAGTCACAGGGGGTCACAGCTTCCTGAGACCAGGCAGGGTGGTCCCCAACAAGTTTCCATTCTTTTGCTTATTGTATTCATGTTTTCCTATAATTTCTTGAGCATATTTATAATGGCTACATGAAAGCCCCTGTCTGCTAATTTCATCATTCCTGTTATTTTCTTCTGTTCTATGTACACTATGAGTGTTATGTTGTAGAATTTCTGGATTTTGTTTTTGTCTTTTAAGAGTTTTGAAGTTTTTTTGTTAGGCAGATAAGTTACTTGAGAACCAGCTTTACCCATCTGATAATTTTCAAAGCTTCTTTAGGGTAGTAGAGAGCTTCTATTTTAACACTATTTCAGTCCTACTGCTAAGGTACAATCTGCCTGAGTCTCTACTGTAATCCCAGGTGTTCTCTTTTTATTTAAATAAATATTTTATTGTTATTCTATTACTGGAGAATATTATGCAAAGTGAAATAAGCCAGACGGTGAAAGACAAATACCATATGATCTAACCTATGAGAGAAACCTAATAACAAAACAAACAAATGAGCAAAATAGAACCAGAGGCATGGAAACAAGGAACAGACTGACAGTGGCTAGAGGTAAGCAGGGAGGGGGATAAGGGGGGAAAGAAGGGGGAGGGACTTGTCAAGTTACATGTATAAATGACTCATGGACATGGACAACAAGGTGGGGATTGTCTAGGTTCAACAGAACTTGAATGTCTCCCAGTTCTTTCTTACCCCTAGAAGCTGTTCAACTTACAGCTCTCCACCAACTTTTTGCCTGATCACATGGAATTGCATCCTGTGTGTGCACATCTTAGTTGTCAGTCAGTAACTGTAAGGAATCCCTATAAAGATATTCTCAGCTCTTTACCTATATAGCTTTCTGTTTTCACATTTCTGATTGAAAAATTCTGCCTAAGTCTTCACAAACTCTCATCTCTGTCTCCTCAGTTCAGTGGGACTGCTGTGCTCTGTTTTGGTTTATTTTCCATTTACGGTGGTATGGAAAATGCCTACATGCAGAAAGCTGGGCAACTGCAGGGCTCACCTCATTTGTTTCTCTTCTCACATGGATCACAGTCCTGCATTGGCTATTATCTAATTACTGAACATTTGTGTATTTTGTCTAGTTTTCTAGTTGTTAAACACTTAGGGGTAAGTCTGGTACTAGCTCAGAAACAAAAACCCCTCAGCTTTCCTTTTTCATGTGAATTTTCACAGTATTCAGAATTTTAGGTGGACAGTTATTTTCTTTTAGACTGTTAAAAATTGTATCAATGGGGTTGTAAGTTTTATAATTTTGAGAAATCATCTGTTTTTCCTCCGAAATTAGTGTGTGTGTGTGTGTGTGTGTGTGTGTGTGTGTGTGTGTAAAGGAGAGTGGAACTGGCATCTTTTAATATTTTGTCTTTGGTCTTTAGAAATGTAATTATGATTGCCTACATGTGGTTTTCTTTGTATATATCCTGCTTGGGGTTTCTAAAACTTCCCAAATCTATGGCTTAATGTCTTTATCAACTTTAGAAAATTCACAGTCAGTATTGCATCACTCCCTTCTTTCTCTCCTTTCTTTTTAAGAATTCAATGACATGTTTGCCTATTGACCATGTTCTGTGTATCTCTTAAGCTCTTTTCTCTAGTTTTCACTCTTTCTTCTCTTCACCGTTTAGTAGAGTATTTTCTACTGGCCTAACAGTTCATTAATCTTTCCCACTTTATCTAATCTGCTTTATATACATGTATTGAGTGCACTTTTTGTTGGATTTCAGAATTACTATTTTATGTTTTTAAAGTAAATTCTACTTCTTCCTTGAGGAATTTATGTCTTGTCATTTATTTTCTTGAACATTTATTGTAATTCTTTTATGTTTTTTAATGTTTGTTTTCTGTAATTTTAATAATGGATCACCTATGTTTTTATTGTCTGCTTTTTCTCTTGTTTTTTTTTTCTAATTTGGCCCTGTCATCTGGCATGTTTGGAAAATTTTTATTAAATGCCAGATGTTATTTTTAAAAAATTGCAGTGGCTCCACATGTTGTACTCTCCCCTCAGAGAGACTTTAATTTTCATCTGGCAGGCAGTCAGGATTGATGTAGATTACCCTTTGCTAATCAATAACTGAGGTAATTTGAAGATAGATACGAATCTCTGAAGGTTTTTGGTTTGCACTTAGTCTTAGTGGATATAGTCTGTCAAGAGCTTCAACTGAAGCCCTAAGCTTATCTGTGCCCTTGCTGCTTGGGAGATTCTAAGTTCCAGTTCTTGTTCTGTTGGCGTTATGAGATTCCTGAGTCTTCTCCTTCACTGTATAGTCACTTAGCTGCCGCTTTGTTTCTTTCCTTTGCCTTTTACCCAGTGCAGCATCAAATGAGGCAGATGTCGTCAAGGGACAAAATGGAGCAGAATGACGCAACAAGTTTTCCGAGGTTTCCTTTCCCTTGGGCTTTAGCCCCTCAGATCCTGGCGGTAGTGGTAGCCCTGAAACCTGATTATTTTCTCTCTTTGCTTATACTACTCTCAAGATCTCAGAGATTACTTTCTTTTTGGCCTTTTGGTACAAAGCTACTTGGAAATCAGCGCTTCCAAAAGGAAAGGCAGCAGAGAATGTCAGGCTAACACCAATGACGTTCTCTTCTCTCTGGACTCTTGGCCTCATTCTTGAGTTCTTACCTTTGATTCCATTTTTTTTAATTGGCTAAGACAAGTCTTTGAGTGTTTGTTTTTTTTCCCAGAAAAAGTAAAAAGCCATCTATTTTCTCACTGGTTTCATTGGAAAGATATTTTTCTCTTACTTTCATACATGATAACCACCTCAGTGAATGTACAAGCCCTGGATGAGACAATTTGACCCTTTAAGTTTATTGGTTCATTTTTCTTTTGTGATCTGTTACATACAGTTCCTGAAACCAACCTTGATTTTTTCTTTGATGATAACTTGTTTTTTCTTAGTTGATAACTTGAATTTTTCTCTAGCCAAGAATTAAAAAAAATTATCACCATATATGTCAATATAATTTATTTTTATTAATAATCATGTAACAGAGTGAACCGTTAGTTTTTTTAAAGCAATGTGTTATTCTTATAGGTATACTCTCTATGTTTATTGCCTTGAAATAAAATACATACAAGACTTTTTTCTCATGTTTTAAAATAGTAAGCCAATATTAAAAATATTTACTGTATAACATTCATATGAGATATTTCTAAAAAGTAGAAGTCCTCCAGTACCAATTCTCCAGAGTTAGTCAAGTAACTGGTAGCATTTCAGTTATAGTCCATGCATATATATTATGTTCATATGGATACAAAGCTTTTTTTAAATAAATGGTATCATGCAAATTATTTTGCAACACTTCACAATATAGTTTGAACATCTCACCCAGTCAGTAAATTTTTCTGGCTATTTATTGCTGCATAACAAATCACCCCCAATTAAGTAGCTTAAAGTAACAATTTATTACTACCTCTTTTAGTCTGTGGGTCAGGAATTTAGGTAGGGCATAGTGGAGATGGCTTGTCTCTGTTCTATAATATATGGGGCTTCAGCTCAGACGATTCTATGGCAGGTGCTTGAGTAGATGGAAACTGGACAGATTTCTCTCTCTCTCTCCCCACTCCTCCATTTCACTGCCTTCACACATCTTCTCCACATAACTAGCCTGGGCTGCCTCACAGCCTGGTGGCCTCGGGGTAATTGGACTTCTTAGATGGTGATTCAGGGCTCCATGGGTATTCCAAGGGACAGGAAGTGAAAGCTTCAAGTTTCTGAAGTTGTAGGCCTGGAAACTGGTCAAAATAACTTTATTCTATTAAAGAAGTAACAGATTTTGTCCAGGTTCAAGGGTAGGGAGAGATAGATCCCAACTCTTTACTTTTTTAAGATTTTATTTACTTGTAGAAAGAGGGGAAGGAAGGGAGGAAGAGAGGGATAGAAACAGCAATGTGTGGTTGCCTCCCACACAGCCCCAACTAGGGACCTGGCCCACAACCAAGGCATGTGACCTGACTGGGAATTGAACTGGTGACTCTTTGGTTTGTAGGCCAGTGCTTAGTCCACTGAGCTACACCAGCCAGGGCAGATCCCAACTCTTAAAGAGAGTGAGTTCGTGGCTCACTAGTAAAAAATTATTTACATTATTCTGACCTGAAAAAAAACCAACCCAGAAACATCCGAAGGCCTCAAAAATTCTCACCTCCTATAGAACAAGGCTCAGGCTTGATGTCCTGGGCCTGTTTCTCTAAAGCAGGTTCAGTTGAATAAATCTCCTTGGGTGAAGTTCTCAATCTGAAGATCTGTGAACTGAAAAGACAAGTTATCTCCTCCCTCCTCTTCCCTAATCACCCAACATACACCAGTGAGGCAAATACAGAATGACTGTAATAAATACCTCATTCAATAATGGAGGGTATGGGAGGTATTCTTGTAGCAGTAACTGGTTCATAGCAATTTTGAAATCAGTCTGGGAATATGTCATCCATTCCTTAATTCAAGCCCAGTCCTGTTTCTTGGGAATGATTCTCCATGGCTCTTGACATCACCTTTTGGACTCTTAGTTCCCTTATCTGAGTCATTCTCCCCCTTCCACTAGAAATGGCCCCTGTTTGCAGCCTGTTTATTGCCTCTTGGATTCCGGATTCAATACCTCCTTTCATTTCTTACTGTCTTTGCCCCTTCAGTCCCAAGCTGTTATACTTTATTTAAAAAGTTTGAAGGCTCCCTGTGATTCAAATTATAATCCACCCATTAGACAAGAGCCATACTTACAAACCTCTTTCAGAATAGAACCTTCTCTATCTTCAGTCTCCAGTGAGGCTGCTGAGAGACCATGTTGATAAGAGCCTCAGAAACTCTTGTAGACATGCCCTTAAATATGTGTGAAGTCTTAACAAGGGACCTTATAGCCCCATCCTTAACTTAATCTTTATCTGGAGACCACATGTTAGTGCCCTGGATTTGAAGTTTTCACTTGGACATACCAGAATGAGGAAGTTATCCTAATTCAGCAAGTCCTGGTTCTTTCTATTTCCTCTAAGTTCTACTCAAAAATCAAAGTAGTTTCTTCTCTAACTCATGTCTACTTGTCTTTTACATAGGCAACTAGAAAAATTCAGTTGACACTTTCTCATTCAACTTGGAAATCTCCTTAGTCGGAGGCATGAGTTCGTTGGGTATCCTTTCCGGTTGTCACATTTTGCTGTCCTACCAGCATGTGACTCAGGTGCTCTTTTCTCCAGCTTCCACCAACAGTTTTCCTGGCATTCTCCAAGTCCCCTCCCAGAGTCTCCCCTTACCTTGCCGCTTTTGATAAGGATCTTTCAGGGCACTTCTAGCTTCTCCCCATTTTCTAGTCCCAAAGCCAGTGTTTTAAGTTCTTGTTGCAGCAGCATTCTACTTCCAGACACCAAATTTTGTTCTGGTTACCTGTTGCTGCCTAACAAACTCCTCTAAAACCTCTTGTCTCAAAGCAGAGAATGTGTTGGAAAGAATCCAAAGTATTCTGTGCTCTGTATTTAATGGAATACAAGAAAAACTTTACCCTCCAACATATGCTTGCCCAAATAATTTTTCCTTTTCTGCCTATTTCTGTTTGGAATATAACACACCACTTTATCACTCCTACCCTTGACTGTCTTGGGCACTGGAAGTAGATTTACCATATTTTTAGGACTATAAGATGCACTGGACCATAAGACACACCTAGGTTTTAGAGGAGGAAAATAAGGAAAAAATTTTTGAAGCAAAAAATGTGGTAAAATATTTAATAACCTGTGACCCTGCTCCACCACTGCCTGCCCCCGCCCCCCCCGCCCCCACAGTGAGCTAGGTAAGCTGCATTCGGACTATAAGGTGCACCCCCATTTTCCTCCCAAATTTGTGGGAGTGTGTCTTATAGTCTGAAAAATACGGTACTTAGTGAGGGTAAAACAAAAGAAGGAAGGCTAGGGGAAGGGAAGAGGTAGAGGCAGGAATGACTTTGGCCATGTGGTAAGGTAGCAATTGTCCAGGTGTCTGATTTGTGTGCCTCTGAGTCCCAAAGCTAGAGGTAGGTGGTTGAATCAAGTTAATGTTTATTTCTAGCTGTTCCCTGGAGGGCTGAATTATTCTGGGTTGGGCAGAATATTTATACTAAATCCAGTTGGAAATTTTTCATAAAGGAAAGTCCCTCTCACCCGATTTGTTTTATGTTGATTTGAGCTCCAATTCTTACAATGGTACAAGATTTCCTTTGGTATTTTAATAAAGAGGAGCAGACGCATTTTGACCCTTAATAAATATATATTGAACAAAAGAATAAAACTTGAAGCAAGGGTAACAGGGCCTTTGACACTGCAACTCCCTTAACATGGAAGTCCCCAAATTGTCATCGCTGGTGAGGACCAGGAAACTGCATTAGGTGTGCCCACCAAAGTTTGCCACCTGGCTTCTCTAGTTCTTGAGGTCCCTTGAGCTTAGTTTCCTCAATTCCTCCCCCTCTCCCAAGGTAATGTCTTTGATATGTGTCACTCACTAATTTATGCTAACATTTGTTGAAAGCTTATGTTATGCCTGGAACTGAGTTAGCTGAGGGGACTGCTATTCGTGTCATCACATTGAATCTTTATAACAACTTTATGGGGAGATAAGTACTGTAATTATTCCCATTTTACAGATGAGCACAGTTGAGATTTGGAGAGAATGACTTGCCCAAATTGACACAGGCAGTAAGTGAGATCAGAGAACTTCTGCCAGAGGTGTCCCACCCTGGTTAAATGGTGACCCCTACATTTCACCATGTCTGTATATAGACTGGCCAAGGGGCTTTGGTGACACAGTTGCCTTCCAGAAAGTGACACACAATTGCTTCCATAAAAAACAGATTGGTACAAGATACAGCTTTCATCCAAACTAATAGAGAAGAGGGAAAGATCATGCCAAGACACCACTAAGTCTATCAGTTCATCTGCCCACAACCCTTCATGAAGACTCTTGGAAACACCTTCTATGCACATCTCTTAACTATGTACATAAGATTCAGCCAGTGGCTCAAAAGATTATTAGGTAACTTGGAAAGTGCAGCTATTACCAGAAAAGATAGTAATAATATAGAGTAGCAAATGCTAAATGACAAAGGTGTAGTACCCTTAATGAGTGCTATGGGGACTCAGGAACCACGCCCAGGCTGCAAGCCAGGAGATGCAGATAAGGAGGGGACCTTGCTTAACTTGTGCCGCTGGCTGGCAGTGCCAATGCCCACACTTCTGGGCAGCTGCACCAGCCAGCAGAAAGGTGATGGCTGAGCTGTTCGGATGAGATGCTTGTGGCAGCATTGCCTGCTTCATTTCCGATTGGTGTAAGAATTTTTATGCTCCATCTTTTCTTTGATTCTGGGAATTGGAGTTGTCTGAGCTGGTGAGCAGTCTTTCTGCCACCTGGAGCAGGCAAGAAACGGGAGAACCTGGAAAGGAGAGTGCTGTAAAAAAAGGCTAGCATGCTCCAGCCTGGTGGGTTGTTCCTTCTCTGATGGCACTCAGGGAGGAGCAGAAAGGAACTGGCAGACTTCTGAGTTTGTCAATGGGACGGACTGAGATCCACCTTGCTGTTTTCACTTTTACTTGCAACGCAAACCTTCCTTTCACTGTGTATTCCCTTAGCCTCTGGGCACATGAGAGGTAGACAAGTGGGGAATAGGAAAGGTGACTGGAGACTCTAAATTAAGCTAATATGCTGTCCTTGAGGCATGGGGCAGAAGAGAAAAAGGGGGTCTGTCTGCGAATGGACTTGACAGAGGTCAGCGCTGGGCGGGTTGCAGATAGTCTTCAAGATTTCTAGCTCCCACCTGTGTCCAAGCACCCTCTCTCTCTCATCAATCTACTATTTGACCTTGGAGGTTGGCGGGCAGCGGCCAAAGACATGCCTCCCTGGATGGTGGTAAGGGTGGGCACGCCAATCCTCCGCTTCCTCCACCCATTTCAGCTGCCCCAGCACGGACGCAGGTGTGATTGTGGCCCAGGGGCGTGGGCGCTGGGGATGAAGTAGTTAAGGTGGGGGGCGCCTGGGTGAGTTGTCCAATACCGAGGAACAGCAGTTTGCCAGAGTTAACGTGGGCAGCTTCTTTGGGTAGGAAAGGAAGGAGGACAGTCTGCCAAGCTCCAGCTCGCCCCCCGCGTGTGCCTGTGTGTGCGCGCGTGAGTGTGAGTGAGCGCGCCGAGGCGTTCCTCAGGTTGCGCTGCCTGGAAACCAAGGGAGCTTGGTTATTGGCAAGGCGACGGAGTGGGGGTGGGGGCTCCCCGACCCTGGGAGAAGCTCGGAGCGGGCTGCCGAGGCGAGCTGAACCCCGGCTCCTCTTGTGCGCTAGGGCAGAGCGGGGCGGGCACTGCAGGAGGCCTCCAGGCCCCTGGGGGCCCGCCGGGGTGGAGCTGGGGAGGAGGCGAAGCTGCATGGAGTTTCTAGGGCGCGCAACTCCAGCGGAGCCTCGGCCACTGGGCTCCCGGGCGCAGCGAGACAGCCGCGCACATGGGCTGAGACCGCGCGCCGTGGCTCTGCACGGCCAGCGGGAACGGGAGGGGTAGAGGAGCGGCGCGCGGTGCCGGGGTGCGGGGCAGGCGTCCCCAGACGGGAGCCGAGGACAAGGACAGGGAGGCACGCGCCCAGATAGCGCTCCCAGCCTACGAGGGGCTCGTGCGGGCTCCGCGCGTGCTAGGGGAGCGGCCTGGGGCGCCGTGGGAGCCGGCGGCAACGAGGATGCCGGCGCGGGGACGCGGCTGCCGGCTGGGTGTGTGAGCGTGCAGCGGAGAGCTGCCCGCTGGCGCCCGCATCCGCGCCACCCCCTCCCTGCGGGCCTCGGAGGGAGCCCCCAGCACCGCGCCTAGGCGCTACCGAAACCGGGCTTGGGGGCTGTGGGCCAGTGCGGCTGGCCCTGGCCCATCGAGAGGTGAGTGCTGCCTCCCTCTTGCCCCCTCCCCTAGTCTGCTGCCCTCGCCTTCCCCGCGGCGTTCTCGCCCCTCCCTTCAGTGCCTAAAGCCCACCGCTGTAGCTGCCCCGGTCTCTGGAGTGGGCGGGCAGGCGGGCGGCTGACAATGCTTTCCATACCTGTTGGCCAGGCAGAGGGCATCCTAGCTTGCCTGAGCCACCTTGCTCTCCCTTGGGGTGGTGCCTGGACTCCCGCCGGGGGCGTGGGGCTGGGAAAGGGGCAGTGGGTGTCCCACTTGGGTGTCTTGGAACTGTGCGGGCTGTAGGTTGGGAGCTCGGCGCCTGGGCGGTGGGAAGAGAAAGGAGGGCAGGGGAGCCGCACACCGCAGCCCAGGTGGGTGAGCAGCGCGGCTTCCAGGTCTTCGGGAAGCCGGGAGTCATGGCGATCAGGCGAGGCGGGAGGCGGGAGGCAGGAGGCAGGAGGCAGGATTCCCTCCACCTCCGGTCCCTAGCGCTGGCTGCTCGCCTTCCTGGGCGCACGCTCCTAGCCGCCACCGGATCGGGGTCTGGGGCCCTGCGGATAACTGGGAAGGCCTCTGGCAGCCCAGAATGGGACCTGGTTACTGCTAAGCTGGTCCGTGGGCCACAAGCAGCTTCATGGGTCCGGCGCCCGGGCAGCGGCGGGCTTCGGCTCTCAGGGTAGTTCGGTTTGAAACGCGCGTTCGTTCTAGCCTCCCTGGACTGGCGCCACAGGGAGTGAACTTCCTGAGACTTGGCCTGAGGGCGTCTAGGCAGCAGCAGGTAGTTCTGGGACCAGGCTAGGGGCAAGGGCGAGTGGGAACGCCTCATACCCGCGGGATGATAGTGCGGAGGGTGAGCTAAGGGGTTCGTTTTGCTTCCTAGGCGCCAGCCACGTGCGCCCTCTGCCCCCATCCGCAGCAGCATTTCCCACTGCTCTTTTTGCTTCGGAGAGGCGAGTGTGAGGAAGGCGCCTTTCTTACGGTTGGTTTGAAGCCCTTAGCCCAGGTGAAGTGCTGACTGCAGTTCCTTGGGTGTCAAGACTGGGGCGCCATCCCCAACCCCTGAGCCTGGTTTTCGCAGATAAAGGAGAGTTTCCTGAGCTCGGAGAACAGCGTCTCAGTACCGACTTTGTGTGGCTGTGTTAGGTCGTGAAGTCTGATTAGTATTAACAACTACAATGTAGAGTGAATAAGAGCAGCCTCGTGAGAAAGGTGACGTGACCTTCTCTAGAAGAATGGTTAGATCTCTCTGCCCTCTGAATGTCCACACACACATTTGTGCAAATGCGAACACCCATTACTCTCAGAATTTTTATGTTCTGCTTCTTTAACTGCTGACTTTCAGTCAGAAAGATAAACTCTTTTCGATTCAGGCATCAGAGCTTTGGAAAGGGTTTTAAAGCCATTTGGTGTGAAATTGTCTTGAGGCTAGAGCAGGACAGTTATTTTCTTTCTTTCTTTCTTTCTTTCTTTTTTTTTTTTTTTAAATCAAAGCTTGGATCCAGTTCTCCTCCTTGGCTTGTTGATGGTTTTTATTTCATCTTCTTGGGGTGGAAAGAAGTGTTGGTGGAGTCCCAATTTTATTTGTTACTTAGGTCTCTGAGGCTTTGATTGAAGCCTAGATGGCAACTGAGACCTCCCCTGTGCTTGCAGCTCTGTTGTGACACTCAGTTTAGGATGCATTCTTGGGTTCCAGGAGCTGCATGCCTTTGCTAGTCCCTTAGGCAGTGGGTGGTGGCCCCCCTGAGTGCCCCATGGATGCCCCTGGGCTGCGTTCCCCCAGCGGCCTGCTCTGCTGGAAGCCCACGATGCGGAAGGCCCTCCTTTCTGTGCTCACTGCAGAAGTGTGGGTTTTTCATGGCAGGAGCTGCCTGAAGAACAGCTATGTTTACTGAGAAGTTGGTCTACGACACTGAAGTTGGTTACTGGATACATCCAAGTGGAGTAATGAAAACAAAACTCCAGAAACCCAATCCCGCGGCTATTTTATTGGAGGAGCGCTAAATCCTCTTAGAATTGTTCATCAAGATCACCTTTCTCTGAACTCGGAACGGAACTATTGCCAGTAATCAGGCCTTCAGTGAGGGTGCAGAATAAGGGCTTTTTAGAAGGAAAATAATTTAATTCAGCTGGTTCTGTGGAGAAAATGATGGGCAAGACTTGATGAAAATACACCACTCTCTTTCCTCTCTAAAGGGTGGTGGGGTCTGGGGTGGAGTGAGGATGTGTGAGTGTGGCTGCTGCTTGGTTGACTTTAACACTGAAATCCACGGGCGGAGGCCTCTGATCGGTGCTTAATGCTGGGGAGAGTTGGGCTCCTATCTGGAAATTGCTTTTCCATAGCGAGTGGACCCTGGGCTCCTAGGGCATCAGCCAGCAAGAGAAGTGTCTGTGCACTGGTTTTTGAGCCTGCGGTCAAGGCTCTGCCAGCCCAGTCCACTACTGACAGCCCATGTCGTGCTCTTGGGTGGCAGAAGGGGGCGCTAGTTCTTACCTTGAGAGGAATTCTCAAGGCCCGGCTAGAACTTTGGTCATTTAAGGTATTCGAAGGCCCTCTTCTGAGCTGCTACTTGGTGCAAGGCGCTTTCACCCATTTCAGCTCACATAACCTTCATTTTTCATATTTGGAAACTGAGGCTAAGGGAGGTTAAATAACTTTCCTGGGGCTGTGTACCTTGTGAGTAAGAGGCAGAGTTATGGTTTGATTCTAAGAGGCTGAGCTTTCAACCTTTGATCTTTGGTGCCTCTTTAGAGTAGAGCCATAGTGGGTGCCCTGTCTGTGATTGCTGAGCGAATGTAGGTCAGCATCTCATTCCTCATTCCTGATGAGGAAGCTCAGGCACGGGAGGAGCTGGACTTTCTGCGGTGGGTCAGGGGAGGAGGCTCTGCCCTCCAGCAGTGCCCAATCCTCCAGCCAGGTGAGGTTCGAGTTCAGATTTGGTTTGGTTATAGGCTACTGCTTCTTTGTTTGCACTTCCTCATCCCTGCTCACATTAGTATGGGGTGGGTGGCATCTTTGCCCTTCACCTGAGGCTTATACTACATAGAGCGTCTGAACTGTCCTTTCATGATGAGCCATTAGGCAGTGCAATGAGCAATAGTCTCCCACGCTTGTTAAAACCGTGTGCGTCCTGGTTCTCAAGCAGTGAAACCATCTTCAAGCTGATCAGAGCCTAGACTGATCCCGCAGTCACTCAGTTTGAGAGTAATGCTGACTGTGTTTAGAAAGGAGGAAAATAAAAACATGATTGTTGCATCTGATCTGCGTTTTCAAAGTGAATTATGTTTTTAATCATTGAAACAAAATCATGTAACAAATGCTTAGTTAATACATCATCTAACAAAAATGTATTTAGTGCCTGTTATATGGTATGAATATTGAGATAAATATGACACAGCACCTGTCATCAAAAACTCACAAATGAGTGGGGAAGGCAGACCACGTAATAGGAGGTACACATTTGTAAGCAGAAACAGAAGGTGGCCAGCCTAGGATGGAAGTGGTGTGTGAGCTCAGCTTAAAGGGTGATTGTGAAGTGGTCAGCTTAAATGAGTGTTCCATGGCAGATGAAATAGGGTATGCACAGGGTAAGAGGTAAAAAAACAACACCCCCCCCCAAAAAAAAAAAAAAAACAACCAACAACAACACATAGAAAATATGAGGAAGCAGCTGGTAGTCTGGAGTTCCTGGAACTTAAAGGTTGAGGCAGGGAGTGGCAAGAATGATAGGTGTATGGAGGCATTTGGTCAGGACCAGAGGGCTCAGCATTCCTCCGTCGGGGGGGTGGGCAGCATGGTCAGATTTGAGTTTTAGGTCAGTCTGGTTGGAGACCTTGTGGAGAATGGATTTGGCAATAAGAAGAGCAGAGGTGTGAGTACCAGTGAGGCGGCCAGTGCTGAGGCCATGTGGGGTATGGAGCAGAAGGGATGGATTGGGCAAACATTTAGGAGAATTCTCAGGGCTCCTAGGTTGCAAGCAACAGATGCCAACTCTATATAACAACCAAAGCAAAGACAATGTATTATCATTACTGATGGGAACTCACAGGACTGAAGTTACACCTGAAGAGTCAGGCTTGGAGCAGACAGGAGTTAGGCAGTCGAGGGGATTTTGGTGGTAAGAACTGTCTATGGTTTCTCTTAGCTGAGCTGATACTATGGAAGAAAATGATCTCTGATCTTTTCCTTCTGCTCCGCCGTCATCATCACCGTCACCATCATTGTAATCGTCGTCATCATCGTGGTATGATTCTGCTACATTCAAAATGCCCAAAGGAGATACCTCCTTGGCATAGCTTTGGGTCGTCATATCTAGTAGCGGTTTTCTGAAGGCTCAGTGGAATGAGGAGAGGTAGTTTTTTGAAGGAAACTGAAATGATTCTCTGAAAACATAGTGACTTAAATGTTGGGCATGTCCTCCATAGGAGGGGACGTTGGTTAGACTAACTCGTTAATTAATGTAGGAGCAGGAGAAAGGGAAGGGTACAGTGTGACTCCTGGGTTTCTGATTTAGGTAATGGGGTAGGTTAAAACAAATGAAACTGTGCCCAAGGCCAATTTTTCCCTACTGGCAGGGCTGTGGGCAGCTCTCTGTGACCAGGCTGTCTGAGAAGGTGATGACCTATTTTTCAAAAGTCTCATTAAAGTGCTATGCAGCTGTCAATAAGACTGTTTAAGTAGTTAGGTACTTTATCTCATGCCCCACAAATCTGGGTACTTTGAATACATTTTCATTCATTCATTCAATATTTATTACATGTCTCTGGCTTAGGTATGGGGGAAAATGGTGAACTGGGCAGAGGTAGTATGCTCATATTCTAGTGGTATAGGACAATAAAAAATAGAAGATAAAATTAGTTGATAGAATGGAGACAGGCACAGTGGCTCCTTCAGATTAGGTGGTCAAGAAAGTTCTTACTGAGGACACTTATTTAAGTAAGGGTAAGATGGGGGAAGATCTGGAGAAGAACTTCTGGGCAGTGGGAGCATCCAGTGCAAAGGTCCTGAGGTATGAATGGGCTGGATGCATTAGAAGAACAGGAAGGAGGCTGGTATGGCAGGAGATGAGTTCAGAGAAGCAGGGGTTAGTTCATGGGGGCCTCAGAGGTCACCCTATAGAGTTTGAGTTTGATGCTGAGTTTGATGGAAGCCACTGCGGGCTTTTACTATAAAGGGGAGAGTGAAGTGACTTAAATCATGTTTTCAAAAGATCATACTGGCAGCTGTACATTCTGCATGCACTATCTTGGTACAAAAAAGTGAGTCTTTATCTGTTAGAGTGTAAAATGAAATGTGTAATGTTTAAGAGTAACAGATGGAGAGAGAGAAAATGCCTTGGTGACCTTAATTTAGTGGTTTCTAATGTACCAGTTAAATGTAGGTACAGATAAAACCACATTTTTGAAGAAAAATGGAAATAAGTGGACTAACAACGTTCCCACTGCTTGTCCAAAGATACTGCCATTTTGAATAATTTTTATTTTTTGAAAATGAGCACACATTTATTTTATAGTCAGAAAAAAATGTTTGAAAATCTAGATACTGATGACCACGAATGTCTTGAATGGGGTGTTGTAGGAAGTGTATATACAAAATGTTTTTTCCTATCATTTTATTTCTGGAGGTATTTTGCACCAGCTGCCCCAATGGTTGGCTCTTTGTTTCACTCTTAAAAATATTTTTAGTTATGAAAGCAAACATTCTTTTTAAAAATTAAAGCAATACAGAAATGTTACATAAAAAAATGATAGTGCTTTTTTCTGTACTCTCATTTCCGAGACTACTAACATTTCTGTACTATACTTTATAGAATCTTTCCCTATGCATTTCAAATATACATCTATATTTTGTTGAAGGATTTTGGATTATTCCTATAACAAATCACCCTATCTCCACATTACTCTCCAAAATTCCTTCTACAGCTCAAAACCTAAACGACCTTTTCCTCCTTGAAAACAAGTCATTAGGAAACTTGAAAACGTAATTTAGTTAGGAGAAGCCGAATCTTCTCTTTTTGGTATTCTGAGTGTTAACTGAAAGCATACTTTATACTTATAAAGAATAGAGCAATTACATATTCATTAAAAGTTCATTTCTGAGCATTTAAATATATTACTCTAGCATTGGAGCCCAAAAGTTGGTATCATGATTACAAATCACTTGCAGTTTTTCATGAACAAAAGTTAGGCAATTTGAAAACTCAGAAGTGCAAATTAGAGAGCTTAGCTAATTATTTTGGTGACAAATTTATTACAACAGAATACTATCCTTTGAGAACAGGAAAAGAAAAACATTCAGTGAAATGTTACTTAGAGCCATTGCTATGTTTGGGAAGGGCTGTATTTCTGTGTGGTCTCATTGTGCAGATGGGGTTTGGGGCTGCAGTGCAGGGAATGAAACTCATTGTTGGTGTAATAGAACAGGGTCGCTTTGGTCTCATTTTGCAATTCAGCAGAAGTACTACATTCCCATCACTATTTTAATTACACACATCCTTTCTTGGTGAAGAGAAGAGCGGTATGTGCTTAGGAGAGAATGATTGTGAAGTATCAGAACTATGGAATTTAAGGGGGAGCAGGGACCTTGCTTATCTCATGTTATAGATGGGAAAAATGAGGACCAGGGGGAGTGAATGACGTGCTCTGTCGAACAGAGTCGATTTCCTCACCCCAGTGCCTCTTCCCTACTCTCCTCTGTGACTCTGTGTTGTTAGAAAATGTATTCATTTTGATAAACCCAAGACTTAGGAAAGCACTCAGAATCTAATGCAAAATGGGAGGGTTTTTGAGCTGTTGTTCATTTATTCTGAAAAATGTAATTTGTTTGTGTGCTGATAACAAGCCTAACTACTGTGTAAACATTTTTATAGCTGGTAAGAAAACCCAAACATCTGTACTGCACATTGATGTAGCATTTCAGCCTCCAGCGTTCCTAACTGCTTCTCCTTAAAACCAATTGCTCTGTTGTTTAAGCTGGTGCATCACTGCTGATTCATTTAGTATACAGACACACAAACATACATTCCATGTCCAGCAGGAAATGACAAGTGTTAATCAACCTCTGATTGTTAGTATTTCCCCATTTTATAGATGAAGAAATGAAGATGCAACAAGGTTGGGTAACTTGCCCCGGGTCCCAGGTTAGCCTGTGGTGGGTGGGATCCACTTCTACCATTAGCCAACTCCAGAGGCATGTGACACACTACCTAAACTCTCCACCTTCCCTTGCCTCTCAAAGATTAGCAAATTTTCTGTGAGGAAGAGCAGAATCTGACTTTGTCACTTTTTGTCTGGGTAGTCATGGATGTAGAACTCTAAAGATTGCTCCCAGGGATCATGTTTTCAAGTTTTGTGGGTTGTCCCCAATCTCTCCCCCTCATGAGTCACTTGCTGGTAGCAGGTTGAGGACAGATCATCTTCCCTCAGTGGAGGGTGGTGGTTCTTTTTTCATCCCAAGACCCAATCCTCAAGTTAGTTGCATGGACACTAAACCACTTCTGAGCTCTGGTAGATTCAAATACTGTGGATTTCTAGCTTGGCTCCTGTGTTATCTTTTAATAAATACTGAGGTTCTCTATTTCTCACATGCAAAGAGATAAATGTTTCTTTCTGAAACCTACAGGCACAGAATCCAGAGGGCCCTCAAAGGCCAGGAATCCCAAAATTAAAAAAGGAGGGAAATATAATTGCTGGCAGATCCTGTCAATGGGTCCTCACTCAGAGATCTTAGCCTTAAATTATTAGTTATGGTGCGGGCTGACTCAGTCTTGCACAGAAGGGACTGAACCAAGGAGCACTGGCCATGGACTCTTCTCCTCCCTCCCTTGTATTAGCCTCTTTCTTCGGGGTCCCTGTGCTTGGAGATCCCTGCATGAAAGGTGTTGCTGAAAAAGAATGTTCTGTCCTCTGATTTTGAATGGTGCAGTTGCTGAGAGAGAGAGAGAGGGGGAGAGAGAGAGGGGGGGGAGAGAGAGAGAGAGAGAGAGAGAGAGAGAGAGAGAGAGAGAGAGAGAGAGAGAGAGAGAGAGAGAGAGATGAGAAGCTAAAAGGTGACTTTCTCTGGGAATGACCACATCCTGCCGGAACTTGGAGGTCCAGGGAGAAGCCTCAGACAAGAAGGTAAGCTTGGAGGTCCAGGGAGAAACCTCAGGTCCTGATTTATGATGATGACCCATCATTAGAACTCCAGCGAGTAGAGTGGGTGACACTGCTCTGTTCTTGGGAAAGGTGATTCAGACCTCTCTGGAAGGAAGTCAGCTGGCCCTGGATTTGAGTTTTAGAACCTGAAGTGGAGAATGTAGTTCAGTGTTTCTCAAAGTTTGCTGCACATTAGAATCCTCTAGGTGGCTTTAAAGAAGTCCCAGTGCACTGTCACATCTCAGACAAGTGATGTCAGACTCTTGGCAGGGAGGGGACCCAACAACCCCCACAGGTGATTCCACTGTATAGTCAACTTTGAGAACCAGGGCTCTAGACAGCTTTTTGCAAACTGAGGTACGCTGCAAATCCCCTAGGGATGTTGTTCAAGTGCAAGTTCTGATGCCCAGGTCTGGAGCAGCCCTAGCGCCTGCATTTTCAACAAGCTCCAGCTGCTGCTGCTGCTTCTCACGGGCCACCCTGGGAGAGCAAGTTCTAGTTAGGAGAATCAGGTTCCTGCCTTGTTGAGCTTCATGTGGAGGGCTTTTGGAACTGTTGCTTTTTCGTGGGATTACAGCATCTTTGGTTCATTGGGGCAGGGTAGGAGAACAAAGAGCTCAGGCTGTGCCTCCTCCCTTTATGTGGTAGAGAATAGAACAATTAAGTATTCATTAAAAGTTCATTTCTGAACACTTAAACATTATTGCTCTAGTATTGGAGCCCAAAAGTTGGCATCAAGATTATAAATCACTTGTACTTATTTGCCCTTCAGAATCCAGTGCATGCTCCTGCCCCTGGTCAGCATTTACAGAGTCAGAATCATAGGCTCAGAGAGCTGCAAAGGACCTTAGCAATTATCCAGTTTAAACCCCTAGTTTTGACAGGGAGGAAACTGGTTCATCCAGAGTCACAGATCATCAGGCCAGGGCTGCTGTGGACCTGAGACCAGGAGGAAGGACATGGCAGAATGAGGCCTGGGGAGAAGGAACCCTGTGCTGCTCCGCATGCAGCGGAATAGTGAGACAGAGACACCCAGAAAGATTGAGGGGGTAGTCATATTAAAAGCACCTGTGAATTGAGAGACACTGCTGTTAATTATACCTGTGATTTTCCATCCCCTTCCTCCAGCCAACTTTAGTTAACCACACAGAAGCTTGATGAAGTTCTTTGCTTCTGTGCTTGGAGTTGACACCTTGACAGATGTTTAACAGCTGGTTCCCAGGTGGGATGCTGATGCAGGCTGCCCTACTTGATGCAAAATAATTACATTTACAATTTTCACCCCAAATATTTTCCTCCTGTCACTGAAACACATAAAGAACACTTCCAACATGTAGGTTTCTTGATGTCATGGTGAAACTTGTTGTAAGAATAGTTCAAAATTGATGATCTTGGCATTTATCACCTAGCTGTGACGTGTTCAGCATTTGATGACTAATAGATTATATTTTGTAGGATCTTTTTTCTTTTTTCAACTCAAGGCACCTGTTTCAGCATGCCAGCATTCAAGGCACCTGTTTCAGCCTTTCAGTGTTGACAGGGACAATTTCCTGCCTATCACTTTATGCTTTGGACTCTGACTTGACATGAAGGTTCTGGGACTGAAAGGGACATTGCTTTCTCAGGGTGGGTGTATTTTGCCCTAGAAGGTCAAGTCTTTAAATAGAGTAGGAAAAGAGTTAGGGGTACATGAAATTTAGCATAAAGATTGAAGCAGTATAATTATAGCTAATGGTTATATAAGTACTCCTTTCTGAGCGCCTCACATATGTGAATCCTTTCGACAACCCCGTGAAGTGAGGTAGGCAGCATGAGTACTTTGCTGAAAGTCACCCGCTAATGAGTAGTTAAGCTTGCCTCTCCACTAGAAGCCATGGCCTTAGGCCACGAGGCAGTATAACCTCTGTACTGCTGACTGTTCAGGACATGCTAGAGGCTTTAGAGAACTTCCACAGAACATTTTTCCATAGACTCCGACCCTGACATTCCCTCCTGGAGCCCCCTTTTACCTTCACATGGATGCCTGCTCCCTCACACATGGGAGTCAGTTCTGCCAGTGTTGTCCCTGTCCTGTTTCTCCAGCCTTTGCTTTTCTAACTCTCTGTAGATGTGTCCATTGAGAGGGCCCACATGCGGGTCAACCCTAGATCATAAAGAAGAGAATCCACAGCAGTTAGTAAGGTTGGAATGTCAGTTGCCCCAGATACCTGTTTTGCATTTGACTTACAGACTTCATTCCTGGACTCAGTTTTGGCCTTCATTTTCCTTTGGTGGTCACCATTTACCCATGTTGTTCTAGGCTCCAGGGACAGTGCCTCTGCTGTGCTTTGACTGTGGTAGCCTCTGTCTCATTCTTGCTGGATTGTTCAGCTTGGTTGATCACACTCCCCCAGTCATTGCCCCAATATGAGTCGCTGGTGGGGGTTCTGCACGTGATGGGCAGATGGAACTCCTTGAGTTCTCTCTCTCTTCAGGTCTGCTCTCTGGACTGGATTTTCTGAGTCTGCTGCTTACCTTGATTGCTGTGCCCTTGATCATGGGCTGGGGCCACCTGAGGGCTCATTGTCCTTAGCTCATGCCCATTGTCTTGGTCATCAGCTGGCCTGTCCTTGGAGCTCCCTCCCTTCCTCCTTGCCTGGTGTTATTGCCTGATTTTCACACTGTGGCATGTTCTGTTAGAGGCTGGCAAAATTTTTCTGTAAAGGGGCAGACAGCAAATATTTTAGGCTTTGCAGGTCATACGGTCTTTTTTGCAATTACTCAGTTCTGTGGTTATAGCTGGAAAGCAACCATGCTCAGATGTAAATGAATCAGTGTTGCAATAAAACTTTATTTACAAAGGCAGAGGCGGACTGGATTTGGCCCATGGTTGTAGTTTGCTGATTCTGCTTCTAGGTAATTAGTCACTGCCTCTTTCTGATTTCCCACCTGAAATGACTCTGTCTCTTCAGAGGCCATTAGCAGGCCTAGTCTAGTATCCCAATCACATTTCTGGATTCCCTAGAACTCTTTACTTGGTACCTTTCTGGCCTATTGCTGCATTCATTCATTTTGCAACTCTCAACCTAGAATAATATTAACCATTCACGTTTTCAAGTTCTCAGTCAACTAAACTGATTCCATTAAAATTTTATGTTCAACTACAATTGGGTCCTAAATTATTTTTACTAATCCTTTCATTGAACTTTTGGCTGATTTCTTCTCCTTTTCACTCTGGCTGTGTTCCTGCATCTCTTCTACTTTTCTCAGTTTTCCAGGACCCTCCTCTGCATTCATGTTTAGCAGAAGACCTTGCCCCTGACTTTGGTAGATTGAGAGCATGCTCTCCATCACCTCTTCTCTTCCTTTGACCTCAACATTCTCCATCATTTCTTTAAAATCTCTTTCTTCCTGTTTCGGAGAAATATCTGTACTCTTTTACAAGGAAACCATGGTTGCACCATTAATCTAATCAGTTTTCGTGTCTCCTCCGCCTGAATCTCTTATTTTCCTTTCTTAAGCTAATAAACGTAAGTCTCTCCAAAACTTTGCTCGATCTTACAGCCTCCTGGGCTGCCATCCCATTTTGCCTCCCCCACCCTCCCCACCGCCCGCCTCTTTACTGCAAAGCTTCTGAAAAGGGAAGTCTACCCTGCTGCTGTCACTTGTTCACCTCATTTTAGTCTTGTCCCTTAACTCTTTGCTGTTGGCCAACCCCACAGTTGGTCCCCTACTGTATTAAGTCTCAGATACTTACTGAATTATGAACTTGCTTTTCAAAGGTCACTACCATCCTCACTCTGAAGTCTAATGAAGTGAACTTGTTTCTCATATTTGGCAGTATTTGACACTGCTCACCAGCCTTGCCTTATGGAACTGCCCTGAATGTACCCTGCTGGCTTACCCTCACCTCTTAGATCTTGACACCAGTT
Source organism: Tonatia bakeri (assembly GCA_004024845.1). NCBI lineage: Eukaryota > Metazoa > Chordata > Mammalia > Chiroptera > Phyllostomidae > Tonatia > Tonatia bakeri. The sequence goes on from PVIA01001229.1 coordinate 210,805, forward strand.
TCTAGGGCTGCTGTAACAAAGCACCACAGACTGGGTGGTTAAAACAAGAGAAATCTATTTCCTCTCAGTTCTGGAGTCTGCAAGTCCAAGATGCAGATGTCGGCAGGATGGTTCCTCCTGAGGCCTATGAGGGAAGGACTGTGCCAGGTCTCTCCTCCTTGGCTTGCAGATGGCTGTCTTCTCTGTGTCTTCACATGGTCCTCCTTTGTGTGCATCTGTGTTCAAATTTCCTCTTCTTGTAAAGACACCAGTTATATTCAACCAGAGCCCACTCGACCTCATTTTAACTTTATTACCTCTTTAAAGCCTGTCTCTAAACACGGTCACCTTCTGAGATTAGGAATTCACCATATGAATTTGTTGGGAGACACAATTCAGCCCACGACACTTTTCTATCTCACGTGTTCCTTTCCGACCCTCAAATGTAGGTGTTCCTGTAGTTCATGTGTTTGCCTCTTTCTTTTCATGCTCTCTCTAGTTTCTCTCTTTGAACAATCTTTTTTCCTCTGTGCTCTATCTCTTGAACATCACATCTTATCAGACTTTTATTTTTTTAGCCTCACCCGAGGACATTTTTTTCATTGCTTTTAGAGAGAGATGAAAGGAGAGAGGGGGAGAGAGAGAAAGAGAGAGAAAGAAAAAACATTGATGTGAGAGAGAAACATTGATGCAAGAGAGAAACATTCATTGGTTGATTTCTTGTACCCCTCTGACCAGGGATCGAACACACAACCTAGGTATGTGCCCTGATCAGGAATCAAACCCATGACCTTTCAGTTTACAGGATGATGCTCCAACCAATTGAGCCACACCAGTCAGGGCACACCTGGTCAGATTTTAGATGTAAATTGTCCCCAGACACTCTGAACTCAACATGGTCCAAACAGAATGAACCATGTCCTTCCCATCCACAGTGTGTTCTCCTGCCTGGTCCAAGGCCTCCAGCCTCATAGTCGCTTCGAACAGGAAGCTTGTTACCATCTTTGGACCTCTCTCTGTGCGTGATCCATGTGTCAGTTTTGTCGTTTGGCACTTGTGTTCTGATCCTACTGCCACGTCCAGCTCCTACAGGTTCATCCACTGAAAACACAAGCTGAGTCTTGCCACTCTGGTCTTCCAGAAGCTTCCACTTGCATTTTGAAGTATTAGTGACTTTCATTTGTCCTCCTTGGGCATTGAACACTGCTACTTCTGTGTCTTTAAGTACCACTGATGACCAGCCTCTGTGTCCTTGCTGGTGCTTTTTCTGCTCCTTGTCACATAGAGGCAAAGTCAAATCTGACCTTCCCTGTGAAACTGACTTTAATGTCTCCCTCCTTTGTGTTTGTATGATACTTACCTAGACATTTACCCTAATGCTTACTGACTTGTGCTAAGTATTGCATTTAGAATGAGAGTCCTGGAAGAGCAAAATTAAAGGAATTTTAGAAGGCATCTTTTTCACTGAGAAAATAGACCTTCCATGAGCTCACTTGCAGTTACGTCTCTTCTTCCTCTTCTAAATTGTGAGCTTGATTTCAAGGGGCTTGGTGTGTGTGTGTGCTTTCTCCACAGTCCTTGGCACCGTGCTTTGCCTATGAAACATGTTTAGAGATGTTTCTTAAGTTTAATTGGAAGGCAGTACTGTGGGTATCTAGCTGTGATCTTAAGACTCAGATTCCAGCGTGGGAAGAACAAACTTGTGCTGGTTTGCGAGGTGGTCTCGCTGCAGTGATCTTTGTGTCCATCATTGGCTCTGTGATCATTCGCTGAGTGTGAAGTGGAGATAATACATCGGACACTTCTCCCACTAGGGAGGTGACTGGAAGGGGAGGAAGTGAGTTAAGCGAATGACTTCTTTTAGTGCCTTGAATTCTTTGGAGAAGAAGCAGGAGAGGAAGCAAAGTAAAATCAAGGTATTTCTTAAAGGCATCCTTTAGGTAGGTCGGAAGAGATGAGTAAGGGAGTGATTTTTGTATTGCACTTGAACAATTCACTGTAGGGGCTGCTTAATCAGGGACTCCCCTTGTAAATTTGAATGGAGTTTCCAGATCATTAGGTAATTGGCAGAGAGAGGGGAAGGCAGATAAAATCATCTGCGTGAACAGCAAGAGAAAGCACAGTCAGACTTAGCAGCAAGCTGGTCAGATATTATAATGCAAATCACTGGGAAATAGAAATTGATTTGTTGTGCAGAGTAGAATGTTCTTTGGATAGGGTGTGGTGGTTTAACATTCTTTTTTTCTGCCTTTTCAATGCACAGAATCATCATGTTTCACTTTCGTCAAGGAGGCTCTTTGGAACCCTGAATTTAGCAGGACTGGTAAACAGTGCATCTAGGAGGGGGCATTGAGCCCTTAACTCTGGAGGGGCTGAAAGTAATGCCTGCTGCACACCCCTCAGCCTTCTTCCCCTCTGTCTTAGTGCTCTTGCTTCATCTGGGGGCGAGGAGACCAGGCCTGTCTGGATACCACAAGGGCCCTGCTATGGTCATAGCTCTGTAGGTGCTAGCTGTCATTCATCTCCTGGTGGAGCCAGCCAAGCAGAGAAAACAGAGTTTCAGCAATAGTTGTAGCTCCAAATTGCCCAGCACTGATCCATTCGGCTTTCACTTAGAACTGTTCAGGAATAAACCACCCCGTGGGGTGATGGGCACTCAGACTTACCAGTGCAACAGGGCTTTCTGAAGGAGAAGATGCTGCCATCTGATTAAACACCAGAAAATAAGCAAATAGAAGAAAATAAAAGTTACTTTTAATACCATTATTCCAGAGATAACCTTGGATCACAGGTTGGGGATAAAATCTTTTTTTTTTAATGTGCTTATTGGCCATTTGATTTTTTTTCTCTTGTGAGTTGTGTATTAAAGCTTTATGTTTATTTTTCTTTCTTTTTTAAAAAAGATTTTATTTATTTATTTTTAGAGAGAGGGGGAGGGAAGGGAAAAGAGAGGGAGAGAAACATCAGTGTGTGGTTGCCTCTGGTGTGCCCCCAACTGGAAACCTGGCCTGCAACCCAGGCATGTGCCCTGACTGGGATCCCCTGGTTAACGGGCTGGCACTCAATCCACTGAGCCACACCAGCCAGGGCTTATGTTTATTTTTCTATTGAGGTGTTGCCTTCTTTAAAAAATGACTTGTAAGAACTCTAGTAAAAAGAATAGTATCCTTTATTTATTAATGTTGCAAAAATTTCCAAATTTGCTGTTTATTTATTTCTTTTACATTATTTTTAAATTTTTAGTTTTTTTAAAAAAATAATCAATTGTTGTATCCTTCTCTTTTAAATATGTAAGTCTTGGAGTCGTACTTAGAAAATCCTTTCTTATCCCCAACATTATGTAAATATTTGTTTTTAATTTAAAAAACTTTCAATTAAAAAAAGTTTTTTTATTAATGTAATGTACTTCAGATAGCTTAAACATTGAATAGCATTCAATAGCTTCTAACACCAAGTAGCAGTCCTTTGCTGTCCTGGGAAGCCATGCTGTGGTGCAGGGTTCCCAGGGGCTATGGGTACAAGTACAGGAGTTCTGCCCTTAGGCCAGGACAGGGGGACTGAGGGCCCCCAGGTTCCATGCACAGACTGGACCCTGTGTTCTTGTTCACTGAAGGCACTTCACCCCAGCCCTGCACTGTGCCTTCTTTTTCACTTTTGCTGAGGCTGACCTGGTGGGTCCCAGGACACAGGACACAGGAGCAGTGTGCTAGCTCAGGGCTAGGGACAGGACTCTGTCTGTCGGTCTGTCTACCTCTGACCAGGGCTTTCCACAGCATGGACACCACCACTGTGTGCTTCTCAGGGTCCTGATGCCCACTGGCTGGCTCCTTCCTAGCGTAGACCTGTGGTAGGCACAGAATCTGTCCTCCTCTTTACTCCACAAGGCCAAGGCGGTGACCTTCCCTGTGCCTTCCTACTTCCAGATCTCCTAGAGGTCACTCCCTCCCCTCCTCTTGGTCCCCGTGTCTTACAGAGGAATGCCCCCTGCCTCCTGTCCTTCCTCCTTCATTCCCGTTTGAGCAGCGTCTGGGAAAGGAGAGGCAATAAATGAGTGACAGTGATTTGCCAACTTTTATCAGAAGTCTAATATATATTTTTATTGTTACATTAAACAATCTACCTACTATTAATTTTGGCTGTGGTATGCTATAGGGAATCTGACTTTATTATTTTTTTAAATGATTTTCAATTTTTCCAGTACTACTTATTCAATAGTCCATTCAGTGATTTAGAAATGCCAGTTTTGTACTTTACAAAATTACCACATTCATTTGGGCTGAACTTCTGATCTTTTGGCTCTGCTCTACTGTTGTTCCGTCCTGTCCCAGTGCCACCTGGTTTAAATCATAGCAACTTTAAAAATCTATGATAGGGCAAATCTTCCCTTATCTTTCTTATATTTTCAAATCACAGATTTTTTTCAGTGAGACCAAAACCATTAAAAAATGATGCAGTTGTCATTTTTTTTTCGACTGACTTTCCTCAGGTGCTGTAACCTTTAAAAAGTTATATGCATTTTTTTTGGGAAAAATCCCCTGGAATGGGGATTCTTTTTTTTTTAATTTTATGACCATAAAAGGAAATTTCTTTTAAAAAATTATAGAGTTTATTTCTCCCATGCCTGGCCTATGATTTTCAATGAATATGGCAAAAATGATCAGAAGAGTAGAATATTATGAGGAAGAATGACAGGATTTTAAGGCTTGTGACATGCCCTAGGTCAGCAACCATGGGCTGAACTCAGTTGTTTTTGTTGACTGACCCTCCTCCACCATTAGCATTTGAATGTTGGCACGTGTATTTAAAAACCAGTGTGTATAAGGATCTGGGATTATACCACACTCACAAGTCTTATTGTACTGTTACCATACCATGTCTTTTAAACAGTGTTTATTTTTTATTTTTGTTCAAGTACAATTATCTCCATAAACAATGCTTCTTAAAGGCTAACTCTTTAGATGCTTTAAATGGTACTAACTTAATAACACATTTTAAGAAGTTAAAGAATTAGATTAAATCAAAATGATAAGAAGCTGATGTCCTTGCTTACTGCTTGCCTGTGCGCTCCCATTCTCTGAAGTTCTGTGATGTAATGTCACCTACAGCAGGGCCTGTCACTCTTGCAGTATTCAACCCTCTAAGAATGCCCTATTAAAAAAAGCAAAAGCTTCACCATGAAACAAAATTTTCCTCTGATATATATAGCACTCTAGAATGATAAGGACCTTTGAAAAAAGACAACTGCTTCAAAAGTCAGAAGTAATATATCTTCAGTCAAAGAATTCCATCATCAGGTTCTCCCATTTAATATCAAGAATAGAAGAAATTTAAAAGGAAAGAGATTGAAATATTCAGAAGTTGTATTTGTGATTTAATCTTATTTTACATGGTTAAAAATGACTTTTGCTGTTAACTGGGGATTTCTTGATGTGTGTGGCTCACCTGTGATCCAATTTTCTGTTCCCTCTACTTCAAAGTGTCACAGTGTTCTGTATGATGGGACACAGTTTTTGGCTACCCCCAAGTCAAAAAACAAAAGCACAGTAATATAGGGGAGTGAGTCACTGAGACTGGGATTCTCCTTGTGCTCTGGAGCAGTGGCTCTGTGCCCTGCTGAGAGAAGTCAACTATGTGTCCCAGGGCTGAGTGGTCTTACCTGCTTGAGAATGGTGCCTTGTGGCAGCTGGCCTCTGCCATTTTTGGTTTGTCCCTTCCCTGTTTTCTCACCACTTTCCTAATACATCTCTTGAGTCTTTCCTATCTCCTTGAATCATTCTGAGTTTTCTTTGAAGTCTGGGCCCTGCTGTGTCCTCTAAACCTTTACAAATCACCTTTCCCCTCTTTAAAAAAAAAAAAAAAAAAAATATATATATATATATATATAGAGAGAGAGAGAGAGAGAGAGAGTCAGTCTATGGCTTTTACTCCTTTCATAGACCATCCTCATTTTCCTGTTGGCATCTTCTAAAACGTCACACTCTGGCTGTTGTGTTTTAATACTGATGTCATCAGATTCATCAAAGAGCCCCACTGCTGTCTCAGTTCATGACTGAGGTATGTAACCACCTGAGGTATTGTCTCAGGTGGTGCCAGGGTGGTGTCGACATTACAGCCACCAAGATCACACTCTTTCGGTTCCACCTTCCCTCCCTGGCCTGGGCCTTCCTTAACCACTGATGTTCCCGAGTGCTGCTGTGCTGAGGCCATAGCTGTGGGTATTTGGCAGCATCCCTAGTGCCAGGAGCTGGATGCATCTTATCATGTGCCAGGCTCTGTGCTAAGTGTTCTCTGGATAATTCCAGTTAATGCTCACGACCACTCAGTGAGGTAAATACCTTAACAACTCTAATTTTATGGACAAGAAAACTAAGACTTGGAAGAGTTGCATTGTCTAGAGTTTTATAGCTAGAATGTGGCAGAGCCTGGAGTGGACCAGGACTGGGCCAGGGGTCTTGAGCTTGAACACTGATCTGCTAGGCAGCTTCTCTTTGTATGTTTAGAGCCTGAGAGTTGGGAAAGGCCTCGTTCCTGAGCGTGTCCTTGAGCTGGATGTCGAAGAAGGGCCATCATTAGCAGTCAGAGGATGAAGGGGCAGTGAGTGGGCATGGCTGGGAGAGTGTGGAGGTGAGAGAGGGCTGGGAGGGGACCCTCTGGAAGTGTCGGCACCTTGACTGGAGTCTGCGTCTTTCTTCACACTCTGGTCAGCCTTGAAGCAGGAAGTATAGGCACAGCTCCTCCTTCAAACCTGGAACATCTCCCCGGACCCGGTGAGTAAGGTCATTTCAGGAGAGAATGGAGAGAAGATGACTAAATTAGGTTGGTTTTTGCACCCCTCTGGCATGGAGTGGAGTGTGGGAAGCAATCCAGTGTTGCACCTCCTGGCAGACTGTGGGCAAGAAGAAGACAGCAAACAGTGGGGGACCTTGCACTTGTGTTTGTTTTTCCTTTCGGTGACCTTCGCTGCCTGCCATTCTGATCCGTCATCTTGCCTCTGATGCCTTCAGTCAAGGGCTTGTGAAGGTGGCCTTCCTCTCCTCAGCAGTGGCTCCCCCTTGCATTCTGTGATTCCCTATTTGTGTAGCTGTGTGAACGTTCCCCTCCCCACCCTTTTCTGTAGTGCCTCTCACACTCCACATTACCTTGTCTCCAACCTCTTGATTCCCCAGTTCCTCAGACCCTTTCAAGCCTCACATTGGTCCCCAGTGTCTTTGTTTGCAGACCAATCTGTGTGTCTGTTTCCAAGAGCAGAGGCCCAGTTTCATGCTATGGCTTCAGAAAGACAAAGAGGGCCAGCAGTCCACACAAATTCCTAGGATGAGTAAATGTTTTTTGTTGTTGCTCCCTGTCCATCCCAGGGGCAGCCTCGGTAGATGTCACCTTAGGTGTTGCCGCTGTAGCCAAGCCACTTGGGTTTGACTTCCTGCTCTCCCTCTTGCTAACTCTGCAGCAAGAGTTATTGGATCAGTTATTTAATTGGTCTGTGCTTCATTTTCCCATCTGTAAAATGGAGATAATAGCAATCCTGCCTCATGAGGTTTTACAGAGATGTTACTTAACATTGCTTAGAATTGCCTGCCATATAAAAATATTTTTCCTCTAAAAATGTTCACTATTTTCATACATGACCTATTCTTAGGAATTTTCCTTTGGCATATCATGCCAGATGGTCATGGTCCCCAGAGAAACTTCGAGCATCATCGTGACTCCATGAGAGTTTTTGCTCCCAAGTTTTATGTTTCTGCTGCCACTGGCCCTGGGGATGTATTTTGTTGCAGGTTTACTGCGGAAGGGAGAGTAGTTCTAGGGGAGGGATTATCTTATTTCCTCTGTCTTGGCGCTTCTCAGAAAGACAAGCTCCTTATCATTCATTTATGCATGCACGCATTCCACAAACATTTTTGAGTTTACCTCATATGCCTGACCCAGGGCTCCATGCTGGGAGAACATCGTGTCCAAGGAACTCTTAGTCTGGTTGCACTCTGTGGACTTTTGTTGTTGTTGATGATGTTTTGTTTTTTATGTCTCTTGAATATAGAAAAGTTTCTCACTTCTTTTAGCAGATTCCTCTCCATCATGCATCTTTGCGAGGGTTAGGTAGATACTGAGAGACCGCACAAGGTGACCTGCTGGTGAACTCACCATCTTAGCTTGTGCTTATTTTTGGTTTCTGCTTTTTGCTTCTCCCCTCAGCTGGGACTCTCCTCTTGCCAGATGTCCCCAAGGTGACTGCCATACTGCATTCCTGTCCTATGCCCAGCCATTGAGATGAACTTGTGTCCTGTTTTTGACCTTGCTGATGCTGCCCAGTGTCTTGGGCATGGTTCTTGGCAGGGCACCAGTGTCTGGCCTGCAGGTGAGACGTCTGTGCCATGTCAGCCTCCCCACATTACCTGGACTGGCAGCTCAGTCAGCTGCTTGCTTCTGGTGCCACTCTTCTCTGCCCGACTATACATAGTTCTCATGGTTGCATGGCCCAGATAGTAATCTCTGAGACTCGTAGCCCAGTGGTTTGTAACTTTCTGAGGACATGAACTGTGACTTCTGCTGTAATACCACCCTATATCACAGCATACTAGATGCTTTAAGTAAGTCCCTACTGCCCAAACAGCTGAGGGAATTGACTTCTTCTGTGGCTAGATCGGCTTCAGCCTTCCCTAGGCACACCCTCAGTTTATGGCAGATTGAGAAGAAAGCTCAGAAAAAGATGAAGACCCTGTCCTCTGTGCTATTTCCTAATATTTATGCTGTGAAGTATAAAATAGTGGGTAAAATCCAAACCACTTTTCATCTGAATGATAGGTTGAATGAATCCAATTTACATACTTTTCATTTTATGTAAATTGGACAAAATGAGGTTAAATCTCCAGGGGTCCTATACCTTTCTCTGTGAATCTCTTGTAGCCTGTTTCTGGTAAGGTAGGGATAATGCAAATTAAAAAACAAAACAAAACAAAACAAAAAGCAACAGCCTTTTAGATGCCTGCTTCATTTTGTCCATCTTCAGCCATATTTACTGTCAACTTGCCTACTGCTATAGACCAAGTTCTGTCCCTTTTTAAAATATATTTCATTGATTATGCTATTATAGTTGTCCCATTTTTTCTCCCCTTTACTCCCCTCTGCCCTGTACCCACCCTTCCACCATCATTCCCCACCTTAGTTCATGTCTATGGGTCATACATGTAAGTTCTTTGGCTTCTCCATTTCCCATACTATTCTTGACTCCCCCTTTCTATTTTGTACCTACCATTTATGATTCTTATTCCCTTTGCCCCATTCTCCCCCTTCTGCCTTCCCACTGATAACCCTCCATGTGATCTCTATCTCAGTGAATCTGTTCCTGTTCTTGATATTTGCTTAGTTCTCCTTGTTTTTGTTTTTTTTTAGGTTCAGTTGTTGATAGTTGTGAGTTTGTTGTCATTTTACTGCTCATATTTTTATCTTCTATTTCTTAGATAAGTCCCTTTAACATTTCATAAAATAATGGCTTGGTGATGATGAACTCCTTTAACTTGACCTTATCTGGGAAGCACTTTATCTGCCCTTCCTTTAATGACAGCTTTGCTGAATAGAGTAATCTTGGATGTAGGTCCTTGCCTTTCATGACTTGGAATACTTCTTTCCAGTCCTTTCTTGCCTGCAAGGTTTCTTTTGAGAAATCAGCTGATAGTCTTATGGGAACTCTTTTGTAGGTGACTGTCTCCTTTTTTCTTGCTGCTTTTAAGGTTCTCCCCTTATCTTTAATCTTGGGTAACTTAATTATGGTGTGCCTTGGGCTGTCCCTTCTCAATGGCATATGTTGAAGCCCTAACCCACAATGGGATAGTTTTTAGAGATGGATCCTTTAGGACATAATCAGGCATAGATGAAGTCACAAGGTTGGGGTCTTCATGATGGGATTAGTGCCCTCCTCAGATGAGACAGAGATACTAGAGAGCTTGCTTACATACTCTCTCCCACTGTGTGATAACACAGCAAGAATGTGACCATCTACACACCAGAAAGAGGGCTTTTAAAAGAAACTGACTATGCGGACACCTGTTTACCTTGGACTTCTTGCTTTGATAACTGTGAGAAAATAAATTTCTGTTGTAAAAACCACCCAGTCTATGACATTTCGTTATGGCTGCCTAAGCAGACCAAGAGAGCGAATGAAGAACTGAATGTGCCGTTCTGGAGAACTCTGCACAATCAATGTTGGGCACTTTGTGCAGGTATTTCCCACACCCAACAATCTCTTGCCCCCACTGTCTTTGGCAGAGGGCTCCCCTCTCAGCCAACAGAATGGCCCACCTTTGCAGAAAGTTGCCTGGGGCTCTCAGTTTGGTACAGATGCCTGAGCAGACAGAATTGGCTAGAAGAAGTTAGCTGGACAACCTTACATGAGGATCTCAAAGGAAGATACATAGAAATTTATTGAAGTTAAATCCTTTAATATTCAACTTCTTAATTAAAGAAGATTATAATAGCCTTAAGGAGAAGCCTTAAAAAGCAGCTGAACTTTTTGTCTAATTATTTCAGAACAACGCAGATCATCTGCCAAAAACTCTGTTGGCAGGCGAGTGTCAGCATCCCCATGACACTGGTGTAGGATTCCTTCCAGCAGGTGCATCCACCTAATTGCCTGCAGACCTTTGATCCTTGGAGATTCTTGGGGCGACAGATCCACTCAAAATCAAAATTGTATAGGAGATGCACATCTCTTCTGGTCGACACAACTGGTTATTAACACTAGCCCTTAACTTTCTTTTTTTAAAATGATTTTATTTATTTATTTTTAGAGAGGGGGGAAGGGAGGGAGAAAGAGAGAGGGAGAGAAACATCAGTGTGTATTTGCTTCTCATGTGGCCCCTACTGGAGACCTGGCTCACAACCTAGGTATGCGTCCTGACCAGGAATTGAACCGGCAATCCTTTGATTTGCAGCCCTCGCTCAATCCACTGAGCTATGCCAGCCAGCCCCTGAGCTATGACCAGCCCTTAACTTTCTCTGGCTAAGGCTATCTCTTCTGAAGATAGCACTATAGACACAATGTGTGCTGGTACATGATGGCTGTGGGTCTCTTGATCCCTGGACTTGAATCAACCTTGGTCCTGTCTTCAGACTCTCTAGGGCCCAACCCCCAAATGGAGGGAATTCTAGACAGGCTCTTTAGTTTATAAAATCAGGTTAGCTTTGCCCTGGCTGGTATGGCTCAGTGGATTGAGCGCGGGCTGTGAACCAGGCATCGCAGGTTCGATTCCCAATCAGGGCACATGCCTAGGTTGCAGGCCATGTCTCCCAGCAACTGCACATTGATATCTGTCTCTCTCCCCCTCCCTCCTTCCCTCTCTAAAGATAAATAAATAAAAAAAAATCTTAAAAAAAAATCATGTTAGCTTTTTTCCTAGCTATAAAAATGAATTAGACCCATGGTACTAAGTGTGGAAAGTTCAAACAGATAAGAATGCAATTACAGTAAATCCATCACTCAGCAATAACTACTGTAGTATTTATATTTTGGTTTATTTCTTTCCAATAGTTTTTTCTATGAATATATATATGAATACACACACACACACTCCCAAATGCACATATATATGACATGCATATGAATATGCATGTGACTAGGTGATTATATTTACATAGTTGTGGTATGCTGTTTGCATAACTTTGTGACCTAACCTTATAAAAATAATACATGTCCCCATCCTCCTTTATGAAAGACAAGGAGGTCCCTGCTGCCTTGTAGGCATCCCTCCCCTTTCACCTTCCAGTCTCTGCCAGTCACATTTTTATTTCCAAACCTGTGAATTGAGCTTTATTGCCTTAGCTCATATACTAAATCTTCTTTCCTTCGTTAACTTTAAACAGTGCCCTTGACCTCCCGCTGCGAAAAACTCTGCACCCCTCATTCTTTTGCTCCTCCTGCTTCTCAGCCAGTCTTACAACTCTCTGTTCTCTCTCTGGAACTGACATTTCCATGATTTGTCTAACAATTTCGGATTTGAAAGCAAAATAATTAATGTTTATAATACTATGGTTATGTAGATGTTATTCCTTGCAGAAATAGATATTGTATCATTAATCCTGTGCCATTTCTCTGTAGGAGAAATATTTTTAAAATCCTGCATGTTGGAAGGGAGAGTGAAGTGGGGAGGGGGAGCCCATTCCACTTGTATTTGGCATTTGAGAGTGGCATTTGGCTGCTCCTCTCTTCTTGCTGAGAAGACCCAGCTTCAGCCTGTTTGCTGCCCCAAGTCCTGCCCCCTGCCCTCAGCACTTGGCTCTGTGTGTCTGATTTGCTCCCGCGGTGTTCTTCTGGCAGCACACTTCATCGGTAGGTTTCACCCATGCATTGGATCCCATGTTCTCTAATTTCTTGAATTCCTTTTGTGTTTTGCTAAAATAATTCATTAAGTGATTCTGTTAGGAAGTGTCCATGACTCATGAACTTGCTAGGCCCCTGCCTTGACTGGGTATTGCCTGGGTATAAGTTATTCTTCCTGTGAGGTTTAATGGCTTGCTCCACTGTCACCTAGTGTCTAATGATGCTGAAAGGTGTCTAATGAGACTGTGATCATCATTCATTAGAAACTTGTCTGTTCTTCCCTGTAGAAGCTTTAGAGTGATTTTTTTTTTTTAAATTAATCCTTGTGTTCTGAAACTGTGTGAGGTTTTGGACTATTTGAAAGGCCTTTCCAGTCTGAAGGTTCATATCATCAGCTCTGGACATTTTTCTTCCATTATTTCCTCTCCTCCACATTGTCTTTCCCTTGTTCTGAAATGCTTATTAGGTGGATGTGGCCCTTCTGAATTAATCCTTGGTACTTACTAATTAAATTTTCTCTCATATTTTCTATTTCTATTTCTTTGTATACTGTGAGATTTCCATGACATTTTCCTCTAGTCCTTCTATAGATGTTTTTTTATCAGCCAAAATTTTAACTTGTCTGAATTCTTGATCTCAGACTGCTCATTTTTTGTAGCCTCTCGGATCTCCCTGACATGTCACAGTAAAATTCTTCCGAGGTGTCTTTTCTTTGCAGAATCTTCATTGTTGTCCCTGGAGTCACCTTTCTTGTCCTGCTCTTTGGCGATGCTGATTTTCTGGCAATCCTCATTTGGCCATTGCCATTCTGACATTTCCAAATGAAACGTGCCACTGAGAGTTGGGTTTCCCCTCAATGTCAGCTTTCCCCCGACTCAGGAGGATGGTTGCACACCATTAAATGGGTGGAGCAGGTTGACCAGCAGGATTCATTTTAGGCTGTAAGACGGGGACGGGGTGCACGAGTGCCCATGTGCCAATCCATGTTGCAAGAGGAGGGCCCACCCAACCTCAGACAGATCACTCGTTTACTAGGAGGGGTAGGAGACCCGACCCACCCAGCTGTTCCAAGTAAAGGCTTTAATCAGCCATCCTCAGTTCCACCCCCTCTGCATTCCAGCTCTCAGTACTGGCCCACGTGGCTGCTCTGTGGTGTTCTGTGGCCTTCCCCTTGACACGCTTCCAGCCTGTCACTCTCTGCTCACCCTTGTCCATCAGGATGAGCAAAATAATTCTGCCTTCCAGAGATTCACCAGTGGTTTTGGACCAATGATGCCCTCCCTTTTCTATATTCTAAACTTTTGAAAACTTAGCCCATTTTGTTCCTCTATCCTATGATTTTTATGGGATTTTAAGAAAGAGAAGTGCATTCAGTTTTCCTAGTTGAAATGGTTTTTAGAGTTAACAATTTATTATAAAGAGTTCTGACATCATTAAATTTAGTAAATATTGTTGATATATAACATACTGATATAAATGTTCTTTGCTTATAATTTCTATTTTTTCTTCTTGTCTTTCTTCCTTTCTTATCTTTGTTTTTCCATTTAAAATATAGCACAATGCACAAATCTTTGACCATACCTCAGGACAGAGTTGAAACAATAGTTACTGTGTTCAAGGTGCCACCATTTTTAGACTGTGTACATAATTGCCTTCTTGCTTTCTCTAAGCTTTTGCTACATAGTCCCAGTCCCATTACAGTCTCAACAGCATGTTAAAAACAAAAAATAATACCCTTCCATGTTGAGAAAGTAGATAATGGCATACAGATTATGTTTCTTTGGTTACTCGTGAGACCAAATATTGTTTTCATATATTTTATTAGTTGTTTGGTTTTCTAGTTTTGTGAATAGTCTGTTCATGTCCTTTTTGTATTCCCTCTTTGCCTGTTACTTTTATTTACACTGTTTGTAATTAACATTCAGAAGTTTATATGTTTATGCTGGCAAGTCTCTCTGTCTTTTCCTTTGTAATTTCTTTTCTTTTTAAAGATTTTTATTTATTTATTTATTTTTAGACAGAGGGGAAGGGAGGGAGAAAGAGAGGCAGAGAAACATCACTGTGTGTTTGCCCCTTGCGTGCCCCTGGCTGGGGATCTGAACTGCAACCCCAGTATGTGCCCTGACTGGGAACTGAACTGGCGACCCTATGCTGCATAGTCTGGTGCTCAATCCATTGAGCCAGACCAGCCAGGATCCTTTGTAATTTCTTGTAGTGACATTTCAACTTTGAATGTCCTTTTACTATGAAAGATGAGTGAAATCTTTACATCTGTTTCACTCTAGGTTTTTGATTGTTTGATTTTTTTTCTTGATTTATCCCTTTTAAATGATCTCTTAGTTTTGTTCATGTTTTACTGGATTAAGTAGAATTTCTAGGAAAGTTAATTATAGAGGTAATGGGTATCTTGTCTTTTTCCTCATCTTGATGGATTATCTCCACAGGGATTTTCAGAGTGGGGTGTGTAAGGTGTTCCTTGAGGGTGTAGGAATAAGAGAAAAGGAAATAGCACTTCACTAATTATCTACTGCAGGGAGGGCCCCCATGCACGCCAGTCCTGTGGGTGGGAGGGACAGGCTCAGGGAATGTGGACCTCCCATGTGAGGGGGCAGTGGCAGTAGGACCTTCCTCATGCACTTGTTTTAGTGATTTGTGGCACAGGTGCCTGGTTAGGGGGATTTACAGATTATGCTGATTAGTGTTGAGTAGACTGACACTCAGAAAAGAGGTGAGATGTGTGCCAAGAAGCCCAGCTTTTGGATCCTGGTCACGCAGACCCAAGTGGGCCTCTTGAGAGTGTGGCCAAGTCGGCATCTCCTGTGGGCCCCAAAGGAGGCTTTCATCAGACACTTTGTGAATGAAAACACTGACAAGCCTACCAGCTTGGACACAACATGGCCAACACAATTTTAAAACTTCAAAAGACTTTAAAGTGTCGATCTGTATTCTCTCTTATGATTAATGAAGCCTGGCGGCAGTCTTTGAAATCAGATGGGCAATGACTGCCAGTGGCCTGTATCCCAGGATAAAGTGTGTGGCGTGTTTCAGGGCAGAGTGCCCAAAAGGGTTGTCAGACACAGAGAAGAGCCACACCCTTCTCGTCATGAGCAGGCAAATGATGCGCGTGTGCTGATCTTTTCTGCGATGGCAGGCTGTTGTCTGCCATCCTAACAAAGACTGAGGAGAAATAACTGCTTTTTGAGGGCAAGTCATGCTATGGAAAGGGCATTTTTGAAAATGGAGGTTTTTTGAGATGTTTCAACCATTATATGATGTTTTTGTCTACAAAAATGATCCAAATTTGTGGAGTTCAAAAAGTCTGGAACCAACATTTTTTTTTAATTGGTCAAGAATCTTCCCAATGAACTGTACAAGTGTTTGGAAAATGAACCTCTGTCAATCAGTTTGCAAAATCAGCCACTGACATTAGAGAAGATGAAGCTTTACCAGTCGAATGAATATCAGCAAACATGTTGGCATACTCGTGGGGTGGAATTGGAAAATGAATATTGGGATTTAGTAACTACTACCAGTGACTTTTTTTTTCCATTTGGAGTTGTATCTTTTTCTGAGGTGTGTTTTTGCTTATGGCAGATGTTAAAATCAAGTATGGAAACACACCCAACATAAAACCAGCTCTTCAAATAACTGTGTGACAAAGTGTTATGTCAAGAATTTTAATAAGCATACATAATATTAAATTAAATTGTTTCTAATAAGAAAATCCAATTTCTATATGCTGAGAGAAAAAGCATTCTTTTAAGCTGTTTTAAGTTCATCGGTCTAGATTTGCACGTATAATTCTCTTATTTCAGAGTGTTATTTATTTGTGCTTTCTCTATTTGTTTTAGTAAACTTGTGAGAAATTTGCCTGGTTTATTGCTTTTGTTTCAGAGAATCAGCTCCTTTAATTTATCTATTGTATAATTCATCTCTTTCATTATTTCTTCCTCCCCATTGTTTTTCTTATGCTGTTAATTTTCTAAGATGTTAGCATTGAAATTGAATTTAATATTTTTCTTTTTAAAATAATGAGAGCATTTAATACCTCACATTTTTGTCTGAATAATACACCCCATGCTTTTTAAATGAAAATTATTTCCATTTTTTTGTTATTTTAAAGATAACCTTTAATTTTAGTGTCAACATTCATCTAGGAAGTGTTTATGAGAGTGTATTGAATTTTGCAATTTTGATGAGTGACTTTGGGGATCTAATATACAGAATGGTGATTGTAGTGAATAATATTGTAGCATATACATGAAAGTTGCTAACAGAGTAGATATTAAATGTTGTCATCACAAAGAAATGAAAATGGTTGATGGGGTGTTAATTAAAGCTAAGGTAGTAATCATATCAAAGCACATCCAATCAACATACAACGTTTTATGTCAAGAATATCTCAGTAAGGCTGGAAAAATTTTCAATTTTATCTTTTAAAATATTGAGTTTTAAATTGTTTTTACTTATAGTTAGCTGTGCCAAACCTGCTTTCGAACACCTTTACCAAAGTTTGATAATTTTTTGAATGTTCTACAGACATCTGAAAAATGGCCTCTGGGGGTTACACACACACACTCAGAAAAGGTGGACCTTACTCATAGCCTCTTTGTTTTCACTTTAAAGTCCTCATTAATTTTTGTCACTCCTTTTTAAATCAATTTTTCTTCATACTTATTTTTACTTTATAACAATATAATATATGATTCATAGGAGTTTGTGACTAATACATTATCATTTTGGGTTGCACCCTTTTTAAACATGACTTTCATTGTAGTTCAATGCTTTTTATTTTGAATTATCTTGAAGCTAGAACTTTCTTTTCTTTGGCCTTAAAGCCTTTTCCTATAATTTAACTTGTACAATTCTTTACTCGTTTCACTCTCGGACTCCCCCACGGCAGCAGCAGGCAGCAGCTTGCCGCTCTGAGACCCACTTTGTTAGCTCCTCCGTGAGTGACCTGCATTTTCTGCCTGGATGCTCAGAGGGCTTCTTTTCGTCTTCAGAACTGACAATGTCACAGGATATCTAGTTCTGTCAGTGTGGTCACTAAGCTAATGTGGATTCTTTTCCTGCTAGAAACACAGAAATGCTGGATATAATATAACAACACTTAAATGTATTGCTCTGCCAGTTGTTTGACTGCTTGCTTGCATGTTACGCTTCTCCCTGCCCCTGCTCCAGTCTGCTTGTGGGGACCCATCCCTGCAAGCTCCATTTCCATGTTTCCTTGTCAGAGGTGGGTGCCGGCAGGAGAGGAGGAGGCAGGGGTAGACAAAGGGGCCCCTCATCTCTAACTGCCTTGGACAAATGTCTCCAGCAGTGCCTATCTCTCAGGTTCCTGCTGGATCTTGGTAGAGCAAGATCCTCCCTCCATGGTTCTAGTTCCTGTTTGGCAGCCCCTACCATGGTTCTAGCCTCTTCTGGGCACCCCAACCTTGAGGTTCTGATTATCCTACCTTCTCCATATGTCCCTCCAGACTGGGATGGGAGCAACTTTCTGCTATTGCTCATTCAGCCCTTCTAACCACTGAGGAGATAGCTCACTGGTTTACATGCTTTTATTGAACTACCTGACTTGAGTTCTGTTTTCCTGACTACACTGGCTGGTGAAACAACTTCATGTGACAGGAAGGAAGAGGAAACACAGAAACTGCCACTGAAATATGCTTGCTGCTCCTGCACCTTTCTCTGGACCCCCCAAAAGAATGAGCCCTTGAAGCTGTGACCTAAAGATGCAGAAGCCACTGCTGTTCTTTTTGCCATCACCACCACTGCTTCTTCATAGGCAGGGAGCTGGAGAGTGCACAATACAACATTGCTTCAGGAAAATATCATGTTTCCATGACTTTTCTTTCCTGTAGAAAGAGCTAGAAGTGGTCAGGAAAAAGGCCTTCCAGTGGCATGCTGGAGTCAGCTCACACCAGCTTGTGAAAGCTGGTTGTTAGATTTTCAGGAATTTTATTAGTGGGTTCAGAAACACAGCCATACTTAAATGATAAATGAATATAAAATTACATTCTTAAAGGATAAACTTACCATTAAATTATATTAAAAACAAAGATAATAAATACCAAATCTCTTCCTCATTATTTAACTGGATTTTTTAATCTATGATTTTGTGGTGAACTTAGCCTATGGCAGCATATGGTGGAAATACTGTCCAGTGGTGTGCTGGCATAGCCCTTCCCAAGTCCATATTCAGTGACATCGTAGTATTAGTTTGAAATTGGCCACTTGGGAGTATTTACACCAGTGGGCAAATGCTGTAAATCAAGACTTTTGTAAATCAAGGTAGTGAGAACACTTCAGCAGACCTAAGTATGTGGGGCGGCGGGGTGGGGGGAAGCGAGGTCACGAGGAGTGAGATTCTTTGTGAACAGGCAAGTGAGTGGACCATTTTGGAAGTAAACTCTCCAGCCCCAGTTATGCCTTCTGATAGTCAATGCCGTCACTGCAACCCCTGGAGCCAGAACCACTCAGCTAAACAACTCCTGATTCCTGACCCACAGAATCCATGAGTTGACAACTCTGCTGGTTTAAGGTGCTAAATTCAGGAGTAATTTTTTAATGTAACAATAGAAAACTAATCCTACCACTTTGGAGCAATTTGACAAAATTCTGTAACATTTTGTCTAGGTCCATGGACAAAAGACATAGGCTGAAATACATAGACATAGGCTGGAGAAGTTCCTGCAAACTTATATAAGTACAAGGGGACACAGGAGGTTATGCATTGCAGAATGCTTTTCCTTTCAATTGGATAATGGATAAATAAATTGCAATGTATTTATACAATGGCAAATTATGGAACAGTTAAAAATAAATTAGGTGTATGTGTATGGATTTGGATAAATCCCTAAAATCTAATAGAGGGTGCAGTGTGTAAGTTGCAAAAATATATGTGTGGTGTGATATTACTGATGTAAATTTAGAGATATATATACCAGTACTATAATATATTCTATATAGTTACATCCAAATGTAGGACAATTTAAAAACACAGCAGGAAAGATACATTCCACTGCAGAAGAGAGTTGTCGCCGTGGAGGGAAGGAGGTAGAGGAATAGAATAGGTGGGCCAGGGCTTCAGTATGTAATATATTGTTTCTTTTTAAAAATCTAAAGCAAGCGAAGCAAAATATTAGCCTGTGTTCAATCGGATTGGTGGGTCCGTGGGTATGTTATATTATTTGCTGAATTTTCTGTTGTTTTGAAACACTCTTTATTGCCATTAATGTAGATTTCCATTCTGCTATTATTTTCAAATTTGTTCTTTGCTTTGCAAAGGCCTGCACCTTTTCCAAATTAGCTTGCCTCTCAGCAAGCTCTCTTTTCTTTTTGAGTAAGGTACTCTGATATTTCCTCATGCATTTGCATTCTCATTTCATAGACACACCACTCTCTGAACTTGTTTTTAAGGATATAACCAGAAGCTTTGCAAAATTATCTTCTTTCCCATATTATTATCGACAATATACTTTTCTGCTTTACATCCTCTTGAAAGTGCTTCCTCCTCTAATGATGCAGAACTTTTAGACGGACCCCCACATTGGTATTTTCTGCTTACTCATTCCTGTCTGATTTGAGCTCTATCCAAAGCCTGTTTGCCAACTGGCATGCCCCTGCAGGATCTTAACAAGGGAACACAGTTGTTTTATAAGTGCTTAGCCAAGTGCCCAGTATCTTTGCTGGATCTTCTTGTCCCCATGACTTAACTCTTGGACTCTGAGGAGGGGATGTACATTTTTGAGGGTATCTGAGGTCTTCTGCAATTCTTTCTTAATCAGAAGTCATGCATGAAAAAAACCTTAAAACCTCTATAAGTCACTGCTCCTAGGGTCCTTCTCATTGATACCTTTGTCTGCAGCAAATTTCACATTGGGGCCTTTGCCTCCGACTCATGCTGCATATTGGCAGGTACAATCCCTGAGTAGCCAGAGGAAGGGGTTTGCTGCTTGCCAGTGGTGCTAAGGACAGAAGGGATTTGACCCTGGCTACTTTTAAAAAGCAATTCCAATGTAGTCTGAAGGGTGATTGATTATCTGATGTCTTAGTTGGTCATCCATGCCGAGAAATGGAAGAGAATTTGGGTAGATAAAAATCTCTTCTCATCCCTTTATTGGCTCTATTATTTAGTTTCCAAATCCAAAGTGTGGGTCTGCCACTAAATGTCATCAAATCCTTCTAATTCTTACTGTGCTGACTTAATGGAAGCTTCGTCTACACCGTCAGGAATATCATTAGTTTTGTGTGCCCTCAGGAGTGTATTCCGGGAAATTTGACCAAGACCCCATCAGGGTTGACTGGGCTCTTTAACTTTCAGGATGCGAGGTCAGCGTTGCCCATTGTACATCTGGCAGTTAGAGGAAAGGGATTCCTCTGAAGCTGGCAGTGCATTCCATGCGTACTGTGGGCACTCGGCAGGAAAGCCCGCACTCCAGAGGAGGTCTTGCATCTCCTTTCCGAAGTCCCTCCCTCTTCTCTGTGGTCCATTACCAGAAACCTATGCAGCTGAACAAAGTACTTTAGACAGTGTTTCCCATGTGACTTGTGGGGAAAAAGTAGTTCTTTTTTTAATTCCAGTTTTTGGCAGACTGATGCTTTTGTAAAATACAGTAAGAGTGAATTACTGGAAAAATAAAATTAAAAAGCAGAGATATAAAAATCAAGTCAGCTGGTCACATATGTAGATATTGGGACGATGCTGTGGATTGCTATAAAAATTTCAATGCTGCCTCTCAGTTCCTGTCCTTAGCTCATTGCAGACCAGCAACAGTGTCTGGCAGTGTCTACAGAGCACATTTTGAGTAGCCCTGCTCTGGAGGCCCTGCAAGGATTGTGTTTGGGTACATTCTTTGTCTGTAGTAATAATATCAGCCTATAGCAATACGAGTCGGGTCTTTGGTACAGAAGAGAAAAAAATGGAAGGTGTATTAGTCTGGGTTCTCCAGAGAAACATAACCAAGAGGTATATAGAAATGTAGAAAGATTTATTACAAGGAATTGGCTTACATGGTAATGGAGGCTGAGAAGTCCCACCGTCTGCAGCTGGCCAGCCGGAGACCCAGCAGAAATGATGGTGTAAGCTCCAGTTGAGTCTCAGTTCCAGTTCAAAGGCAGAGAGACACCAATGCTCTAGCTTCAGAGTCAGGCAGAGAAAATGAATTCTCCCTTCCTCTGCCTCCAGCACATCGGCTGAGCCTCATCCCCAAGGAAGGCAATCTGGTCTACTCAGTCTACGGATTCAAACATTAATTCATCCAGGAATGTCTTCCCAGACATACCTGGAATAATATTTAACCACATATCCGGGCACCCCGTGGCCCAGTCAAGTTGACATGTAAAATTAACTGTCACAGGAGGGCACCATCTCACGTCAATATGAATGGGGCTCTTTGGCTTATTACTCTGCCAAGAAATGCACCAGTGCCTTGACCCTAGAAATAGGAACCACCCTTTTTATTTCTAACCTCCTGACATCTTGTCCATTATGTGAACATAGAGTCAGGCTCCTCAGTGCCCAGGAAATAGACTCTTCTTTAGCTCCTGTGCTTTCCGTTCAAATAGCCTCCTCCTCCCAATAGGGCCAGCTGCTAGTTCACTAGGACCCCTGGTGCTACTCAGCTACTCACGCACCTGAACCCTCAGAACCATAATGCAAAATGCCAGCCAGCTTCTGTCTGAAGCTCACCCTCCGCCATGTCCTCATGCACCCTTCTTCATAACTCAGAATGTTTGTCTTTAATAGATCTATGACCTCTTCTTTTCCCTGTATCTTGCTTCATATAATCCTTAGAAAATAATTACTGATATTTATTGAGAATGTGCCTGGTGCCAAGTCCAATGGTTTCCATACCTTATTTTATATTTACAAAAATACTATTCAGTATGTATCACAACCACTATTTACAGAGGAGGAAACTTATGGAAGATAAATAACTTATTTACATGCCTACTAAGGGCAGAGCTAGGTTTTCAATCTAACGCTGTTTTTGCCTCCAAAGTCCTGATTCTTAAGGGCAGAATCGTATCACCTTGCAAAAGATACAGAAAAATTGTCCACATAATAAATGGTCACTTAAATAATATTTCTTAATGAGTAAAATTGCCGTTGAAAATATTTATATATTTTTTGTCTACCACCCTCCATATAAGGATCCATCTGTAAGTTTTAGTTCAGGACCATGTTTGTCTTTGCTGATGAACTTACATGTTCTCCTTCCTTCGCCAGAGAGAAAATCTTGCTTGGGTTTCCCCAGGTGGCTTGGAGTGAAATTTAGTCCTTAATTGCAGCAGCTGTTTTTAGCTTACTTGAGATGATGTTCTTCCCTTTTCTGAACAGGACTTTATTTATCTGTATGGATGGTTCAATTGCACATGTTTTCTTTCCTACTAGACTTTGAGCATTTTGGGTGCAGAGACTGAAGGAACTGAATATGTACCTAATTTTGTAAGCTGCTTTTTCCAGAAGCAAATTATGTTGATATATCAAATGAGATTCAGTTATGACTAGTTTTTTTTTTCTTTCTGCAAATTACTCAGTGTTTATTATGTTGCTGTATGGGGGTATGGCATAGATATGTTCGTTTGAGCTTGTTACTAAGCTGTACAAGTTTGTGTGGTGGATCCAAAGCTTCAGACAACCAGGTAAAAGGTGGTAGTGGGGAGCTATTTATAAGATGCTTAGAAACTAGGGGATGAGCAGTGAAATGGGAAGGAATGTTTTCAGTGCCTGTACTGATCTGAGTGGGGCTCCTCCAGGTAGGGAAATTAGATAAGCTTAGTATGGGGTCTTCCCATGTTTACAAAGAACTTCATTGGATGAGGAACTAATAGTGGGTGAGGCAGCCTGAGTCCTGGGGCCTGTGCTGGGAGAGAGAAAGCACACAGAGAGCGTCAGCCAGCATTGGCTTCTCATTCCCTGGACGTTGGGAATCTAGTCCTTGCTTAGACAATCACGGCACCTGGCCCCTGTGACCAGGATTGGCCTTCGGAAAAGGGAGCGTGACCCCAACTTATACAACTGATACTTACTTTTATTTTTATAGATTTATTTTTAAAGATTTCCTTTTATTGATTCTAGAGAGAGGGGAAGGAAGGGAGAAAGAGAATGAGAGAAACAACGGTGTGAGAGAGAAATATCACTTGGTTGTTTCCTGCACATGCCCCAACCGGGGATCAAACCAGCAACCCAGACATGTGCCAAGAGCAGAAATTGAACTGGCGACCCTTCAGTTTGCAGGATAACACCCAACCAACTGAGCCACACTTGCCAGAGCTGATACTTGTTTTTAAACCTGTTTAGTCTGAAATTTAACTAGGAGAAAAGAGGAGATGGCAATTGAAGTGTTCTTCCACAAAAAGATTCTTGTTTTCTATTTGTGCATAAGGATAGATTTGACTTGGGAGGGGGGAGTCTTACTTATAATTAGCTGAAGATGTACATCTTATAATTGGCAAATGCGTGTGCACTTTGTGACTAGCATCCTGCCATTTATGATGGGCCTGTGGATGTGTGTTTTGTGGATTGTGGAGTGTTAGAATGGTTTGGAGGCTGATGGCTGGCTCTGGCTTTAGCCATGTGTCTGTTTTACTTTTCGGGGCCCAGAACATTTGTGAGAGTTGCCCCAGTTGTTATAATGAATGAAAAGCACCTTTGAGAGAAATAGAGAAATCAGGAAGTGTGGCCTATTTTTTAGGAAGATAATTAATTCGTTTTTAGACATCTTGAGTTTAAAATGAGAGTTTGACATCCGGATGGAAATGTCTTGGCTCAGCTGTGGCTGCTTAGTTGAAACAGCCACTTAGAAGGCATGTGTTCTAGAAAGGATTTTTTCACTAACCAGTTTTGTGCTCTTGGTTCAGCACTGAAAATTTCAGGAGTCTCATTGGTTGATCTCTAAGTCAGCAGCTCTCGGCCCCAGCAAGCACATGGCTGATGTGTGCTCTAGACTGGGGAGAGTGGGGGAGTGCCCAGCTGTGCCTGTCACTCAGTGGTGTCCCAGGGAAAAGAAGACAGGAGCCTCCTATCCCCAGGTGCATGAGAGCTCCAGTGTTCCATGAACACGGACCATTGCCACCATGTGGATTATTTTTCTCAGTGAGGTTTGAGGGTTAGCAAGGTTTGGGTGTTTTGAACAGTCATTCTCAGAGACTGGCCTTCTGTTGACTGTCTTCTTGTAATGTATACCTTGTTGTTCAGCAGTTCACTCCAGCTTATCCTGCAGACACAAGCTTAATGTTGGAAGGGTCTCTGCAAATGACTTACATCGAGAAAGATAGGTGTGTGGGGAGAGTGCACAGGATCCATCTCTCTCCCACAGAGCTCCTGGCAGAGAGGACCTCGCCATCTGCTTGAATGCCCCCAGTGGCTGGGCGACTCCTTCCAGTGCTGCCCAGTTCACCTTCTGGGAGCTCTGTTAAGAAGATGTCCTTCACCCACGCCCTGTAATTGACTCCCTATTCCTCCTACCTATTCCCTAACTTTGCTCAGTGGCTTATCAATCCTCTCTGCCCTCTTTCCAGATGGGGAAGCGAAACCTGAGATGCTCAGTGGCTTGCTCACTATGACAGAGACATGCTCTTTCTGCTGGGGAGGGCCCCTCTTTCTAACTGCTTTTCCCTTTTTTCCTCAGTACCTGCTCTTTCATTCTCCTTACTACATACCTTTCCCTTCATTTTCCCTCAGCTTGGAGCCTCTGGCCTGCCTTGCACTGCTAGAAACTTCTAAGGCCCAGTGCTGGCCATCTGGACAGAGGAGCTTTGGCTGCAGAGTTTGCTAGTTTGGGCAAGGGGATGCTTTAATTTCCTGAGAGGGTTCTGGAAGCTGCCTAGCTCTGGGATACTGTGAGGTGTCAGTCACCTTTACAGTAGGGCATATGTGACAGGGGTCTCAGGGTGTGCTCATAAGCCATTGGTACAACTTGGACAGGCGTGGGGGCTGCCTCTCAGAGATGCAGACTATTCTGCATATTTATCAATACTTAGTGCCTACCTTTTCCTTCCTGCTTTGAGTGCTGTGTGAGTGGAACACCTGCTTTGCCTGGGAAAAGTGAAACACTTGGATCTTTCAGGTTCACAGCCAAGATGCCCCGTCCCTGGGCAGCCCAATGTTTCTGGGCTGTGCAGTCCTTTCCTATGAGAACTGGGACAGAGTTTATCAGGCCAAGGAGAGGGGTACATTCCTATGTACATGGAGAGGCAGCCTGATTATTGTATGATGTCCCACAGCCTGCAAAGACAACAGGTTCAAATTCATAAGTAAATGGGAAAAATGAAGTAAGACATAAAATGAAGGAAGGGACAGAATTTGAGATCCTTTGGGAATTGTGTAGGCCATGGGCACCCCGGAGTTTTGTGACTTTCCCTCTAGAAATGTTATTATTTAAAAGAGAACACTAGCCATCTGAAAATGGGGGTGGTCCTGTAAGGTAGGGAAGGAGGAATGAATGACAATATCTTTTTCTTCTTTCCTCTCTTCTCTTGTGAACAGGGAGAAGATGCCTTTCCACCATGTGACCGCTGGCCTGTTGTACAAGGGGAATTACCTCAACCGCTCTCTCTCTGCTGGCAGCGACAGCGAGCAGCTTGCTAATATCTCTGTGGAGGAGCTTGATGGTAAGGAGCCCGCCCTGTCTGGGAGCTTAGCCACCCAAGAGAGCCATTCATGGCTATTGGGCATCTAAGGGGAAAGTGCCAGACTCTGGCCACCAGTTGTGGCCAAGTCTAACTGTGGTGTGATGGGAAAGGGTTCAGAGATAAATTCTGCCTGAATGACTTCTTCGTGTGGAATAGACTTTGTAGCCTGAAAAATCTATGGTGGTTATTTCTGTTTCCTTGGATACTAACTGGGAGGGCAGCCTTCAACTCCCCAGGTGTATTTTTGAGTTTATGGAAGCTTTATCACCAATGGTGTTGTCCTGTGTCCATATTGTCATTTACGATGGTACTCAGCTGAGGGGGAGGGTTAAGCCCTGCTAATGACTGTCTCTTGACTTGTGGCCATGGTGCTTTGAATCCTGCCCAGATCAGAACCATCTGGAAACTGTGTCGAGGTAGGAATGGACAGCAGTTATTTTTGTTGCCTCTGTTCCTTCACAACACAATGCAGCCCTTGGTGTTCAGGGCAGGGTTAGGGATGGGAAAAACCCGAGAACACAATGACTAAATTTGTCCTGGGACAGCTCCTCACTGTATCCCCACTGGTAAACCAACCCCCAGTAAAAAAATTAAGACAAGGAAGAAGGAATTTTTTTTAGAATAGAGAATTAGGTTGATTCAGCCAGATGTTTGCCTAAGTGCCACATCTGCTGAGGCCAAACCAGAAACAGTTTTACCTAGTGTTTTAGAATGCTGTGTTCCCTATAACACATTTTAACACATGAAGTCTAAATTTATTTTCTAAATGAGAGAAGTCAAAATTAATCCCAGATGGCTCACAGCTTTGCTTTTAAGTGTAATGATCCGAATGAGTACCTTTCTAGGTGCACATCTCTCACACGGGTAAGGTGGGCAGATTCAGCTCTGGGCCAGGGAAGCTGAACTAGCTTCATGATGGGCAGGAGATGAGGGAAGCAGAGGGCTGTCCATAGCTTTTCCTGCCCTTGTTTATTTTGTGGACGTGCTTGTTTAAAGGCTTGCTTATTTACAGGAGCAAGTGGCAGAGGCTGGTCAGCTGGGTCCAGAGGAGAGGCTGGGATGTCAGGGGGAGTGGGAATGATGTGAGCAAGGCCAGGGTCCTTAGGGCCAGCTGCTGCTCACTGAGGTCTGGCAGACTGGTGGCCAGAGAGGACAGCAGGAACTTCAGATATCCTGGCCTTCAGTTGGCCAGAGAACAGTTAGACACAGGACACAGACGAAAGCAAGAGAGCCCTAACTGCCTCTGAAGTGACCCGTCCTGGTGACCACAAAGAATGCTGAGGCTAGGCTGGCCGTGTTTGCCAGGAGAGGTGAGGCTCATGCTTTCCCACACCCCAAGGAGTCCCCCTACCCAGTGGGAAATAAGGCAGGCGGTGCACTGATTTGGTGGGTTTGTACCTGTGTTGTGTAGGTCCCTTGGGTTTACCAGTTAGCAGGAGTTCCCTGTGTGGGGCCCTGCTGAGCAGCGTCCCTGAGAACTGTCAGCTCTTGAAGAGGCTGAGATCACTCACCAAATGAAGGTTGAAAATCATCTCTGGCTTTCCCATATCCCACTTTCCATCTCCCTTTCTCCTCCCTCCTCCCAACCTTGCCATATGTAATAATAAAGAGGCAATTTCCCCAAGACTTCTCAGAGCAATGGCTTGGCTTTTATTTTCCCTGTTAAATCTGGGGCACATGGCTTTTCAAGAGGATGGCTGACTAGAGTTCAGCCCTTCTCTCCACTTCAGGTACCTGGCTGAAACAGCGTCCCTGTTCTTGGGCAAACATCAGAGTTCACCAGCTGTTTCACCCAGGTCCAGGCAGCTGAGCAGGGCTGAAATTTGTCTTCTTAGCAGGTGAGATGAGCGGGAGTGATTCGGACAGCCCTCAAGTCCAGGTGAGCAGGTTCAGCAGTGAAACCCTGGGGGCATGGTGGGGGCTTGGTGGAATGAAGCAGGACTTTATGGCCTGAGGGTGGCTGGGGAAGATGCTGTTTTTGTCCTTCAGGAGGGTAATCCTGGCTCTTGGCCTGGTGAGAGGCTGTTTATTTTCTGACAGAAGACTTCTACTTTATTTTTTGCCAAAGTGACTCCTGAGTTATGACTGCTCCTGCTTTCTTACCAGCATTGTGGGACTCCGGCACTGAGTTTAGAGCAGGTGGACAGGGTCTGAAAACCAGCTGGTGAGGATCAGTTCGGAGGACTGCATGTTGGTACTTTGGGAAGCTAAGGTTTCCAAGGCTTTGCCTGTTTGCTGTTCTCTCGGGGCCGCCTCGTGCCAAGCTGAGTCCTAAAGTCCAGCCGTTCGAGGCCACCCATTTATCCTCAGAGGTCTCGTGGTATTGTACAGGGAGTTGACGTGGTGCATACTGGTGAAGCATCCTTTGTGGTCTGTTGACCTCGGGAGCAGATTTTAGTTGGGTGCTGTCCTCACTCCCCGCTCCCTGCTCCTCACCCCGTACAACACTGAGCCTCTGCTTCAATGTAAGGGTCAAAGAGGCCCAGTCCATGGGTGGGTCTCTCTGAGAACAGGCACGACAAGAGCCTCTCTCCATGCAGGCCATCTCCAGCTGACATCCACAATGGGAAGGAAGTTTCTGTTTCTTTTTTTTTACACAAAGCTCAGGGGGAAATAATGCAAAGCTGCCTCAAATGGGCCAAGTTGGAGGTGGAAATCACCCAACAAACAAACTCAGCCAGGATGAATTGGTCATTCATTCATTCATTTCTTATTCCCACTCATTCATTCATTACAGGAATGTTTACCCAAATGCTTTCTGGGCAGAGGAGGAAATCAATAAGTATATTTCTTTCCTGTCCCCAAAGAGTTTGCAGTTTATCCAAGGAGTTCATTTATATACACAATTAATTAGCAGTATCTTGCACTTTTACAGGGTGCTATGTGAAATTTTATTTGACATGTGAATTATAATAAAAAAATAGTTTTTGAAATGCTATTTATTGAATGGTCTTGTGTTGCCATCTTAATCTTAAACTGATTTCACCTCTACCTGAAGTTCATTCATTTTCATTAATATATGATATATTCCATTATATATAACTCAATTTCCCTAGCCATTCTCTTCAGGATGGGTATTTGGGTTTTTGGTTTGGGGCTATGAGGGTTTCACCCAGCTGCCTCCCTTCTTGGAGCAGCTGGGATGTCAGGGTCTGCGGTCCTCATGGCTTCCTCGCAGCAGTTGTGAAATGTCAGGGTGTAGATGCTTCTCATTATTTTGCCAGTGACAGTGTTGGCCCCTGGATTGCTTTCTCAGGCCTTCCTTTGAGCTTAGGTTTGTTTGCTCTCACATCTTTGATGGTCATTATTTCTGTTTCTTCTTCAGGGATGCCTCTCATTTTAATGCTAGATTTTCGTTCGTTTTTCACATTACATGTCTCTTCTCTCGTCCTTTTTCTCTTTTTTGCACTTCTGCATTCAGCATTGCTTTTTGCGTGTATCTTCCGCAGCACTGATTTAGTTGTCTGCCATCATTTAAAATTGTTAAAATTATTTATTATAAAATTTTAAGTGATTTATATAATGTGTATATTATATATACATAAATTTTATATGTATACATATACCATATGTATGTATGTATGAAGACTTTTAATTCAAGTGTCCTGACTAATGCTGCCCTTATGTTGCATCAGATGTTTTATATGGTCCCTTTTGCTTTGTTCTGTTCTGCTTTGCAGTTCAGCCATTGTAGTTCTTTGTAGGACCAGTATCTGTGAGCAAACAATGTTCGTGAAGAGTCTTCAACCTTTTTTGTTCTATCTTCGCTTTATCCCAAATCTGGGATAATTTTCCCCTTTTTCAGCCAGATTGGAGAGTCTGGTTTCTAGAAGACATTTATCTCGCTAGCCCATGGCTGCTGGGCAGAAGTGGGGTCTTGACTGCCCCTCCTGTTGGGTTGGCCCCCTGGGCCACACGATTATATAACTCCTTTGTTCTTCCCCTCTCCTGCTCTCCTCCCTGTTCCCAAACTAGTATCCAGCGTTTAGGGACCCCAGGTACATTCTGGTTCTCATCTCCTCTGCAGATAATCCAGAAAGGGCTGCACTAACTCATGGCTCTAGTTACTCTCAGAGTTGTGTTTCCTGAAGGAGCTTAAAAAAGAGGTGCTGCCAAAAAGAAAAAGGACTCATAGACCCAAACAGCAGTGTGGTGATTGCTGAGGGGTGAGGTGGGTAGAGGCAGAAGAGGGAAAAAGGGGGATAAATGACAATGGGAAAATGCAATAAAAAGATTATAAAAAAAAAAAAAAAGAAAAGAAGTGCTGCCAAAGTGGGTTTGGCTTGGGAACTGGATCACCATGGAAATAGTCCCTAGGGAATAAGGGAATGACTGCTTGCTCTGTGGGTCAGTGTGGCCTCTGGGTCCCTGGCAAGGGTGAACAATGGTGGTAAGTCAAAGTCTTCCTTCAAAGTGTGCCACTGTAGTTCTTGGGTGGGTGGAAGTTGCATTTCTCCAGTTTCACTAGGGTCGCAATTAGTGAACATTCTTCAGGCTCTGACATGTGTCCATATCTCAGAATCAGTATTCTGGGCGATGTGCTCATACATATATTTTGGGAGTTATTTTCATTTCAGTTTGGGAGTGCATGTCTCGGTCTGCCACCCTTCCATCATGAAGCCACCTTTTAGTAGTTGGCTAACATCACTGGGACTGTCCCAGAATCCCAACTTCACACAGCCCATGTTTCTCAGTGACCCACGTTTGCCTAATGCAGTGGACACCCAGTATCTGCTCTGGACTTCTGTAGCATAGGACAGTGTTTGTCACCCCTTTGGTTCTGAAGTTTGTCACTGTGCTGGCATCATGTCACCAGCTGGCTCTCCTCCTACCTCTTTTCTACCTCTTTGTTATTTTCACTCTTCCTTGTGTGCCCCTTATGTCCTGCTCACTCCTTACACTCTGCTGTCCTCCCCTGGGCATCTGTGTGCCGATCGCCTCAAGATCTTCAATGTCCGCCTCCCTCCTGGATTTTAGACTTGCTGCCTCTAGTCCTGCGTAGATGTCCCACAACTGTCTTAAACTCCAAAGATCTGGAGCCCTACAGATTTCCTTTGTTCTCCCAACCTGCCCTTTCTGGAGAATTTTTCCCAGGAAATTATATCACAGTATACCCAGTCAGCTCAGTGGTCATTTGGGAGTCATCCTTGGTTCCTCTTTTTCTCTTACGTCCCACATATAACTGGCGAAGTGCTGCCAATCAACTTATTTCATAAGTGTTCCTTCCTCCCTGACCACCTCACAGTTCTCTTCGGCCAGGTCCCCACTTCCTGGACAACAGCAGTCACCAGGAGGAGAGCTCCTCGTACCTCGTCCATGATGTCACCTGTACCAATCAATCCAGTTCCATTTCATCGGAGGGCTGCTCCTCACTTATGCACTTGATTAAGTTTTCCCTCTGCTATGACTTTTTTTCTTCATGTCCTACAAATACTTGTATATAAGTATGTACATATTTAAGATTTCTTCAACTTTTAAAAACATCTTCAAATCCACAGAGGTTTGGAAAGTATAGTGAATACCTTTCATTTGACTGTTAATATTGCACTGTTTACTTTTTAAACTTTGTTATCAATTACTAATTTGCTTTATTCAAAACATGAAGTTCACTGTCCTATTTGTTTTTCTGAATGGAAGTGCCTTGGCCAAGCCAGACCTGGATGTCAACTGTATGTTGGTAAGGGGAGAGCGGGTCTGGGGAAGCATCTGCTTTCTTCCTCTTTCACTCTCTCAACACTCACATACACAAATAATTTGTTTCAGTTTTAGAATAAAAATTTTTTTAATAGTTTCCATTCCTTTAATGAAATACTCTGTTTACTCATTAAAACAGTGTTTTAAAAATTCTTTGGACAGGCCCTGATTTGTGTGGCTCAGTGGATTGAGTGCCGGCCTGTGAACCAAAGGGTGGCTGGTTCTATTCCCAGTCAGGGCACAGGCCTGGGTTGCTGGCCAGGTCAGGCTCCCACTAGGGGGCATGCGAGAGGCAACCACACATTGATGTTGCTCTCCCTCTCTTTCTCCTTCCCTTCCCCCCTCTCTAAAAATAAATAAAATATTTAAAAAATTCTTTGGACATATTTTCATATATTTATTATTGCCCTTAAAGTCTTTGTGTATTATATCCGACATGTAGGTTCTAGGCCATCTTGGGGTTAGTTTCTATTGTCATTTTTTAGATTATGATCAAATTTTTTTTGTTTGTTTCTTGCAGGTCTGCTAACATTTGACTGTTAGCAGTCAAATGTATAAATACTAACAATACTATAAATAGTATAGTATTTATAGTATTGCAGGTCTGCTAACATTTGACTGTTAGCAGTCAAATGTATAAATACTATAAATACTATAAATACTATATTATAGAGACTCTGTGTTCTGTTTTCTTTCTCTGAAGAGGGCTGATTTTTGCTCTACTACCTTAGTTACTAGCTGACAATCGTAAATGTGTGTGGGTTTGGCTTCATGCTTAAGGTAGATCTGTGGAAATCTCAAGGTAGCTCCTAAGCTCCTTGAACTTCAGCCTCCAAACTCTGCCTTCCTTGTGGATCTGATCAGGGTTTGGTTAGGGTGAGTCTAAAGTAGGCTTCTATAGTGTGGTCTTTACTCTTACCACATGATCTTTCTAGTGTCCCAGCTGGATGCTTAGGGATGTTAATGAGGTTTTTCAGACATCTCCTAGGGCTGCTTAAATTCTAGTATCTGTTTTCTCTTCTCAAACTCATATAGCAGCTGCTTCCTGGTAGTCTGGTTTAATCTCAACTTGTATAGCCCAGTCTTCAGTCAAGTATGCATAGGGAACACACACATGGGCTTCTGGGGCCCCTGTCTGCATAGTTTTCTTCTCTTTGCTGTCTTACCCACAGATTCCAGTCTGTTCATCTATCCCAAAGTGTGAGTTGTTGTTGGGCAGTTGTCCCCAGGCAGAGAACCAGGGTGAACATGGTCTTGCCCTGGGCATTTCCTATCTCCCTGTAATTATAGTCTTGTACTGCCTGTCGGGTAGTACCTGAAAACATAGGGTTTATATATTTTGTTCAAATCTTTGGTTGTACAGCTTCTGTTGGGAATGGTCTGTCTACATGGGAAACTCATATTCATCTTTTAAGTTTCAACATTGTCATTGTTATCATCATCATCATCATCATCATCATAGCTGAGTACTTATTACATATGAGGAACTGTTCAAAGTACATTATATGAATTAACTCATTTAACCCTTTCAATAATCTTATGGTACAGGTAATATGATTAACCCTATGCTTGCTAATGTGGAAAATGGAGAGTTTAAATCACCTAGTAGTGTCACTAGCACGTGTTGGACCTGGGAGGCAAATTGCCACCTGTCGTCAGAGTTCATGCCTTTTAACCTTAATGCTCTGAATCCTCCTGCCTGCTGGATGAGACCCTTTGTGCCTTCCCTGCACCCTCTGCCTCTATCATGCATATCACTGCCACTACTGTGACACATGGGTGAGAACTTGGCTGATTAGTCAAACTTCCTGTGGGTGGAGAGATATTTTTAAAGCTCTGTGTGAGCCCAGTGTGCTCCTCACCAGGAGCAGAGATGCCCTGCAGCCCGGGAGGGCTGGGGATGGGCATGAGTTCATGCTGGAAGGGGGCTGGCTTCTGTGCCAGACCTTCCAAACGATCTTTCCATGCCCCCACCCACCTGGTCCATTGTATATCTTCTTACAAAGAAGACTCTCCCCCACCTCCTTTTTTCTCTCCTTTACTTTTGCTTGTTGATGAAAAAAAAAACCCAAAAACCAGAGACACACCCTACTTGCCTTTTATGAGACATTTCCTTTTGCAGCCTCTTCAAGAGGGGTTTTCAGGAGGCAGAAATATTACTGTCACAAGAAGAGAAGCTCATGACTCTTATATGAGAAACTTGGTGGCTCAAAGTTCACTCCTCCAGAGGAGGCAAAAAAACCTACACAATGAACCCCATTATCCAACCAGGGTAGGAATTCCAGATACACAGCTCTGCTCCCAGGCTGGGAATTAGCCTTATAACCTGGGTCTTTTATCTGTGTGGGTACTTTCCTCCTGGGGGACTGACCTGCCTTTGAGCTTTGAGAGAGAATTGTTGTGTGGAAAGTTATGAAGCTCTGTTAGCAGAGTACAGACGGACTTCTCTGATGGTAGCTGCTTCCAAGGGCCCACTCCTTTAAGGGACATTTATCTAAATCTTCTTGTAATTTTTCTGCATCATGTTCAGAAAATATATTTTGATAGCTGTGGTCAGGAAGGAAGCCCGAGTATTATCCCTGCCACTTTCATTTTATTCATTTGTAATCTATATGGTACCTGTTACCAAAAGTGATTGAGACATTGTGTGATAAAAGAAGAAACATGAACTGCAAAGGCTGTCAGAATAGAAGTAAAAAAGAAAAACCCACATATAAAAAGGAAGAAAAATTATGACAGTCTCTAAAATAAATACATGTGGATAAGCATTACATTTGGCTCCAGGCTTTTAATTGGCTGGGGCAAGATGATAACATGAGTTTCATTATTCCAATGAAAATTGTAATGTGTCCCATTAAAAGAATAGTCTTCTCATGTATATTTTAAATAGGTTCCCTTGGCCCATAATAAAAATATCCAGCATAAAAACATTTTTTTTATCTGTTTCTACTTGTAGTAGTGGCTTCTGATAGTGGTGGTTGTCAATGAAGGATGAGGTGCTAATCTTAGACTCTCTAGCTGCAGAGAGACGGAGGCAGATTATAGTCAATAAAGCCTTCCCATCAGATGATTCTAAGTATGCTGTATAACACGTTTCTCTGATTCCTACTCCTAAGCCCTGCTTGGGAAAGGGGGAAGAAGTAATATCTTACATGAAAGTTTAAGAACCTGAATTACAAAGAATGAACTTGACTTGGGATATTTGAGGAACAGGAGATATGAACCACTCATTTCTGTGATAAACCGACTTTGAAATTGTTCCTGAGGACCCTTCCACGTTCAGCAGAAGTGTGCCCTAATAGATCTGAAGTAGTTAAGCTCCACAGAGCTTCCTCAGGTAATTCAATAAGTTGACCTGTTGAGTAGAATTGTTCAACATTACTCATCTGGCTGCTGAAGACAGTTTGCCAAAACTCATTGTTTTGATGTCAGCTTTATTGATTCTGGGTTGTCTCTCCTGGTGGTAATTGGCCAACAGCAGCTTCAGCTGTTTTCTGGGACTACTTAGGGATGTAATGTTAGCGGTATGTTCTAGCACGGTTGTTCACTGGCCTTTCCTCTTCACAGTGGCATCCAGGGAACCTCATCTAATCACTGCTTCAAATAATTAAAAAGCAGGTGATAAGCTAGAACATGGCCATTTAAGATACAAACTTTCTCTATCAAGGTGGTCATTTCTAATTTCTCTAATTCTCAAGCTGGAAGATCACTGAATTTACATTGAGGCTTGTATTGCTATATTGCTGTGTAACAAATTACTCCAAAGTTCTTGATTTAAAGTAAAAGAAAAAATTATCTCACAGTTATGTGGATCAGGAATTCAGGTCAGGAATGGTGCAGATGGCTGGTCTTATCCAAATTCTTTCAAAAGGTTGCAGTTAAGACATTTGCTGAGACTGCAATCATTTGAAGACTTGACTGGGGCTGGGAAATTCAATTCAAGTTCACTCATGTGAATCTTGGCTGGAGGCCTCAGTTCCTCCCACGAGGACCTCTCCATAGGACTGGGATTTGGCTTTTCCTAGAATGAATACTCATTTTATGATCTTGTCTCAGATGTCACAGATTGTCACTTCTGCCACATGTATTTGTTAAAAGTGAGTCACTAAACACAGCCCACACTCAGGGTAAGTGGAATTAGGCTCCATCTTTTGAAGGGTAGAGTATGAAAGAATTAGCAGATATATTTTAAAAGCTTCAAAGACCATACAAATTGGCTTAGGGATGGCTCCTTGCTATTGAATTGAAAGCTAATGAAATGTTATAGAAAGTTCTAAAATAATACTTAGAAGTTTCTTTATGCAGTGAAGAAGAGAGGGCCAGTGGTCATTGCTATAAAAACAGGAATTAAAGCCTACCTGTTTTTTTTTCTCCTATTTATTTGTTTTTTACTCCATGTATCAGGATAACAAGTTAATAACAGTATATAAATTTCAAGTGTACAGCTTTATAATATAACATCTGTATACTCTATGTGTTGTCACCACCCAAAGCCCAGTCTCCTTTCATCACCATATATTTGATCTCTTTTCCCTCCTGGTCCTCTCCTCAAAGCTTATCTGATCTTCAGGGAGCAGGATCTCTGGAGTCCCTCAGACCAGGGTTCCCCTCTCAGGTGTACTATTGAGCAGCTCCAACAGAGAGGGTTAGCTCTTCCCAACTATAATTTAGTAGTAGCAGACATTTTAGCTGGACAAATGGATGCTAGAATAAAGACTACATTTCCCAGCCTCCTTAAGAGCTAGGTGTGGCCATATTAGTAAATTCTGGCCAATGAGATGTAAGCAGCAGTGACATTGGGTAACTTTGGTGCACTTTGTTGCATCTTTTTCTTATCCTCCTCTTATTACTGGATGGGAGTGCCATCATCTGACACCAAGGGAATGTCACCCAAGGGTGACAAAGTGGTGAGTTAGAAGGAGCCCAGGTGCCTGAAGATGGTAGAAGGGAGAGAAACTATTTTGTTTTTTTTTGTCGTATGGACCTAAACCCACCAAAGGGGCAGCTGTGTATCTACAGAGAAGAAATCCAACCTCTAACCCTATTTTCCAATATTTAAATTAGTGTCTTATATATAATACTACTTTTAGGAATCTCCTGCTTACTATTTTTGAAGAGGAAGTATTGTAGATGATTAGGAATGATGGATCTATAATTTCAAAACATTGAAGATTTGTTATTTTTATAATATATACAGACTATATTTCAAATTCATCTGTGAAAGGAAGAAGTTCAGCAGAGCCAGCAGGGAAGGCCAGATGGCACAGACCCTGGAGGCTCCAGGAGAACATTAGCTTCTGGTCAGTTGGTCCCACCCTTGAGGGGGTGGCCTATGTACATCAGGTTCATCCCTGTGAGCACACATAGTGAAGGTATCAGCGCATAGTGACTGCTCAGAAATACCTGTTGAATAAATGAATGCCAAGTTTTCTGATAAGAGGAGTTTGTGGCAAAATGAGCTAATTGTTCCTGATTATTCATTCTATAACAAGAGTGGAATCAGGATGATACACATGACAGTGAATTGTGGTTGGTCATACATGGCATTTGAAGAGGAGGAAGTATTGTGGATGATTAGGTTACCTACTTCAGGGCTCCATGAGATTTGGTTTTCTCACCTGTACAATGTGGATAATAGTATGTACTTTACAGAGATAATATGAGGGAATACACACAGAGTGAGTTACTATTATGTATTTGTCATATAGTAAGGGCCCAATGAATAACAGTGGTATGAGTAATAGTAATTATTGCAGTTGTTGTTATGATGACAACAATGATGATGATGACTGTCATGACAAGACATACCCAGACAAAGAGTTATTACTCTAGCCTTGGGGCAAGTTGGCTCTTCAGAGGAAAAATCAAAAACACTAGTCAGTGTTATGCAATTGGCCTGTTAGGACAGATATACTTCAGAATATGAGTGCCCCTAATTGGAAAGGCCTATTAAAGTGGAAGTATCGGGACACCCCATATTGATTGTCTTAGCTCTATGCTCATCAGAACACCTTTCCTAGTCGCCTTGCCTCATCCAAAACCCTGCCCTCACTGGTACGGAGCTCAGCATCTAAATTGTCAAAGAAAGAAGAGGAAAAGGGACCCAGTGACACTGGCTTCTAAACCTTCTGTTGTCCTGAGAACTAGAACAGGGGTGTCAAGCTCATTTTCACCAGGGGCCACATCAGCCTCGAGGTTGCCTTCCAAGGGCTGAATGTAACTTTAGGACTGTATAAATGTAACTACTCCTTAACTAGGGGCAAGGAGCTTGGCGCTGCCACCAGGCAGAAACAAGGTGCCAGGTTGGGTAAAACAAGGTGGAGGGCTGGATTTGGCCCACGGGCCTTGCGTTTGTCACCTGTGAACTAGAACAAGGATCCTTTATGACCTGGCCTTTAACATGGGGAATATCCATGGATGGTCAGAAATTTAAACCTTACAGGTTCTCATTGAGATGCTCCCAAGGACGAGGAGTGCACATGGCTGTATATGTCCTTAAAAACAAAACAAGACCTGATGTATCCCACAATATTTACTTTATGGGTTGGAGGAAAGATGGGATGGGAAATGGGGGAAGGCCTGAAATCACAGCTTGATGACCAGAACGCACACCCTCTTCAGAAAGGGACATCATCAGCTCTTTGAGTTCAACACATTAGAGGGAAGTTTTCCATTACTTCCTCTCTGAAGTGGGAGGCTGTTTTGGAATAGTGATGGTTTCTGGAAATGAAAGAGCCTGACCATTGGTTTGTCGGGGTGTTGCTTTTGTGAACAGTAGCATCCTTGTCCCCTGCTGTTCCCTTACCCAGCTTCTTCCCACATCCTCAGGGTTCCCCTGACTTTATTTGGTTAAAATTCAAGGTAATTTTTTGTTTTAATGTTTCTTTTAAACTCTAAACATCAACTTCAGTATTAATTGTTTGTTACCCTAAGGTCTTTTTTTGTGATAGGAGAAAGGTATCCTTTTTTTATAAAGCTGCTAAAACAAGTGGCCCTAGGACCTGAAGTAATGATGGCCTAGGGAATGTGCCACCATTTGCACGCTCAGGTGTAGGAACAGTTAGGCTGGTGCTACTTGTCTGTGCTTTGCTGGTAATTGCTCTGCTGATATTGCTCTGCTTGAGGCCCCAGTAAAATGGGCCTCAAGATATGTAGCTGGACCATCTGGGTTGCAGTCTAGCATCTCTGCCTAGAAGCATGGTACCAGGGACGAGTCCTAAAATTCTTGGTCTGGTGCCTCCATGCAATTTGTAGGAGACTTTAGAGAGCTTAGTCTCCCTGCCATCTGGTGTCCAAGTAGGGAGAGTTGGGGAAAGGAGAATTGCAGGGACAAACCTGAGAACTGTGTTTCCTGTACCTCCATGGGGCCTCTCTTCAGACAGCCATGTGCAGTTTCTCAGCCAGCACCTACTGGAGCTGAAAGAACTGAGACTTTCAGGTGAATGATTGATCATAATTTTATGCTAATCTCTTTAAGAACCCTTCAGAGGTGCCATCTATTTCTGGGAAAAATGCCTTGAGCTTCCTGCTGAATTCTCTTGCTAGATTTTGAAGACCCTGAATATGCAAATTAAGAAACGTGTTGTTCTGAATTTTGAATCCCCAGAGACTGAGGTTAGTCAGCCTAGAGGGCAAGCTTCTGAAGAGCCTCGAAGTTGCTAAAGGCCAAGCCAAAGAATGTGCTAACTCAGGGGCTTTGAACCTGAGGCCTGTGCTTCTCTTGGAATTTCTGAATATTGTGTATGTTTGTAAGTAGCGCTTTTTTTCTGGGGTGAAGAGATACAACTGTTGTCATATTCTTAAATAGGTTCAACAAAAGGGGTTGAACAAAAGTCATACCAATTGCTGACCTACACCTTGTGAACTGGGTCTCTCTTATACTCCTCACTACGCAAAGGATTTGTTTGGTTTTGGTTCCTCTGGGGAGACAAGACAAGGGGTATTGTTGCATGCTCGTGAGGCCCTTCTCATCTTTACAGAGATTGCACTGGTTGTGGCGTGGAGAACGCATTTGAGGCAGCGGATCTAGAGGCTGGGGCACCACCAGGAGCCCATTCTCATAGTCAGGGTAGAAATGGTGAGGACCTAACCTTAGCAGGTGTCCCAAACTGGCAGAGAAGGCAGAAAAATGCAGACACTTGGCCATGTTTATGTTATCCAATTTAGTGCCTGCATTTACTCTGGGAGGCGTCATTGTCCCCATTACACACATGACTGAAATTAGTGTGAGAGGGATGATGTTACTTGCCCAAGGTCACACAACTAATAATTGATAGATAAGATTCATGCTCTGCTTTCTCTGACACCGAAGTTCATGCCCTTCATTAACTCCATGGTATACTGTCTCCACCAGAGCAGGTCTTGATGTATGGATGTAGGATGGGTGAGGAAGAAGAGGAGTCAGGTGCATAGCTACCTAATTAGGTAATTAGGTGCAGGTGGTGCCAGTCACTGAGACTAGGAACACAGGAGCTAGAACAGGGTAGGAGGAAGGTGATGAGGACCAAAGGCTGTCCCGCTGGATGGAGG
Source organism: Tonatia bakeri (assembly GCA_004024845.1). Taxonomy (NCBI): domain Eukaryota; kingdom Metazoa; phylum Chordata; class Mammalia; order Chiroptera; family Phyllostomidae; genus Tonatia; species Tonatia bakeri. Next base: position 250,958 of record PVIA01001229.1, read on the forward strand.
TGGCTAGTAGGCCCTTGGACATTGAATTCTGGGGCTCAAAGCATTTAGGCAGGAGATAAAATTTTGGAATCTTCATTATATTGAAGAGATGGATAAGAGAAACTACCAAAGACCAAATCCTAAGGCCCATCAGGCATTAATTTCTTTGATCTCAGATGGTTGCTGGTGATGGGGTTTGAGAGGCACAATGTCTCCAGCTAAGCATCTTGGTATCCTTTAACTGTGTTTCACATGCCACATGTGGTCCCCCTGGTTATCATATTCTCAAAAGCCAAAATCCACTGTCAGAAGGAAGAACTCTGTATTAAAAATAGGTCACCTCCTTGTGCCCAATTAATTCATTTGGTTGATTGACAGGGCCCCTTTTTTTTAAACTTTGAGTCAGGAACTTGCCTAAACTCATTGGCTGTGTTAGATTTTCAAAGTTTGCTCCAGCTGCTGATGATGCCAAGTCTCTTTTTAAGGGTGTCATAGAAATACACTGTAGTTTACTCTGCTAAATAGACCTAAAAGAGACTGTGCTACTTCAAAGGTTGCCTGCTTATAGTTAGGACTGCCCCAGGCAACCCCCAGGCCACAGATGAAGAGCTGGACTCCCTGCCTGCAGTGGCAAATGCCAGGGATTCTGGAGTGAGACTGAACTTGATGCGAGTCCTGCATCTGTCATTGACCATCTCCGTGCCTTTGGGCAGGTTTTAAACAGACATATGTCAGTGTCCTCATCCACAAAGTGGGGCATATAGTACCACCTCATAGGAAAAGCATGTGGCAGGATGCCCATGGTGCCTTGCACATGGCAGAGTGTCCTGTAGGGGCTGGGTGTTAATCTTACTGCTTGGCGGGCCAGGGGGGAGCAGTAAGAGTAGATGGAAAACCTGAATTTCTTTTCTCTTTCTCCTGCCTTGGCTAGTTGAAAAGGAGTTGATTGAACCAAACTGGAAAGTGAGAAACATCCATGTCATTTGAAAGTGAAAGAACAAAACTAAGCCTTAGTTGTGATTCTGGAATTGGGTCACATTTTCATCTGTTTCAGGTGTGTGTATGCGTGTGTGTGTGTGTGCAGAGGGCAGAGGTTCCGAGAACCCTGATTCTGGCCTTGTCCACGAGCCTTCTCCATAGAACCTCTGGAGGTCCTCAGACCACAGGGGCCCTTCCTCCTCGACATGCCACCATGATGGTATGAACTTAGAATTCAACATTTTGCTGATGTTATTGTGCTGGGCAAGCAGGGATATCAGGGGAGAGGGATCACACTTACTGAGCATTTATTTTGTGCCAAGTACTTATACTAGGCTATTTCACTTTCCTCTTCCTCCTTCCTCCTTGTCACTCCAAAGAGTTACTCTCCTCCCTTACCCCACAGTTGTTTTCACTTTCCTTTCTTTGCACTTCAGGAACACGCTGGCTCTGCTGCAGGAGAGAGGTCAAATGGGTAGGAGTACTGGAGAGGAGGGTACTCTCAGGTTTAAAGGGCCTAGGGTGTGTTTCCTCATCCAGCTGTGATCAGGGTCAGGATTGCCCATGATGAAGGCAAGAATTATTCAAGATGGAATGTCTTTCTTGAAGTATAGAGGCAATAAAGTCTGCCATCTAATACAACACTAATGGTGTCCTCACAAGTTGTTAAATCTTGAAAGTTACCCGTATGTTTAGTATATCTCTCTTTGAAGGATATTTAAGTGCGATAAGATGTCAAGATAGGTGCTAATGGCTTTGGGTTGACTTGTGGCACATGTCACAGCTGTGAGCTCAGGACAGATGCCATCCCCTCTGCAAACAAACAAACAGACAAACAGCTGTAGAAGGGACGTGTTTTCCTCTGAGCCACCAATGATAGTTTTTTATTATAATAAGTTTTTTGGTACTAAGGCACTGCCCAGTTGTGTCTCTATGAAGACATTTGTCTTCATAGAGAAGGAGATTCTGTGTGTGCTTGAGATGCTCTGGGTCACTCGGGAGGCTGAGGAGTGGGGGCAGCAGACAATAGGCCCAGGGCAGGGAGCTCATACATCATGTTGTATGTTCATGGCCTTAACAAATCACCCGGCAGAGACAAATTAAGCACACTCTCCTAATCATGCTCTTTGCATTCTTCCCAAATTTGACCCAGTTCTGAGCAAGTTCTAAGGAAAAAAACACAAAAACAGAAAAGGGTATTTGTAGAGAAGACAGCTATAAAATTGCCCAGTGCCAGGCTAAGGAAACCCAATAAGAAAAAATACCTCATGGTGAGATTCTTCAGCACATTGATCAAGAAAGACGGCATGCCAATGAGAAGGCTGAGATTCTGTGTATTCCGGGCATTGGTTGGTCTAGTTTGCAGTCAGGCAGTGTGGCACAGTCGGTGGAGCCTCAAAAAAGGAGCAGAAACGGAGCTTCAGTTTGTTTCTAAGTAAAATAGGGGTCGTTATCTTGGAGTCACACCTTGCCTCACAGAAGAAAATTGTGAGAGCTAAGCTACCAGTTACATACCACTCATACATACATACATGAGAAATAATAATGGAAGTTGTTAATTACATTTTAATAAATAGATAAAAAGTTGCATTCCTTGCATCCTGCAATATCCAAGCATGAGGTCAAGATACTGAAAGTCAAAATGATCCATCAAGGGGAGGGAGAACTGATTGAAAGATGGTGAAGGTAGTAGCCAAAGAACATATAATCGTGACCCATGGACATGGACAACAGTGAGGGCACTGCCTGAGGGAGCGGGGGCGTTGGGTGGAGGGGAGCAAAGGGGGAAAACTGGGACAACTGTAATAGCATAAACAATAAAATACATTTAAAAAAGTGATCCATCAGACACGGTCTTGCCCTTAAGGACCCAGCTAAGAGTCCCCAGCTACTTTTAGGTAGAGCAGGGTGCATGAGACGTGGCTGTCAGAACAGGGGACCTGCAGCCCTCACACTGTTCAGGGCCTGCTGTCTTTCTCTGAACTGTGTTTTCCTCACTTGTAAAAAGCAAAAAGAGAGACAGTAATGTTGACTTCAGAGGTTTTTTTTTTTTAAATATCAAAGGCATAATATTCATTGATTTGTTCACTCATTCCATGCATGTTTATTGAGCACCTGTGATGTTTCAGATACTGCTCTGAGCTCTGGGACCCAGCATGGAACAAAGCAGAATTCCCTGTCCTCATGGGGCTTCTGCTCCTGTGGCAGGAGACAAAGTTTATTGTGCGACGATGAAATAGAACAGAAGCGGGATAGGGGAGTGTTTGGTCAGGGGGCGGCTGTTGTGTTAATCTAGATGAGAGATAATGGTGGCCAGGGACCAGGGTGGTGGCCGTGGAGGTGGGAGGAGTAGTCAGATTCTGGATCTATCTTGAAGGAGGATTTATTGAGATTTGCTGATGGGGTGGATGTGGAGCATGTGAGAAAGACTGGAGTCAGGGGTGACCTCAAGGTTTTTGGCCTGATCAACTGGAAGAATGGAGAGGAGATTCACTGGGGTTGGGGTGGGGTAGGGGAGTGCAGGAGCTCAGTATTGGACATGTTACTTCTGAGATGCTTGTTATCCAGGTGAAGATTCTGAATAGGCCACTGGATAATGACATCTGGAGATCAGGGAAGGTTTGGGGCTCATCTAGGTAACTGCCTTGAGTGGTGTGTGATAAAGGTGGGTGTTGAATAAACAATAAGTTTATATTAACTTTTAAATTAAACTTATTGTAAGGTAATTGAGAGTTACATGCAGTTGTAAGAAATAAAACAGAAAGGCCAGCTGTGGCCTTTGCCCAGTTCCCTAATGCTAACATCTTACAAACCTCTAGACAGTGTCACAGCCGGGATACTGACACTGATACAGTCCACATCCAGAACATCTCCACCACTGCAATTAATCCACGTGAATTTAATCCATTAAATGTCAAAAACACAATGCAAAATGAACTATAGGATTTCAGCAGGAAGAGCGAGTGTGTCCTGGATTGGGGGTGGCATCATTGGTCAGCAGAGGCTTCTAACGGAGGGAAGCACTTGAGCTGGACCTTAAAGGATGGGAAAGGCTGTGACCTATGACAGAAAGTGCAAACTGGAAAAAATCTGGGGATAGGAAAGTTTGGTGTGTGTTGGGCCTTGGAGGCTGTTTAGGGTGTCCTTTCCCTTCTCTCTGATGATCAGTGTGGAGGGTGAGAGTGGGCATATCCCAAAGCAGGGTTGATAGGTTCTTTACGTGCCAGGGGCTCAGGAGCCCAGGCCAAGTGGTGAGACTTTACTGGGCAGGCAGTCAGAGGAGCTGAGTTTGGAAGTCATGCAAACTAAGCTCCAGGAAGGTTCGTCTGGTCTCTATGTCTGAGTATGCTGGAGCAGAGGGAATTTTGGGGGGCCAAGAGAGGGCTAAGGGAAGGTGAGGCCCTTGTCATCAGAGAGGAAGGAAAGGACACCCCAAAGATGCCTCCATCCGATGTGTGAGTGGTTCAGAGTTGAGGCTCAGGACTCCACTGGGCTTTGCATTCCTCTCCTTCAGTTCTCGTGACTGCTTTGCCAGGCCCTTGCTGTAATGATTCTCATTTCTAGAAGGAGACATGAGGGCACAGAAAGGTCAGGCGACTGTCTCAAGGTCACACAGCAACTGACATAAAGCCAGGTCACAGACCCAGGCTGTCTGACTCCTGAGTCCCCAGATTTAACCTCTAATGGTTCAGCCTCTCATAATCATCTTATTTAGACGATACAATCATTTTAAGGAGAGGAGTCAGGGGATGGAAAAAAACCCCTGAATATATCCAGATAGAAAGTTTTAGTTATGTTTAGGGAGTGTCTGAGAGAGTAGAAGGGAGCTGGAAGAGGATAAGGAGGATTTGGAATGATGATTGTAGGGAATTGTGGACAAGGGTCTATTTAAGATAAAGGAATGATCTTAGCAGGATCAATCCAGGTTCTTCGAAGGTTTATTTTATTGGTGAAGATTCCGTGGATGGATTTGATGGCTACTAGAGGGAAAAGTGTACCCTCTGGACTAGTTCTGCCTATACTCATAATTCAGCATGTGGTTTTGAGCAAGGTTCTTGACCTTCTTGAGCTCTGATTTCTTGATATGGCAAAGGAGGTGGAGTGCCTGGGCAGCCGCTCTTCAGGGCTGGGATGATGGTCTGTGAATGGGCATGGGCAAGCGTCTGGTGCTTTGCACAGGAAGGTGGTGCCTCTGAGACTTGCAGCTCGTTTCATGAGGCTGGCGGGTTTGTTGGATTTTCAGCCACAGGGACACTGAGCCAGGCAGTGGTGCCCTGAACCTGTCTCCACTTGGAGGAGACACTGGGTAGACTGATGAATCTGTATGTCCATGTCTAATCAGGTCTTTTGGAACTATAGGATTTCTAGGTGCTTTTGAACACAGGCCATGAGGTTCTTCAATATTTCTTTATTAAGGAATCTGTGATCGACCACTGCTTTTGTGCTTTATCATTATTTTGTCTAGCTTTTCTTTTTTTTTTGAAGATTTTATTTGTTTATTTTTAGAGAGAGGGGACTGAAGGGAGAAAGAGATGGAGAGAACATTGATGTGTGAAAGAAACATCGAAAAGTTGCCTCACACACACTCCCAACCACGGACCTGGCCTGCAACCCAGGCATGTGCCCTGACCAAGGAATCAATCGAACTGATGACATTTTGGTCTGTGGGATGTTGTCCAACCCACTGAGTAACACCAGTCAGGGCTTTCCTTTTTGTCTTCTTGATTACAAAAATTTAATTTTTGCCTTTCTATTATATCTTGGAACACCTTAAAACTGAAAACATCCTTTTGAAAATGTTTCCCTCAGCAACAAAAACATATTTTATTACAAACTATCCTGATTCTTAAAATGTGATTTTGATTATATTAAAAAAAAATATCAGATTGAAACTTAATGGCTGTTGTGGTAGGCTGAAAAATGTCTCCCTCAAGAAAAGTCCCCCAGAGATGTTCATGTCCTGATTCTTGGCACCTGTGAGTACACTGCCTTACATGCTGAAAGGTACATTGCAGGTATGATCGACCACATTAGGGATCTTGAAATGAGGAGACTATCCTGGATTATCTGGGTGGGGACAATGTGATCATGAGGATCCTTCCAAGAGCTCGGCATGGGGGTCAGAGTCAGTAGACATGTGAGGATGGAAGCAGAGAGAATTGGAGGAGGCTTTGTTGCTGGCTTTGAAAATGGGTGAAGGCCACAAACCAAGGGAAGTGGGTGGCCTCTAGATGCTAGAAAGGTACAGAAATAGGTTCTCCCCTACCGGCTCCAGAAGGAATGCAGCCCACTCCACACTTGACTTTAGGTTTTCTGACCTCCAGAACTATAAGAGAATATGTTTGCGTCTTTTAAACTGCGAAGTTTGTGGTGATTTGTTCCAGTAGCCCTAGGAAACTCACGGATGTCTGCTGGGGGCACTAAGTTGCCACATGTGTATAGGGAATATGATAATTATGATTTATCTTTCATTAGAAAATGATCTGTTGAAACCCCCACCAGCTTCAAGACTAGGATTCTTGCTTATATGTTCATAAAACACCATGTTGTCTGAGCTCCAACTGTGCTGGTACAGGGAAGGGGAGGAAGATGGCCACTGCGGGTGCACTGGGCCGTGATTATACAGGATCTAATTGGTAGGAATGAGAACAGTTTGCCTGACGGTGGAGAGGGGGCATCCCTCAGATAGTCCTGGCAGAACAATAAGGTGGCTAAAGGGCCACATCCTTATTCTGTGTCTTTTTTCCTCTTGTCACTTTCAGGCATTTAAAATCCTTCCCCCCAACAATACTCTCGTATCAAAACAAGCTCTCAGAAGAGTATCTGATCATTGTAGTGTACACCTTGTATGAATTCATGAATTCCACGTCCATAAGATTGTGGGTTCACTGAAAGTCAGCCTGGGGAGTGACGCTGAGAACAGTGAGGCAGACTGTGTTCAATGCGTGCAGCACTTGCTAAGGGATGTGACTTGACCAGGCCCAAGTCTTCAGGCTTGGAGTCAGTCCAGAGTGGTTTCCAGGAAATCTCACCAATGGTATCAGCATTTAAAGGCCAGTTCCTAAGTTTGAAATGAGAGCTTATGTCCTCTGCCAAAGATAGGGATTTCGGTAGATCTGAGAGAGAGGGGGTGGTTTCTATGGTCCAGGGGTCATGTTGCCTAAGAAGTTGCTTACTTTATTCCAAGACCCAATGAGAGTGGATCCAGAAAGACATCCCCTTAATAAGAAGATATCTGAAATTACTTTTGTCAGATAACAGGGAACTGTGGGATTGGGGATCGGAGAGGGATCTGTGTGTGGGCAGGAAAGACACAAGGAAAGTCTAGGTACATCTTATGTCTGAGTGACATTTTATAGTGACATTTTTTTCAATTAAAAAATGTGGAGGAGGCATAATGATATGAGCATTGCTGCAAGGACTGGGGAACTTTGTGGGCAGCTGCGTTTCTCTGCCATTTGTTGCTGATGGAACAGGAAAAAATGTAGAGACGGTAACTCAGAATGTTTGTGTACAGTTCCTACTGAGGGAAGAATTGGGCTTTTGAGTTTTGTGAAGCACCAGCACAGCTAAGACTGGGCTAAGAATTCACTTGGACCTGGGTGAGGATCCCAGTTTTCCCGCTTGCTTAGTGTGTGACGTCTGACAAGTTACTTCAGCTCTCTGTCCTTGGTTTATTCAACTTTGAAATGCAATACATCTCAGTGCACCACGTGTGGGTGTGGGGGAAGCCTGGGACATGGTCTCTCCCCAGTAACCAGTGGCCAGGATGCTGACTGTACTTTCCATGACTGACTGGGCTGCTAGGCACAGGGAGTGCAGGGCAGCTGGAAGACTGAGAATTGAGAAAAGCAGTCAGCCCCCACAACTCCTCTGGAGGAATTGGTTTGTCTGCCTCACCTCATTTGAGCACTTTCCTCCAATAAACAAATGTGTTTATTGATTTGAGAGAGAGAGAGAGATAAATGTGAGAGAGAAACATCGATCGGCTGCCTCCCATATGCACCCTGACTGGGGATTGAACCTGCAACCTTTTTGGTGTACCGATGACTCTCCAACCAACTGAGCCACGTGGTCAGGGCAGAATTACATCACTTTCTATTTCCTTCACGAGACTGGTGAAGTGTCATTTCCATTGCTCTATCCTATGACGAGGATAAAGCACCGAGGAGTTGGCATTGGAGTGAAAGGCAGAGTCAGAAGGTTTGGTATAATGTAATTAATTGGAATTTGAGTTTTCTCTCTTCAAAGCCAGTGCTAGGTTGCACACCTTATTGCTAGATATGAAGTTGAGAAAGGCAATGATTATTCTCTCTGTAAAGTGATATACAGAAAAAACATATTTAAAAAAAAAACTCCAAGTTGCTTATAAATATGTTTTTTTCTGTCTGGGCAGCCCTTTCTGCCCATTTTTTAATCTGCTGGGATCCTACCCCACCCCTGTCTCTTTCAATCGCCTCTTCTATGAGACCCCCAAAACCCACCCCCAGCTACACAGAATTCATTCTCTGTGCTCTGGCTTGGCTTATTCCTCACTTATATCACAATAACAGATTGTAGAGCTTTTTTATTTCTTTTGTGTATCTTAGTGCTTCTGCTAGATTATATCCTGGAGGAACACATTTATTTTTGAACCCCTGCAGAGTTTACAACAGTGCCTCGCACGTTGTAGGGGCTTAGTACAATGCAGGAACTTGTCGAACTGCTTTGAACAGAAATATTTGAGCCGACTCCCCAAATTCTGAAATGATCATATTTTGAGGGACCTTTACTCTGTCATTTTATTAGAATCTAGTGAAGATTTGCTGACCACCTGCCACATGCTGGGCACTGGGAATGCTGGGATGAAACACTCAGGGTCTCCATGACTAAATCCAGAGATTTCTTCAAACACATAACTTAAGTTCTTTTCTGGAGTTCTGTAAAGGTTCAGACCATCTCTTACACCTTGTAGGTCTCTAGTCCTAATCAAGGAGATTTAACCTTCAGCATGGTCTGGTTCAATTCAAGACAGACTCTTCAATAGCTCCTGAGAACATCGTCACATAGTACGTGGAGGTGGAACAACGGGCACTCCTGGTGGCCTTGGGCCTGCAAATAAAGATTAAAGAGAAGGAATAGAAGAATATAGTATATTCTGGAAACATTTTCATTCAAATTTATTAGATAGAAATCATCTCTGGACCTTGGTGAGGTAGAAAATTCACTTATGTGGAATGAGTTCTTCCCCATGGACCAGTCAGGACCCACAGCCCCATGGCCCTGTGCTGTCCACATACAGGATCTGGTTAGATCAGTCTAGCATTTCTATAGACTCAGAGAGGAGCATCCACTTCTTTGTTTTTTAAATCACTGTTTGTTTGGCACCCGGCACTGACTGAGCAGACTCAGCCGAAGGTTCAGGAAAGATGTCGTGTGAAGACTCGGAGGAATAGCCCCCAGAGAAGGAGAACACAAGCCCTCAACCCACAGGACTCTATGGTTCTCCTAGCTGGGTGAATGACCTTGGACAAAGGCCTTGACCTCTTCGAACCTATAGAAGTGCTAGACCAAAGGGGGATAGAATCAAGGGGGAAGTGGGGGTGGCTAGGGTGGGGGAAAATGGAGACAACTATACTTGAACAACAATAAAAAATGTGAAAAAAAAAAACAAAGAGGCAGATTGCTGATGTCTCCCAGTTTTGGTAGGGTGGCCTTATGTAGTAGGCCACCCCACTACACCTGAGCTGGGTGCTCCAGGAATGTCCCTTGTGTGGGTTATGTGAGCCTTCTGTTAGAATTGAATCTTCATTGGTATCGGCCTGACTGTACATGGGATCAACCCTCAGGCTGGCTCACTGTGAGGGTGGACCCCAACCAATACACGTGGAAGCTGAGTACTGAAAACACCAGGGGAACACTTTGTAAAGTATGTGATTGTCTAGCTACTATGCTGTACACCTGAAGGTAATACAATATAATATTGAATGTAAACTGTAATTGAAAAAAAAAAAGTTTTTTAAAAGAAAAACAAAACAGAAGAAGGAAAAAGTCAAGTTTTCTTCTCTTTATCTGGACTATCGGTTAGGTTTAGATAGTTGAATGAAATTGGCTTTTGGAAATATTTGTGGATGTCAAATGTCCTTACTAACCTTGGTATCATTTTTCTGGCAATAGTTGAGAACCAATTAGTTTTAAAATTTCAAATGTACTTGTCCAATACTTCTAGAAGTCTCTGTATGATCATTTCATTTATTTGAATTATTTATAAATAAGTGAAACTTGACATTTCCAAATTCACCACTAGAGTGGATTTTATTTTCTCAACAGCATATAAAAAGTTACGAATTTTATCCTCTTACTCCCGAAGGTTAAAAATACATTTAAGATTTTAACCTCAAACATAGAATTACCATATGATCCAGCATTCCACTTCTGAGCATACACCCAGAAGAACTGAAAGCAGAGATTCACACAGACATTTGCATACCCATGTTCATGGCAGCATTATTCACAGTAGCCCACAGGTAGGGACAACCCAAAGGTCCATCGACAGAAGAACAGATAAATAAAATGTGGTCTGTGCATGCAGTGGAGCCTCACTCAGCCTTAAAGAGGAAGGAAATTCTGACACATGCTACAACACGGGCAGATCTTAAAGACATTATGCTAAATGAAATAATCCAGTTACAAATCACGAAGGCGGTATGATTCCACTTATATGAGGTACCTACCATCTTCAGATTCGTGGAGATAGAATGCTGGCTGCCAGGGACTGAGAGGAGGGGAGATGGCATGTTATTGTTTAATGGGTGCAGGGTTTCAGGGGGGAGAGTCCTGTATATAGATGGTGGTGATGGTGACACAACAGTGTAAACATACTTAAATGCCACGGAGCTATGCACTTAAGATGGTTAAAATGGTAGAAAGCAAAAGCAAAAGAAAAAAAAAGATCTTAACTCATAACCTTCCATGATGCTGGCCTGTACTTTTCAGACAGCATGCGCTGCCTTTGATTGTGGAGAAAGCATGTTTGAGTCACAGTCTCTGTCATTTTAGACAGAAAATGTGTCTTAGTGGATGTCTTGGAACCTTCCTTCATTGCATATGTGAGGAACAAACAGAATGCTGCTCTTACCTATCTTGACTTTTTAAAATAACTAAAAACAGAACAAAACAAAACACCAAAACCCTGCAATGGACAAGTTTAAAAGATGTTGTTACCACTTCACGTAGGCTTGTGCCTGGCACACATCCAGTGCCCAGTAACTGCCTGTTGAGTGGGTGGGTACTAGATATTGTGGAAGGCTGACTATAAAGTCATATGAGTGATTCCCAGGCAAATCTACTGGAACTAAACTATTCCAATTAACAAATATTAACTGAGAATCTACTGTGTGCCAGAGAGTGTAGTTAATGCTAGATCTGAGTTGAAGGGGTTCAAAAATAGTTAAACCCCATTTTAGTCCATTGAGAGAGGCAAGTGTGGACACTGGTAACAGAATATATAGTGCCGTTCATGCAGCAGAAGTATGTATGCACAAGGCCGTAGGAGGGAAATAGATTCTCTCATAGGAGGCAGGTGGGAGCACTCAGGGAAGGTGTCCTGGAGGGTCTGATGACTGAGCTGGGTTTTGAAGGGTCAGGTGTTTGTCAGCGTAAACAGGTCAAGGGAAAGGGCATCCCCTAGGCAGAGGGAATGGTAGGGGCAAAGGCTGAGAGGCAGGATATACTTGATGGGCACAGCGCCCTCTCTGAAACACAGATCAGTGGGAGTGAAGGGCCCTCACAGTTTTCTTCAAGAAAGCTGCTCTTGCTCCATGAATGACTAGATCTTTTTTGTGGGAACTGACTGCAAGCCCTTGAGACATCCTTGGGAATATATATACTCACTGGTGACAAATCTCTCTCTTTGAAGAGTGAGCGTAGTTTTAGCATCAGCTAATGGCTATTTAGAGTCCAGTCATGTGGACCAGTTGACTGACAAAGGTGGCGATACTGCCTGTGTGATTATGCAGTCACCAGGTGGATCTGTGTTCCTGGGACACTGGCTTTCAAGGACATTCTGAAGAAGATTCCCCCAAGTGTTTTAAGCAGCAATAGGAATAGTAGATCCCGTGAGGCCTCCCTAAGTGAACTCCCTGCTTGCTAGAGACTCTGTGGAAGACATCAGCCTCATGTCATTACAGTTAAAACTTTAGGGACACACCCTATCCAAGATTGTTTAGTTATGTATGCAACAAAATGAGCTGGCTGTGAGGGTGTCACTCATATTGAAGCCTGAAATTTGATTTCAGTGCTATTGTGGCCTTAGGCAGAGCCCAGACTTGGAATGGAAAGCCCTAAGTCCTGTCACCCTTGGCTTGAATATGCCTATGTCTGCTGGTCTGCAACTGCCCGGGCTGGCCTACTTTTGGTAAGACAGGCATTTGGAGAGCTGTCCTGTTGGTTTCAATACAGGGGATGTCGGTGTCTAGGTTGCACATGCTGGCTGGGGCTGGGCATGCTCAATCATCAGACAAGCCATGTTTCTGGTTTTTCAGTAGAATTGTGTTAGCCCTACTGAGCCAACTGACCTACAAGTCCACTTACCCGAGGGACTTAGAGAATTAACACCTTAGAAAAGTGAAACTTGGAGATTTCGGATTTTGCTGTTTTCATATAAATTATAGCAGTGCACTAAATTTTTATTGTAGATTGATATTATGACTGTAGGATTACCACATGCAGGTTACAACACTGTAAGAGAATATTATCCTGTACTCGGAGTGTGTGCAGAGCTGAGAGAGCAAAGCACCATAGAACATTCTAACGGGAAGCACCAGGAGGCACATTAGAAATCATGGTGTGCCTCAACTTACTTTAAGATAAGGAGGTGAAGACATAGACTGGTGTAGACCCACGCACGGCTGCTGACCATCTGTGTGGGTCAGGGGCAGGAGGCCCCTCGCTCTCCCTCCATAGCCCTGACTAATTTGGTGGGAGGTGCCACTCTGTGATGGGTTTCTGTCTCATTATGATCTGTTTTTCTGTAACGTCCCTTATACCAGTGGTCCCAACCTTTTTGGCACCAGGGACCTGTTCATGACCCATTTTGTGGAAGACAGGGTGCGGAGCCAGGGGGCCTTGGAGCTCCAGTGAGTGGCTGGGGCCCGGCAGTTGAGGACCTCTGCCTTATACCATGAATTCCTGTAGAAAGGTGTGAGCAGCTCACTCAGGTCCTGTTACTAGTTATGTAAAATGGTTTCCTTGAGTGGAGCAGGCTCTAGTTAAAATTTAAAAAGCGAAGGGAAAAAAAAAGTTGCGGTATTGAAACTCAGTTTCAGTATGTCCTTTAAACCAACATAAATTCTTCCTGAGCAACAGTTTTAACATTTTCCTAGGCCAGCAGACACATACCCCAAACAACTAACCCTTACCTGGAGCTTTGGTGAGCCCACCTGTTTTTCATAGGGCTTCCTTTCTTTGGGGGTCACTTTCCTCATAAGCTTCTGGAAGCTCTGTTCTCCGGGTGCTTCAAGATGCTAGATATGCACATGCATTATCCTGGCAAAAATATGTTTCTTTACGTATTTGTTGCCAAGAATTCCAGGCAGGGAGGACCATGGCAGCTCATGCTGTGGTAGCATTTCCCTGGCACCTGCAATCACAGCTTTCTTACAGATTTCCTCATGAGTGGCCAAAGGAACTCTGATTTGTGGAGGGTCTGGCGGAGGGGCTCTCTCCTTTTGCCTTTGTGTTAGGCGTTTTGTTGAACTTCTAGGAGATGGAGTTTCCAGCTAAGTTTTCTGATGGCTCTTGAGTGAAGCAGGCCACTTAGGAATCAGCCAGAGCAACTACCTTAAATGCCCAGCTGCCCACAGGTGGTTCCTTTGCCCCTCTGTTCTGACATCTCCTCTCCCTGGCCTGTGTGCTAGTCCCTGTATCTCAGCTCCAGCCTCCATGCCTCCAGGTCTATGGCTCTCTCCAGTCCTCTCTTCAGCTACCTCTCTGGCCCTGTGTCCTCCCCATCATCTCCATTATTATCCAGAACAAGGAGCCTCGATCCCAGCTCCTGGGCAGGGCAGCAGGATTCAGACCAGCAGATGTTTGCAGGATGTTTGTGAGATTGTACTTTATCATACCTCAGATCCATTTGATAGCCTCTCGTCAGCATCACTGATGAGTTCTCCAACTCGTCTGCTCTGTACGCCAACTAAATTGTGCAGAACCTTAAGTACTGCATGGCGTCATAGGATGTAAACCTGCCTCTTTGACATAGACCTGAATATTGTGTATGAAATAGTAATCAGTAACATTCGTTGTGTCTTTTCCATGTGACAGATACTCAACAGTACCTGCATTATGTCACTTAAGTTGAAAACTAGTCACACCCTTATTTCCTCTCCCTCTCCCCTCCCCCACCCTCCCCTACCATGGACAGTTAGCTCTGGGACGTGTGGTTCAGATGGTTCAGATAACCCATTTGTGGAGATAACCTGACTTTTAGAGAGAGAGTGGTTTTATTCACAATTATGCAAAAAGAAAAAACATCTGCCATTCTGCACTTTCGATGCACACAAGTGAATAACAAGACTTGGGTTCTTATTGTGTCTTTGCTACTGTCCTTATATAGGCAAGTTTTTCTTTCTGCTTTCCTGGTTGACTCATTATACTTGAAGCTCTTGATTGTGTGTCCCCAGGAGAACGGCCCTGGGGAGAGACCCCCTTGTGTTGGTTTCTTCTCTAGTTGATATGGTGGCGGATAAGCTGGATGAATAAATCTAAACGCTACCTGAGTATTTTGACTTTGAGCATTTTGTATGTTCTTATTTGGCTTTATAAAACAATCAATTATTCCTTAAGAACTTAACAGAAATACTGAATCTTAATGAGCCCTTGCTATATATGATAGACGTTGTGTGCATAACAACCCTTCAAAGTTGGAACAAGCACTAATTGATTTTAAGGATTAGGTGATTTTTCTGAGATTTAGCAGCTAGTAAGGAAAGGGTGGGGCCACAATGCATAATCAGGACTTTTGGACTCCAGGGCTTTGTCTTAATCAGGATGCTACCCTCTCTCCATGCTGGATTTTCACCTTGCAGGGGACATGAGTGCAGGTGTGTAAGAGTGGGGCGGAGGGTGGGGAAAGCTCAAAGGGGAAGGCGCTCATAACTTGACTTTCCAAGACTGGATGGTCAAGTTGGGGAGACCAAGCAGAGATTTGACTGGCATTTAACAGTAACGTGAGACACAGGATGAGAGATACTATGGTGGAGTCCAGGGCTAGGGGAAACTGGGGCACTTTCCTGCATGTTTAGAAGTGAGCCAGGTCCCCTCAGAGGTGTCTGAGCACTTTCGTAGTCTGCCTCAGGAGGGCGGTGTGGCATCCTGCTGCACAGCAGTGTGGGGGGCTCCTTCTGGTGGCCCTGTGAAGGGCTTCATTTGCAGCCCTGTCTGTACTGCTGTCAAATAATTTTTATGCCATGGAGATATTTCTTTAAGGATTTCCTCCAAAATGGATTTTATAAAGCACACTTTCTTTATCCTTGCTCAAGGATGTGTTTGTTGATGTTAGAGGGAGAGAGAGAGAGAGAGATCAATTGGTTGTCTTCTACATTCACACCAACTGGGACTTGAACCTGCAACCCAAGTATGTACCCTGCCTGGAAATTGAATCCACACTTTTTTTGGTGAATGGGATGACGCTCCAACCAACTGAGCCACCTGGCCAGGGCAAGCAAACTCTTTTGAAAATGCACAAAGGGTGCTCGGCATTTCAAGAAATTCTATACAGCATGGTCACACTCTAATTTTGTCTGTGTTATGTTTTATAAGTTTTCATCTATTGTGTTTTTTCAAAGCAAATTTTAATCAATACGTTGGGAAACTCTGAAGTATTCTTTCTCTTTCATTCCTCCCCTCTACCCATCACGGAGCTCTGATCGGACGTTTATGGAGACCCAGGATCTGGGGTGCATGCAAGCTTAAATTAGAGATGGTCTCTATATTCAAGAAGTTGGGAAAATGAGACAGTATTTAAGTAAGAATGGAAGCAATAGTTCAGGATTTATGACAAGGTCACACTGGTGGATTGGTCTCAGGCATGTTAGACTTTGGGAGAGATACATGGAGGGCTGGAGGCACCGAGGTAGGGTCTCATTGTGGCTGGGTTCTCAGGGAACCATCTTCTCTTGTTGACATCCAAAGCTTTTCCCTCCTCTCTTTAAGGCTCAGCAACCTCTCAGTAAATGTCTGAGCCTCTCTTTAAGGCTCAGCAACCTCTCAGTAAATGTCTGAGGTTGTCCTGGCACATCAGTTCCCCCATGTGCCCTTCCCCATGGTCCAGCGCCTGCCTGGCTCACTGTCCTGGTCCGCAAGCACAGCATCCTGCCTGGCCTCCTTACTCCCTTTCTCCTGCTACTCCAGTGCCTCTTACACACTGCCCAAAACTTAATCTCACAGAAATGTAGCTCCAGTTTATCACTCAAGTCTACTCTTACCCACCAGTCAAGCTTTCTGCAGTATGGAACCTGTGTTAGTTTCTTATTGTGGCTGTAATCTATTGCCACAAATTTAGCAGCTTAAGCTAAGCTGTTTTACAAAGTTACTGTTTTACAGTTCTTGAGGTAAGAAATTTGAAATGGGTTTTACAGGGCTAAATCAAGGTATCGGTAGATTTGTGTTCTGGAGATGCTGGGAGAGCATCCATTTCCTGGCCTTTCCCAGCTTCTAGACGCTGCCTGCCTTCTGTGGCTCACGGCCCTTCCTGCATCTTCAGGTCCATCAGCATCCTCCAGTCTTCCCTCTCTCTGGCTCTTCGACCTCCCTTTTCCACCTTTTAGGAACCCTTGTGATTACATTGTGCCCACTCAGATAATTCAGGATAACTCCCCTTCTCCTGATCCCTAACTTAGTCACATCTGCTGAGTCCCTTCGTCATGCATATAACATGTGTGCAAGTTCTGGGGTTTAGGATATGAACATCTTTGGAGAGCCATTTTCCTGCCTACGACAGCACTCGAGCTTTCTTTCACATTATTTTTCCTTTCCCCAGTTGTATCTTTAGTGCTGGATCAACAACAACAAAAACAACAACAGAACAATAGAGACAGCAGCCAGCACAGTGTTTGCATTGTGCTGAGCACCTTCCATGCATAATCTCATTTAACCCTCACAAGTACTGTATAACGTCAGTTCTGGTTGTCTTAAGTTACAGACGAGGAAACCTGACACCCGGAGAGGTAATTTGCTGAAGGCCATGTACTAATGTTGATGGAGTTTTTATCAAGTAGCTTGATTGAGCTATAACTTAACCTGTGTCAAATGTACAATTCAATGATTTGTCATGCATTTATAGAGTTGTGCATACGTCACCACTATCCAGTTTTAAAGATGTCTGTCACCCTCAAAGGTCCAAGAGGAGCTCTCAGTCCAGTGGGGAAGCCAGACATTTGAACTAGTGGTTATGTAATGTGCTAAGCCCAGGAATAGTTACTTATGTGTATTACAGAGCATGGAGGGCAGGCACGTGGGGGAAAGGGAACATTTTCTAGTCTCTAGACACACTACTTTGCCTCTTTGGCCTGTCTACCATGGACCATGGACGTCTCATTGACTTGAGCCTAACCCTGATTAGGCTGCCGGCTTGACCCAAGTTCCCACAGTAACAGAAGGCATTGCTGACCGCATTCACTGCAGGGATTCAGTGCTCCAAAGCCTGTTCTGAACAGCTCTGATTTGCCGTGAGCCAGAAAGCGGACACTGGAGGGGCTCAGCAGAAATGAGACCAGGAGTCATGAAGCACGAAGCCCCTCAGAAGAGGGCACGGGAGAGTCCCTGGACACCATGCTTTCCTGACTGACTGAAGACCTTCATCCTGGGGCCCACAGCATAACCTCGGGGAAGCTACCCCAGTGTCTCCGTGCCTGGAGTCCCATTTCATAATGGTACAATAGATTTTCTGCTCACTCTCTTGTTACTGTGGGTGGTGAGGTTGGTGATGATGACTTTCATCATCAAGGCCAGGTGAGCCTTGAAAACACACAGATGGTGGAGTCTGACCTTGGATGATACATCTGAGGGGGAATCCTGATGATGTTGATTGTTGAGCTGGGTCAGCTGGTATAGCTGTCTCCCTCCTTGATCCTTCCTTGCACCTTTATAGGTGAGGAAACAGGGGCACCGAAGTGGCAGAGAAAGGACCTACAGATGTTCTGGACTCTGTTCCAGGTGCTTCTGTGCGTTATGTCGTTGTGTCACCCCTGAGAGGTAGGTAGTGTCCTGCTCATTTTGCAGTTGAGAAACTGTGGGCCAGACAAGAAGCCCTGCTTTGTGGACAGTTTTCCACTGCTATCTCTCTCCCTCTACCCTTTTGCCCAGCAGGAAATGCGCACGGTTTCAATTGCATGCCTTAGACATTGTGGGTGCTTGCTGAGTTCAGAAGCAGCTGAGCTGGATTTTCTAGCAAAGAGCACATGGAAGTGGGGAACAAACAAGATGGTGTGACATTTCATGCCCTTTCAGTGTAAATTCTACAAAATCATCAAGGTAGCATGAAGGCTCGGCTTTAAAATAGAATACACGCTGAATTATCTGCCTTCAGAGACTGAGTGGTATGTGATCTCCCTGTCCAGCCACTGGTCTTTGGCACAGAAAACTGAAAATGACCCCTTACAGTGTCTGTTCCTTATGAAGATCGATAAACAAGACTAACATTTCCTGCTCACGTTTTTGAAAACGGTCCTTCTGAGGTGTCATTTCCCACCCCCACCCCAGAGACTGGGAGTGAGCACTTGGGCTACAGTCAGGGGGAGGAAGTGGAGACATGCCGAGGGACAGCCCCGGCCTGAAGTTTGCCCTGTGCCCAGGGAAGGAGCCCTCCTGAGATGAGAAGGAGACATCAGAGTCTGAGCTTGCTGGGCGGGGACCTGGGCGGCCCTGCCGATGGTCTATGAAAGTCCAAGTTCAAGGAAAGCGCTGGGAATAGCCTGTTCTTTTGAAGCAGCAGAACTGAGTCTGCCTTCAGTGCACTGGGTTTTATTTCTGAGCATGTGTAGCAGCAGTGGGAGAAATCACTTGTTTCCTTTTTCCCTCCCATAATGTCCATCAGAAAGTCCATCACTTTCTGGACCACTTCTAAGCTGGAAAGAGTGGTTTCTTTGTGTGGGCTCTGTGTGTAGACAGTGTTTCCTTTGCATTTTCCTTCCTCTGGGATTCTATGAGCCACCCACTGGTTTTAGCTCTTCTGGTAGTGTCATGGCCTTCTGAGCTCCAGCACCAAATTCAGACCAAGTTCAGCTCTGCTGTTTCCAGAGAATGGGATCATCTCTCTCTCCTCTGCCTGACGACAGTACACCTGGCAGCCAGGACACCTGCCATTCTCATCCTGTTGTGCTGCCTCTGTCCCAGCGCTGACTGTTTGACTGGGAGCCCATAGCCCACCCAGGGTGGCAGGCCACCTGTTCCCTCTTCACAAGCTATATGAAGAAAGGTCCTAAAAGGTGGGTGAGAAATTAGCACTGGCCCCTCCAAACCAGGCACCTGTGTGGTAGGGTTAGGGCAGGCACCGTAGGATTATTAGAACTGGGGAGCTGCTCCTAATTCGTGGGCCTGGCCGTGTGCCCCAGATTGTGGCACCATCTCTAACGAAGCCCCAGCATGCAAATTGGCATAAAGCCTGAGCCCAGACAACCAACCAGCCAAACAAAAGTCCTTCGTGGTTGATTTTGTTTTGCACCTTGGCAGTGAAGCATTGTTTTTTCAGAAAAGCCTGTAGTATTTTGGTGGTAGGCACTGAGGCCTCTGTCCTCTGTCAGGATGGGTAGGGCTGGGATGGGATGGGACATCAGGCAGAGTTTGGTGGGGTCAGCCTTGGCTGGGGCTCCATTGGTCTTGGCTGGTCTGAGAGCGCCGCCAGCTCTGCTTTCCAATCTCTGACTGTCTGCCTTGCAGGTTGTAGCAATGCCTCTGTGTTGGAACTTCAGCCTTTGTTTCTCCATTGGAATCTGGAGGGCAATAGAGACACTGCCTCAGAGGCAGCAGCCAGATGGAACCAACTTTCACTGATTGAATACCTAGTACATGCCTGGCATCCCTGTCTCAGCTAAGCTCCTGGGAAGCAGGCAGAGGGAGAGGAGAAGGCACAGGGACGGGACTGAACTGAGGACCTTTCTGCCCTCTGAGGCCTCACTGTCCAGGGGAGAAGACTCGGGACAACTGGGAAGGCGGAGAGTGTGGGTGCTTATGTTTGATGGGGCAGGAGGGAACGTCACCCATAACAGTTCTCAGCCTTTTTTATATAAAGTCTTATACAAAGGAAGCATGAAAATTGCTGTTTTATTTCAGTACTTGATAATAATGAATCTTTTCAACGGAACCATCCTTTTCTTTTTTTTTAATTTTAAATCAGACAGTAACAACTCTATTACCCAAAGTGTTTCCTGCTCTGCTGAAGCTGTCAGAAATCACAGTGCCTAAATTCAGTACCTGATTGTAATGTAACAATTAATCACTCTGTGGTGCCTGATGGCAAATATTTTTCAGACCCTTTTATTCCTCCCCCTTCTGTTCTTATTTTTAATTGTCCTACCTTGTTTTGTGGATTTAGTGTTTCCAGGGATATCAAGTCCTTTCAGCCTTTGGGAAGAATATAACTGTAGAATAGAAATCCTAAATAACAAAAATTTATTGGCCAGTTCAATATCCTACACATCATAGGATATGAAGAGAGGAAGGAACACTTCCTTCTTCTATTCATTTCCTCCTTGAATGTTTGGCTCCAGGTTACATAATTCATCTCACATTCAGAAAATAAACTCCCCGTCTTCGTTAGCTGGACTGACTGCAGCCCTGAACAGGAGGTGCGCGGCTGGTTCGGGTCAGATTCTGCCTGGCGGGGCGGGCACGGGTCAACGGCGGGTCTGAGTGGGCAGCATGCCTGGGAGCACGGCTGCTGATGGAGCGATGCCTCTGCCTCCATTTGTTTAGTTCTCTCCTGTTGTCGGTTGTTTGGCTGTGCTTCTGCTTTCCCCTGATCCTAAGTAACTCTGTGATGAGCTGTTGTAGAAGAAATTTTTGTCTGTATTTGTGATTGTTGTTTTAAATCCACACTTGTGCAGGTGAAGACACTGGGCCAGTGTAGGGCAGTTAATGATGTATTGCCAAATTGCTTCCCTGAAAGCTTGTCTCAAGCTTCACTCCCACCGATTGTGTATGAAAATGCCTTTTCAGCATACACCCAACATTGTATTTGTAGTTTTAAAAGTTTTTGCAAAAATTTCATAGTTTTAAATAATATTGTATTTTAGTTTTACTTTGATTACTACTGAGGTTGATTTTTTTTTTTTTCTATGTAGAGTTAGTCAGAGTATTTTCCTGCATTTTTTGATGGCTGTACAGTTCTGGTTCAGAAGGTCGCTCTTGCCTGTTTCAGGATTTGTTTCTCAAATGGAGCCTCTTGACAATTCAGCCATGGAAACGTTTTCCATTCCCATAAGACATTTCCTATTCTATTGCCTGTGTCTGTGCATATGTGTGTGCATGTATGTGCGCACATATGTATTTGTGTGTGTGCATGTGGTATGTGTATGTGTGTCTCTGCATGGATTTTAATGGAAGGTTGGGTCAGGTGATACTACCTGTGCTTTCCATGTTGACTCAGAAGTGCAGCTGACTCTTCAGTGAAGGGCATTTGACTCAGCTACAGATGGCTGCACGGCCGTCACTAGGGAGGACTCCTTCATATTCTGTACTCATGGTCTGATCTTAGGGTGACTAAGAAATTCCGAAGTTGAGAGCTTATTTAATGAATGCATATTTGTTAAAAGGGCATGTCCTTAGAGTCAGGATGATAAATACAGGTGGGCACATTTTCCTATGTCAGTGAGTGCTTCCTGTGGCATCTGCAATTTTCTGCCTCTTTGCTCTTAGAACAGGAAAACCAGCACCTGTCTCCCCCATGACTTTTTACCTGCAGACTAGGATATAGAATTCACAAAAGTACTGCTGAGTGGGTCATGAGGTACACTCCTCCTACAGAGGAAAATCAAATGGTGCACACAGTGCCTGTTACAGACTGAATGCTTGTGCATGTTTAAGCCCTAACCGCAAGTATGATGGCATCAGGGAGTGGGGGGGATTTTGGGAGATGATTAGATTTAGATGAGGTCATGAGGGTGGAGCCTCCATAATGGGATTGGCACCCTTAAAAGAAGAGGAAGACAGACCAGAAGTTCCTCTTTCCATCACACGAGGACACAGCAAGAACGCGGCCATCTGAAAGCCAGCAAGAGAGCCCTCACCAGGATCTGAATCTGCTGGTACCTTGACCTTGGACTTTCAGCCTCCGGATCTGCAAGAAATAAATGTCTGCTCTTTAAGCCATCCAGTCTGTGGTATTCTGTTATAGCAGTCCAAGGAGACTGATAGTGCCTTCCAGTTCCTGTTTTGTAGAGTCACATCTACTCATGTCCCCAGTGAGCACGCTGCACCTACTGTCCTCAGTGCTTCTTCTTACTTCTTTGAAGGGCAGTTATGTTTATTTAAACCTTGTGTACTAAAGCAAAATGATGTTTAATTTTTGGAAATTTCTTCATTGAACAAGCTATTCTCTCTATGGCTAGGGTAGGGATTCCCATCAGTTCCCTCTGCAGAACAGAAAACCAGCAGACCACCACCAGAACAGACGCAGTTCTGGGCACTTCACTGTGCTTCAGGACACTCTTGTTTCGACCTGAAGGTGCCTTTTACATCTTTCTTTCCCCAGACTTTCCTTGATGCCGACCTCTGAACTTTTACATGGCTTTGTGATCGATTCAGTCGTTTAGCACTACTTAGTGCCTTCAGTTTTGATTCTGGTTTTTCATTCTCCACATGTTGGCCTTTAAAGTGCACTGGTTGCCACAGAAGTGGTGATGTGTCGAGGGGGAGAGAGCTTTACTGGCATGGACAAGTGCTGTACAGAGTTGTTTTCTGTAATAATGTTTGGGGCTGGTGTTGGTCATACTACAAGCATCAGGAGGCCTAGTTGCAGACCTGCTGCCACCTGAGGCTCCTAGTGCTGCTACTCAGTGGGCGCTCTGCTCTCCTACTTCGGGGAGCTGGCTGTGCAGCACTTGCTCCCCAGGATCCTTCTTGTCCATTTAGACACATCCTGCAGTGGAGTGGACACAGCCTTCGGGGGAGGCTGGAGGTGGGACAGGGCTGTGTTTCCTCAGTGGGGAAGCGAACACCCCCACAAGGCATTTACTGCCATCTCTCCAAGTCCTCTCTGGCATTTCTCACTATTTCTTTTAACATCTTGTCATATTCACACATTGCTTTAAAAATGCTAAAATTGTGCCTCTTTTGGAGAAAGAGCTTGGGGGGCAGGGAGGAACCATTTAGCCGCACTGTCTCCTGCTTTATTCTGGGATCAGAGGAGCACCTGGCTTGGCTTTGGTGCTCAGTGTCCACTAGAAGGAGGATACCCCCACCCCTGGGTTACTTCAGACCTCAGGAGCAGAAGACAGGTGAAGGTGAAAGACTGATGTAAAGGTCAGAGCTACTCACCCCAGCCTTTCCTTCTCAGGGGATCCATGCTAACCCCTCCCCACCTCCCCAGGGTCAAGGCACTTTCCACTCGGGATGTACTCTATGATAGCCAGGGTAATCATGACTCCTCTAAACATGCCTACATCCCAATCCCCAGAACATGAAATATATTAACATCACAAGGGGGAATTAAGATTGCAGCCAGAATTAAGGTTGCTGGTCAGCTGACCTTAAGATAAGGAGATTACCTGGGTAGGCCCCACATAATCAAAGGGTTAGCAGTGAAAGAAGGAGGCAAGAGAATCAGGACTGAAGTGATGATGCTGGAGAAAGACTCATCCGACTGCTGTTGGCTTTGAACAGAGCAGAGGGCCTAGAGCCAAAGAATACAGGCAGCTTTCAGTAGCTGGAAGTGTCAAGCAGACTGACTTTTCTCTGGAGTCTCCAGAGGAACTCCGCCCTGCCAGCACCTTGAGATATGCGCAGTGAGACCCATTTCAGACCTCTGACTGTCAGAACTATAAGATAGCTATTTTAAGCCGCCCAGTTTGTACACAGCCGTAGGAAACTGCTGTATACCTCTTGGCCCACCCAAAAGACTTGGCCTCCCACTGAAAGACTCCAGCCTCTTACACATTGTCCCCATGGACTCTGTCTCCTTGGGATTCAGGAACATCAGGACAATAACCCTTGCCTTGGAAGCAGGAGTCAGACCAATTGCAGGTTTGGGTTTGGGATGGTCAAAGAAAGGGGGCGTCACAGTGACTTTTAAGGTCGCCCAGTGTGTCAGTTGGATCTTCCTGGAAACAGATGCTGAGATGGAGTGCAAGGTTATTTGGAGGCAGGGGGATAATAATGGCTCTGAAATATGAGAGGGCAGAAGGAGGACTGGACGGGGGAGCCTCGGACAGTGATGAAGATCTGACAAAGCCTTGGCTAGGCCAATGGGAAATTCTGCAGCACAGATTGCCCATTCAGGAGTCCTAGGTTGGGTAGGTCTGATGGGGACTGAGTCTCATTGGCTGAGGCTGCCCAAAGGGACAGTGGCCAATGTTGCACCGGCAGGTTGTTTCTCAAAGGAAGATCCTGATGGTGTGTCCACAGCTGCCATATGAAGACAGTAAATACTTTTGGAGTTGTCTCTTGATTTTAAATCTTTTGAAGTATTATAAGTAAAGAGTGATTGGTATTGGCTGCCTGTTCTCTCTCCTGACTTGAATGTTTGAGAGCATTGCTGAGTAGAGGAGGCCACTTACTTTTGGGCCAGGCTTCTGTGTGGCATCATGTGGTAGTGTTGGCATTGTACAGTGATGCAATTCAGCTTCTGCACCATGTGGAACCATGCCCTTGACCTCAGTCTCTGTCACCCTTGACATGTGAAAAGCTGCTGGATCCTCTCTGGGCTTATGTACACCCGCAAAGTGCAGGAGGATGGGAGCTGGTGGGAGCATTCTTCTCTCCCTTGCCCCCATCTGGGACACACAGGTTTGGGACAGAGCACCTTTTGGAAGGGGTCGGGTGAGGAGATGGGTCCAAGTGGCTGTCCTCCTTCCCTGCTACATTCCTCTTTCCCTTCACTCTTGCTTCCCCGGAAATTCTGTCTTCCAATAAAGTGTTAGCCCTTAAGCTTTTTTATTTTTTTAATAAACAGCTTTACTGGAGTATAATTTATATACCGTAAAATTTACAGCACTGCACAACTATCACCAAAATCCAATTTTAGAACATTTCCATCACCCCCCAAACAGCCTTTGGGACTTTTACAGTGCTTCCTTGTTCCATTCCTGCATCTGGGCAATCACTAATCTGCTTTCTGCTTCTCTAGGTTAGCCTTTTGTGGCCCATAAACTTTTGCCTCAGGCTTTCTTGTTTAGGGAACCCAGGTTGAAACACAAAGCAAATAATCCAGAAAATTTCTTCATCTCAAAAGATTGCCACTCGGACTCTTCTGACTCTGAGGCATAAGTGATCATTCTGGACAACTTGCTAGGAGCAGAGACCGAGGATGTGTTAACAGTTTTGGGTATTTTTAATTAAAACGTGAGGTGCATTAATGAGGATCATAACAAGGCACGCTGGAACGAGTCTCAGTGCTAGAAAGGTTTCTGCTGAGACAGCCCCATTTCCTGGGAGTGATTTTCATTCTGACCAGAAATTCATCATCTGATCATATGGCCTGGGAAATGAGGGGCAGGCATGGAGGGCCCTCAGGCTGGGGCTTTCTCAGGTGGTCCTGCCAGGTCTTTTTAATTTTTTGACTCCATCATCAAAAGTTAACCTCAAGAACTTTCTCCAGGCTAAGAATTATCCACAAACAGTTTTGTGTTAAAGAGTTTTGCACCATAACTCTGTACAGGTTAATGCGCTACCCTTTTAAGAAATATGTTCCTATTAAGTTAGGTCTTCAACATCTTAACCCAAACACATGATAGGGGATGAGGAAGACACTTTGGAATGGCTGTGGTGGGAGGTGGGGGGCTCCTCAATCAAGCCCTTAGGACTTCCCATGTCACTTTTGTATTGAGTGGGTTCAGCTACTTTATGGTAATTAAAAAAAAAAACAAATGGTTTTGAAATATAAAACAGATGTCTGGGAACCATAAAAAAGGTTATTTGTCAAGCATCTATTATGAGTCAGTCTTGAATTATATATAAAGCTATTTATTGTGCCTTTGATGTAGGCCAGAATATGTGCCAAGTGTTTGCTCTCATTATCTTCTCCAGTTCTTCTAACGACACTATCATATTTCCATTTGAGAGATGTGGAAACTGGCCCAGTTTGGGTGGCAGAATATTAATTCAAACCTAGAGGTGAACCTATTGCAGGCCATTGCATTATGAGCCGGCAACTTAGATGAGTAGGACAGTGCTCAGGGGCTTACATTTTAGAAGCGTGGAACATAAATATGAAGAAGCACATCCAATAAAGTCTGATAATATCTAGCATTCATTGACCATTTATGATATGCCCTGCAGGCACCGTTTTTCGTGCTTTAGGCAAACAGGGAAGAGAGCTTAAGGCAAGGGCACTTCAGGCAGAAGGCAGAGCTTCAGCAAAAGCAAGGGTGCGTGCAAAAGCATAATGGATTTGAGAAACTGTTCAAGATGGGCCTTGTCTGGAGCACGGATCCTTGCAAAGACTGTGGTCTGTGGTGGGGGGAGGGGCAGGGCAGGGACAGCCTCAGGGGTTAGGATATAGGGAGCCTCAGTTAACTTTGAAGAGGGCCTTTGGAAAGATTTCATTAGAGATATAATAGTCACATTTTTATTTTAGAATTTGTACCCTAACAGCACAGACCATGTTAACACAAAATAATTTATTCTTCATTCAGCAAAACTCCCAGAGGATAGGATACACACAAGAGAAGTCTTATTGGGGTGCAGGGAAGACCAGAAAGATGGAGCTGTGAGCAAGAGCTCAGAGGGTCTTCTCAGGGAACCCCCAGGGGGAAGAGAGTGTATGCAAACTTCTTGTCCCTACAATTGTCCTTCTCAGGAGAACAGAGGGAAGTGGGTGTGCTAAGATGGCTAGGAAGGAGTGCCCCTGCAAAGCAGAGGGAGGGGAGGGCAAGCGTCTCCAGAGAGGAGAGCCTCAGGTAGACCCTGCTGGAACACCTCCTTGGACTTGGCTGGAAATTTCTATAGCTTGGAATTTTATATTGAAGTATCCCACATGCACAGAAAAGCACACAAAGTATAACGTGCAACTCAGAGAATTTTCGAAGTGGGGAGACCAGCTCCTAGTTCAAGAAACAGAACGTGAGTCTTGAAAACATGATGCAAAATGAGAGAAGCCAGACATGGAAGACCACCTATTGTGTGATTTCATTTATGTGAAATGTCCCGAATAGACTCATCTCTAAAGACAAGGCAGATTAGTGGTTGCTTAGGGCTTAGGGGTCAGGGTTGATAACTGAAAGGTATGGTTTTTTTCTTTTTTGAGGTGATGGAAATGATCTAACCGTTAACCATGTGATGATATGATATGCACATATCCATGAATGTACTACCAACCACCCATGTGTAGAAAGAAGGGAAGAAGAAAGGAAGAGAGGGAGGAAGAAAACCAGACCAGAATTTCAAAACCCTAATGGCAATGCCTCCCAGCCCCCAGCCTGCCCTGAGGATAGACACTAGTTCACTTCTAATCCTGTATTTGCTTCATCTGCCTTTGTATTTACATAAAAGGAACCAAGTGGTCTATTGTTTCTGGCTGCTTTAGCTGTACATCATGTTTGTGAAATTCTTCCACATTGACATACCCTTTGGCTTTTTTTAAGAACACTTTTTTCCCATTGCAAATTAATAAATATCCATTAAAAAAATCCCAGGAAAACACAGAAAAGCAAAAAGAGGGAATAAAGATCTCCAAGAGGTCTACCACCCAGATACAACTAGTGTTAAGATATTGGTGTGTTTTTTTTTCCAAGTTTTTTTATTTACTTGGCACATTGACTTTTATGCAACTGCCAGTAGGAGGTGTATCCCTGTGATTTTCAGAACACTACACCTGCTCTTACAGCCTATATTTTTGACAGAGGAGACATACATGTAAGATAACAAACAAAATGAAATCAGTTACTGTCATGCAACTTCGGTCTTCTGAGGATGTGCTTCTCTGGTTGTATGTTTTATTCATACTTAGTGTTTTAAATATGTTCCAATCTGTTTAAAGATAATAGCAAAAATAATACATAGTACACCAAATTTATTAGACACTACCAGTGTGAAAATTCATGTAGTTTGGTTAATTTGTGATTGTATAAGCTTAAGACCTTTCTTGCATATACCCTGCTTAACTGGTGAATATCATAAGAACAGGTGAGAATAAAAACTGTTTCCATTTGAAACTATCCATCTACAGAATCAGGATTTTTCTCGATGCTGAAAAGCTAAATTAAAATAAGTGAATGCCATCTGAGGCTGTCATTAAACAGAAACTTTCGTTCATACTTCTCAATTTAAAATTTGCTTTCATTACAACAGCCTCAATATTTTATTGCTTGATTTTATAAGGAGCAAGTGTTATAATATGAACTTAGGAATATGCTGATAATAATAAAATACAGCTTTTATTGCTTTTTTGTTGAAAAAAATACACAAAGATTTTGTTTAAAGGACTTGCAGCTAAACGCTTTGAAAGCCAATAGGACATAAAAAATTGCATAGAATTTTTGTTTTAAAGTCTACTTTTTAAACTATAAAAGTAATATCTGTTCATTATAAAATATGAAAAATGGAGAAAAATAAAATTGCCCAGAGTCCTGTCAACCATTATTCACTTAAAACATTTATTGTCTGTCTGATACTTACACAAAACTGGTCTAGATTTTGGAGTTAGATTAATGAAAATATGAGAAAGTTCCCACTCTTACAGCCCATATTTTTGACAGAGGAGACATACATGTAAGATAACAAAGAAGATGATATTAGTTACTGTCAATACTATCAAGAAAATAAAACAGGCTGGTGAGATAGGAATGACGTAGGAGGGGGGTGATTACAATGGTCAAGCGGGGGGGGCGCATTTGAAGGGAAATCAGAAAAACAGAAAGTTGTTTGCCATGGGAAGGTGCCAGGTGGGAAGCAGTTTGCGCTCAACTAGGAGACAGAAGGCCAGGGCGGCTGGAGCACAGTGAGTCGGGAGAATGTGGAGGAGAAAACACTGGGGAGCGGTCAGGTAGTGTAAGTCCTTGTTAGTCATGGTACAAAGTTCTGACTTCATCAACATTTTGAGTGGTTTCTTAGAGTCTTTTTATTTTGAGCTTATTTTAGTCTTTGATATTTTATTATTTATGTTGATGTTAGGTAGAGATGGCATAGGAACTGTATCGACAGCTTCTCAAGAGACAGTGAATGATATAAAGAGGGGCTTCATGACAGATGCCGTCTGCGTTTGGGCAGATTACTGGTCTTTACTTCTTACGAAAACATAAAGGTCTAGGTCATTCAACATGATTCCAATGATGCAGACTTCCCAGCTTCCAGTTGGCCCCGTGAGAAAAATATCACGGAGGGATAAATCTATTTTCACTGCAGGCTGAACAAGCCAGACTAACAAAACCCTCAATGTGGGACAGATAAACAAATCTGCCACATGGAAGGGGATAAACATATCCTGCAAGAAGTAAAGGAAGGGCATATTTTTAAAAAGATTTTTCTTCAAAAACAAATTTGATTCAGCATCCGTTTTGGTTGTAAGGAAACTAAGGAAACCACAGACTTTAAAACAAGAGACAAAATAAAAGAAAGATAAGTTCATGTTATAAGGCAACCGACTAAGATGGACGAAAATTTAGTAAAATTTAAAAAAGATATAAGGAAGAGTTGTTTGGAAGAAAGCCTGACTGTTACAAGAAGTAAGGAGCAGAATTGATATTAGAGTGAACCTGTTTAGCGATAAGGGAGGTGGGTTTGAGAAAACCCTCAGAAGGCAGAGGACAAGGACAGGATGTTAAAAGTTATTTATGACATTATGGGTACAGAGGGACAGACAGTAAACATCCAATGTATGGATAATTTATATTTTTAAAGAAGAGCCCCCCCAAAAATATAATAACAGCTGCTGTGTTTCAAATATAACAACAAAATTCCCACTGGGCATTTTGGGAATGTGACGGAATTATTCTAAAGTTCATCTGAAGAATATTGCTGAGAAGAGCCAATTAAGTCACTTAAAAAACAAAAACAAAATGGTGAGTGGGCATTGCTGTTCCCAATATCGGAACTCACTTTAAAACTATAATAATGAAAAGTGGTGCTTGTGTCAGCAGAGGGAGAGCGATGAAACGGAATAGAGACGATGGTGGGGTGTTTGAGTTCACGTGGTTGGTACACGTACAGCACCAAGACCTGAAATTGGTGAGAAAAGGATTCAGGAAACACAGGTGGGAAAATTTGTTAATATTTGGGAAGAAAATTGCTAGTTTATTTCATTATGCTAATGCATAAAACAAATTGGATTTGGATTAAAGGGTTAAATATGAAATATCACATCACAGAGAACCGGCAAGGAGGGCCATGTAGGTGGAATGTGTGGAAACCTAGGTTTGGGCAGGTCTTTCCAACTGCAACTCCAAAATTATAAATTTCAAAGACAAAATTTGGTGAATTTGATATTATAAAGTTTAAAACATTTAAAAAATCAAAACATTATAAACAAATGTTTGTAATAATGCTAATGACAAATTGAGGCAAAAGATTTTCAATGTATAACATGCATGTTTATCCCTAAAACATAGTTGGGTTTTTTTTTGCAACAAGTAGAAAATTACTCCTAACAAAAGCTGAGCAAAGAATATGAATAAGTTTTACATTAAAAAAAATCAAAATGATTAATAGGTCTTCAGAGAATGTGGTCAGCTTTACTGGTGGTAGAAATGTAAAATGAGGTGACAGAAGGTCAGTCTCATCCACTGACTGAGCGGAGTTGTGGGAGAAAAGGCAGATAGATGTACAGTGTTGGTGAGGCTGTGTGGAAATAGGCATTTTCATTCTTTGTTGTGGGATTGTAAAATAGTACAACTTTAGTGCCAAATTAGACAATACATACACAAGTTTAAGAATGTGAATTTCCTCTGGACCCAGCTATTCCATTTCTAAGAATTTTGTCTTAAAAATAATTGTATCACTAAAAAAAAAGAGTACATATAGGAGAATGCTCATTCCACACTATAGCAAAGAACTGGACAAAGAATGACCTAAATCTATAGTACTTTGATCAGGTTGTAGAGGGTGTTCTAAAGCCTTTATATGTGTTAATTAACTTAATTCACACATCTCTGCATTAAGTACTGTTATAATCCTAGCTATGCTTATGAGGAAACAGGCACAGATTGTTTAATTAATTTGTCTAACATTGCATGGCTAATAAGTGGTGGAACAGGGATTAGATGTCAGGAAACTTCATTTCCAAACCTAAATTTTAGTTACCTCGTTGGAGAGTACAATGTCTAACATATAGTATAATTTCTATAATGTCCAAAATACATGCTCAGTGATCAGGGATTGAGTCATCTGTGAGGCGATTATTCATGGGAATGCTGTATGCCATCTAAAATAATTTTTTGATAAAATTAACAAAGAAAACTACAAAGTGTGTATAATTTAAATACATTAATATGGAAAGTAGTACTCATGTAAGAGGATATGTGTGGGAAATGCTGTGTGAACAATATGAAATTTAGCACTGCTTCTGTTTGGGCTTTGGGATTATGGGTGCTTCTCCCCCATGGTGTTTTTCTGTGTTTTTGGCATTGTATGTGTATTGCTCCTGCATTTAGAAATATTATTAAGTCAGAAACAGAAAATGTTATTAAGAAACAGAAAATCAGACGTCAAGTTGCTTGACAATAATAGCACACTTTAAACTGTTTATATTGCCCTGTTTTAGGGAAGGAGAAATAAAGTTCTTTGTAGTAACTCTTTAAAAATTTTTTTTAAATGTTCAAATCTTACACAGTGTGCAGCAGAGTAAGTACAGGTAATTCAGCCTTTGCCAATTAGAATGGCACAGAGGAGCACCTACTATTGTTTGAAGTGGTCTTAAAACTCAGCAGGAACTGTAGGGTACAAGATGTTATGGAGGGTGCTGACTGTGATCCTGGGACAGGAATTAAGTAACAGAGAAACCCCAAGGGTGAGGGAAACAGCTCAGAAAACTATTACAGAATGCTCAGTCCAGGGCCCCTAGAAACATCCCAAGAGTCCGTAACCCACCTGGGCACTAGAGTTTGGGAACACCTGCCATTCTATTTATAACACGATCTACTCGTTTTTGGGCATACATTTTAAGTGAGTTTTAAAAAGAGATGGCCATCGGTGGTATATATTCTCAAAGCAGGAATAGCCAATGATGTTGTCTTCACAGACTGCATGAGTGTGTTTTCAAACTCCTGGGTTAGTCCTTGGGTTTGTAGTCCTTCCCCTCAATTGTTAGATGATAGTCCAGTGTTTTCTGGAACTTTTTATTGCAGAGAAGCTAGAAGTCAATCTGATTTTTGTTTCTTTCTAAGTATTTTTTTCCCCTCAGATCTTTGAAGGGTTTTAACTCTTCTGGTATTTTAATAAATATTTTGCCAGGATATATCCATGTCAGGATCTCTTTTCATAGAATATGATTTTTCCAAAGGTCAAGAAAAATGTTTTCTATTCCTTTTTTCATTACTTTGTTATTTTTGTTCTGTTCTATTCTGAAAAAATCAATTATCTTTATATTGGAGTTTTAAAATTGGTTTTAACATATCTGTCATTCTCATTACTTTAATTTCTTTATCCTCTTCCTCTACATTCTTGGAGAACTTCTCAAGTGTATTCTTAACATTACTGATTTGATATTGTGCAGAATTCATCTTGCGTCACTATCTAATGCACTTTGATTTCTTTCTATTCTTGTGTCACTCATAACCTTTTCCATCTCCTCCTCTTTCCTCTTCTCTCAGGCTCTTCTCTCTAGATTTGTGCTCCTGTTGCATGATATTCATGTGTTCTTGAATTCTTTGGAGGCATGTTCTTCCCCTGGGACTTTAGGGTGTGATTCTGAAATACTTTTACCTGCCTCCCTGTCAATTTTTACTCTTTATTTCAAAGCAAGGCCTGGTCAGATGTAGTCCTGGCCAACAGACAGGGCATGTGGACTGTTATGGGCTATACCTGCTGTCTACCTGTTTGATGGGCAGTCAGCTCTCCTTCTAAAGCTACAGTTAAGTGTGATGTACATGCTCCAAATTTAGGTCTCATGTTCTAGTCATCTTTCACCTAATACAGCAACTATTTTGACATGTGACATCTTGTCATTTCCCTGGTTCTCTCCTATTTTAAACTAATGAAGCACTTGAAAAACAACCATCATCACCATATACTGTGACCGGGTTGGCGTTTGCTCTGTCCCGGTGTGTCATCCTTTTATCCACAGTGGCAGCACTTTCAAGGAGGTAGCATGTGGGTTGATAAAACCCCCTTTTCAATGTCAGATCTCAATTCAAGTCCCAGCTCCACCCCTTTTAGCTCTTACCTTGGTGCAGTTTTAGGTTCTCTGAGCCTCAGTTTGTTCGTTCATACAATGGGGTTCAAAACATTTTTGTGGTAATTAAATAAGATAATATGAGATACTTCTTGTAAAGTGCTTGGAACCTGAGTGCTTATTATGGCCACACACTGTTCTGAGTACTGTATATATTTTAAAATATGAGGTAGACATTATTCATACATCCAGTTCACAGATAGGAATGAGGTCCTGAGAGGTTCAGGTGTGTGCCATGGTTGCACAGCTGGTAGGCAGTGAGGCCAGGATTCGCCCCAGGCAGCCCAGCTCCAGAACCTGTACTTTTCACTGTTGTGTCCCTAAAAATACTGCCCTGCAAATGTATCACTGACACTCTTTCACAATCCCCACGTTTCACATTCATTTTGTTTTGAATTGATTTCTATGAACATTAGAATGTGTGAAGAAAGACAATGAGATATAGAGGCAGTGGGGACAAGAGGGAATTTGGGGGTGCAGAGTGTCCTGTATGCCTCAACCTTAATTTCTTGGCAGCCCAGTGTTCTCTCATGTGAAGACAGAGGGAGGTAGTAAGTAGAGGTTCCCTGCAGCCTCCTGCTGACTTTCCCAGCTGGCTTTGCTTCATGAGTAGAGTCAGACCTGGGCAGTTTTTGTCAAACCAGTCTTATAATTGGGGATGGGGTGGGGAGATTGCACCTAGACTTGGGCTGTAATTTGACCATTGACTTAGTTTTTGAGGGTGAGCTGAATTCCTTTCTTTTGGGGTTTTGGCTTTTCATAGGAAGCTGGGAGAATGGCCATTAGATGCTACCAGTTAAGCCTCTGCTCCTTATTCTTCAGATGTTTCTGGAAAGAGCCTTCCATGAGGTGCCTTTGAGAGTACAGAGGTCATCAATTAAATTAGTGCGAGCTTGATGACCTGGACATCTGTCTCTGGTCACAGCACCTCTTAGACTACCCTAGCATTAAAAGTCTGCCCAGCTTGAATAAAAGCAAGCATGAGGTCATAGGATACCTATCTGCCTTTCACTACTGACTGTACAATGCGTGGACTGATGAATTTGGTGCCTAAGGACCCTCCTGCTTTTCTCTGACAAAATTTTGATGAATTTTTTGTGCTTCCCTGTTCTTTTTTTAGGTTGGTGCCATGCTATAAATGTAGCTGTTGGTGGAAGGCAGAATTGGTGGGAGTGGGTTATTTTAAGGGGAGGGGTGTGTAGCAGGCAGGGAACAGGGAAGAGGGAAGGAAGGGTGGGAGGAGAATGGTTTCTATGCATAATATACACAGAAATCCTGTTCTGTAGACTTTCATGTCAGGACAAAGTGATCCTTGTCCAAAATATTGCGCGTCATCTTAGGAAAAAGCTTGGTGTGGTTTGATAACAGTGATGTTTTTACCTAACTCAGGTAATAAATAAAGCAAGATACCTGCAATCCTTTGCCAAAATTCAAATGTCAAATTGACTATGTAAAAAGCAGAGGAAGCCAAGTCTTTAACAAGAAGGTTTATTTATATCTTTTTATGGCCATTCATTGTGCTAAACTAAAAAGCCTTCCAAGTATTGAAATATTCGATTACAAATGGCTGGGTTCTTCTTGGCTTTTTGAATTACTGAGACATATTCTTCTTTTAACTTCTAAGTGTGTTGCTTGCATTAAGAATTCATTATTGAGAAGGCCATTGCTATTTTTAAAGTAATTTAAGAAGAGATTGGAATTTTCTTTTTTTGAAAGTCATTAAACAGTAAAATGTATTTACTATATCAGGCGAGCATTAAGCACCTCCTCTGTAAGGATGGAATGAGCTTTCTTTTCTAGAGTCTCTGGGTTTTTGACAAAACTTGATAATATAGTAGAGCACAAAGAAAATATATGAAATCCCAATCCCTCAGTGCAGAAACTGTGCAGACACACAGTCTGGACATCATGTAGTGCAAGGCTGAAGAGACAAAACTACCACTTAAGAATGAAAAACCAACATAAGGAAATCAAATATAGAAAAGCAAATTATTTAGACAAAAAGTTATGTCAGTCAAAATGGCTTATGGCCAAAGTTCACTTAAAAATTACACAGAAGTAATTTCATAGATTTAAGTACTTTCATTATTGAAGAAAGTAATATATTCAATTAAAGAATTCTAAAAGACTATTATTTCTTGCAGAAAACCAAAAGGAAAAACTCCAAAGTGCCACTAAGTCTATAAACAAAGCCAAGTGGTACACACTGTGGATTTTGGAGCTATTCTGCTTGGGTTCATACTCTGGTTTTCACCCCCTACTAACTGCATGCCATTAGGCAAATATCTGGAACTCTCTGAACCCCAGTTTTTCATCTGTAAATAGGAATAAAAGTATCTAACTCATGGGAACTAAAGGAGAACATGCAGGTGGCGTGCCTGGCATAGTGAACAATAAATAGGTAGTAAGTAAGAGTGGAGTAAGAGTTAAGTCTTAGTCACTTCCCTATTTCTCGCCGCTTGCCTGGATGGAAAGCCACCACTACTAGTTGGGTCTATCTCCCACTGTTTCTCTGATCCTTTCCTTTTTATCATTAGTGAATCATATTTGGTTCTAAATATGACATATTTTTGGTAACAGATTTATTGAGATATAATTCACGTACCATACAACTTACCCATTTAAAGTGTACAATTCAGTGGCTTCTAGTACATTTGTATAGTGTACATTCTTCAGCATGAACAGTTTTAGAACATTCATATTAACTCATAAAGAAACCCTGTACCCCTTATCCTTTACCCCTGCATCCCCCTTCTTATGGCCACTGCCCCAGCCCAAAGCAACTAATCTACTTTCTGTCTCTATGAATTTGCCTTTTATGTACATTTTATAAGAATGGAAGCATGTTACTTGTGGTCCTTTGTGACTGGCATCTTCCACGTAGTCTACTGTTTTTGAGATTCATTCATA
This sequence comes from Tonatia bakeri, assembly GCA_004024845.1. Taxonomy (NCBI): domain Eukaryota; kingdom Metazoa; phylum Chordata; class Mammalia; order Chiroptera; family Phyllostomidae; genus Tonatia; species Tonatia bakeri. Next base: position 287,340 of record PVIA01001229.1, read on the forward strand.
TTGTAGCATGTATTGGTACTTTATTCCTATTTATAGTTGAATAATATTCCATTTAATGAATATACCATATATGATGGACAAAATAAATCTTATGACTTATAATGACTTTATTTTATTGTTCCTGTTTCTTCACCGATGGACATAGTCATTCACCAAACATTTATTTAGAGTCTATAAAATATTAGGCACTATGTTAGCCACCAGGAATGGGGTTATGAATAAGGTACTTTTCTTGATTTCAGAATATTTATCTTCCAACAGCAGGAGAAGTATGGATCTAAGCCTGTTCCCATGTTTAAGTAGTGGGAGCCCATCCTTAGTTCATGATATGGAGAGGGCAGTGGTCATGTCCCCTGGGAACCCCATGAAGGAAGACACAGAGGAGCAAAGACTCCAAAGGTGAGAATGTGTGCACAGTGACACTTGGGACAGATAGTCCAGGCAGGGGTGGCAGTATGAGCTGATACAATGAAGGTACCTAACAATGTGCCATATTGGATAACAGAAACTATAAAGTGATTTGACTTGGCTAACGTTGTGAGTGGAATGGGGTGAGTGGCAAGAAAGATAGCTGAGAGCATGGATAGGGGCCAGATCATGAAGTACCTTGATGTTGGACTGCAGACAGAGTTGATTTTAACCTAAACCATGTGAGACCACAGAAGAGTGAGTGAGAATAGTGGGAGATGGAATAGGGGGTAGGAAGAGAAAGTATGAGACCAGTAAGGAGAATCCCTTTTTGCCCAAACCCGTTCTACTTGGGAGAGTTTTGATCTTGGTTAATGGCTTTGTCTTCTTCATCTGATCAGTTATCAAGCCCTGTCAGTTCTACTTGTTTCAGTAATTCGATCCTGCTTACAATCCTCACTATTACTGCTTTGCCTTTATTATATCATCATGCCTTAGTAGGTCTGCCCCTGCTCTAGGCTGTCTTCCATATTTCTGGCAGAGTTCTTCCGTATGATCTAATCATGTCACTTTCCTGCTTAAAAATCTCCCATGGCCCCTGATTGCCTGCAGTATAAAACCCAGACTCTAGGCAGGGTGTACGAAGGCCTTGTGGTTGAGAGAATAATGCCCTTCTCCCCCAATGATTTCCACATCTGAATCCCTGGGACCTGTGAGTATGTTACATTACAATGCAATCACAAGCCACTTTATAAGAGGGAGGTGGGAGGGTTAGAGTGAGAGAAGATGTGATGACTGGTCAGAGGTCAGAGGGGGAAGAAGATGCTATACCACTGGTTTTAAAGGTGGAGGAAGGGGCCACAAGCCAAGGGAAGAAGGGGTCTGCAAGCTGCAACAGCCAGGGAGACATTCACCCCTAGAACCTCTGGGGGGCGTGCAGCCCTGTCAATACCTTGGCGTGTCAGCCCACGGAAAACTGTTTCAGACTTCTGACTGTCTGAACTGGAAGATGATAAATTTGTGTTGTCCTAACCCACTGAGTTCATGTTAATTTGTTATAGCAGCAACAGAAAATGAATTCAAGCTGCAACACACTTTACCAGCCTTATCTGCCATCCTCGGCTGTGTTCTCCAGACTCCACCCTTCCTTTCTCCCCATGCCATTCTTGCCTTCTCTTGCTGATCTGTAGCCTCTTCCCAAATTGCTGTGTGGTTCTCTGTCAAATTTTTAGGACCTGAAGTCTTTGAAGACAGCACCAGTTTCTCCAGGTTGTTAGTCCTGTTATGATTGTCTTCACAGCCTGTTTGCATGCCTTTATTACATCCCTTGTTATGGGGAATTGAAATTATTTTTTATGTGTCTGTCTCTCATACTAGACCATGAGTTTCTCAAAAGCAGTGACTTAGCCATTTTTCATGCCTGGTTCCTGCTCTACAGTAGTCACTTCAAATTCTTTGTTCAGTGAATGAATGTGAAAGATAGAACAAAATGAGAAATGAGAATGTGTATATGACAATAGCGATGAAGCATATTTAAACAGGAGAACATGTACTTGAATATGAATCAGGTTTTAATCTTTAAATAAAGGAACACTTTTTTTTACTGAGAAAATTACATTTTTAAAAGTAGGATATTTGACTAGGGCAGGGTAAATAAGGGCTGAGTAAGAGTTTATACAATTTATCAAAATGCTACCCTTTCCCATGAGACATATTATGGAATCATTGTGAATTCTTTCAGATTTTCAGGGTATAAATGGCTCCTATTTTAAAAAAGCCCTTGGAAACATGGACAAGTTTAATCAATTTATTCTGTTAGGCAAACATGATCCTGAATCCAACCCTCAATAAAAGGATTTCAGAAACAAACAAACTAAACAAGTCTTGCTTTTTAATTAACCAGCATTTTGCAAACTGGTATTCTGCAGAACATCATTCTAGGAAGTGGAAATAGATATGGTGGAAAAAAGTTCCATAGTCAAATAAGTTTGGGAACTGTAGCTCCCCCTCTGTCTGCCTTTGAGGTTCACAGTGCGAGGCAGCCTCTTAAAGCTTCCACGTGTTCCTGCAGTAGAGACCTGTCAATGTTGTTTTAACACACCATTTCTCAAGCTGGAGAATAAACCCTTTTAAAAAACCATTGCATATTTAATAACATCTTGCTGAACGGTTTAGAAAATGCTGATATAGGCATAAAAGTGCAAAAGAATTTACTAGTGGACAGAATTTGGCTATATACATTCAGAGTATTGCATCTCAAGATGGAGAGGTTTGTTGTGGGGATGCAAGAATAGTTTAGTATGAAGTAACTCACTAACATAGTACATCTTATTATGAGGTTAAGAAAGAATAAAAATAATCTCAGTACATATTGAAATGATTTAATAAAGTCCAATACTTATTCCCAAATAAAAGTTTTTAATTCTAATATAACAAAATCTTATTTGAAAACAGGAACCAAATGTTTAGCTAGTAGGGAAACAAAATCATTTTTCATAAAGCTAGGAATAAAGCAAAAATGTCCTGTTTCTTCATAATGTCATGAATATTGTGTGGAATCAGACACACATAGAAATAATATAGTACTTGAGACATCAACTCTGAGGTAGGGACACTAATAAACATGCTAATTTCCTAGGACAATAATTCACGATGATTCTTACCCATGACTATGTCCGTAACATTTCTGAAGCTAATTTACGTGTTTAACCAGAACATTTTTGGAGGTTAAAAATTTCTTACTTTTAGTCGTGATGCTATATAACATTATCTTAGGTCCACTCATTTCTTCTTCCTGATTTCTTTTTTAGTCTCTGTTTTAATTTTTCTCTCATGGCAGGACCCACAGTCCTGAAGACAGAGAGAGTCTTGGTGGAGAGAATGCTTAGTTGTCCCTTTAAACCAGCATGGAGGAACGTAGTCTGGGTGTGGCTGGGGAAGATGGCCCTCACCGCTACCCACCCAACTCCTATATCAAGCCTTTAGTCGGTTATAGTTTGGAAAGGAGAGTGATCATGCTGTATAGAGTCCCCTTCCTGGGACAGCCCACTGTCAACCTCATCCTTTGGCAGGTGCCAAGAGTTTGATCCTTGTGGTGCCTGGTGCTGAGGCACTGTTTGGTGTCCCTCACTAAGGCAGCTCCTGGGAAAGTGGAATGGAGACAGACATATGTGCCTTTGGACTTTCTTAGCCATGTTATAGTTCTGCCCTAATAATATATTACAGGATGAATTTTTGGAAATGTGTAATTATTACTCTCATACAGATATAAAATGAACATGTGTCAAAGATTGTATTTAAGTCATCAATCGAGGGAGCCAGTGAGATGATACAACTTGTTCCAAAGGAAAAATCCAAGAACCATACTTACATAGGTAAAAAAGGAATGCTGAAGTGAATCCACAAATAGATGCAAAATGGATCCATCCATTGGCTCATAGTTGCATTCCACCAGGTGCTACGAATCTGTGTCTCTGTGGACAAGAGTCACTTGCATTATTGTTAGTTTTCTATAGTTTACAGATTGTATGATAGCTCGAAGTGGGTGAAAGGCTGAGAGAACCCGCAGAACTGTGTTAGACAAGACACCTGGGAATCCTTCCCATCCATTTCAAAGGGTCACAATTTCCCCCACAAAAGCATGATAATAACCGCAGTAGCAATAATAACCTCTTTGCTATTCCCGATTGGCTGAAGCACGCACATTCTTTTACCAAATTTCATCAGGCTCAAATTGCTTCCACTTTCATTTCTTCTGAACACCCCCACCTGCCTGTGTCACTTTTAGCCTCTGGTTTGCTAATTCGTGTGCTTCCAACTTCTGCTCTTACTGTATTCTTGCAGATTTTGGATTTATGTGACTTTGCTTGTGGTCCCTCCTGTTTTTTCACCTTGTATCTTTGTTTCCTATTGCTGCTGTAACTATTATCCCAATTTTGGTGATTTAAAACAGCACCAATTTGTTACCTTCTAGTTTTGAAAGTCAGAAGTCTATGGTAGGCCAGCAGTCTGGGTTCCTTCTGCAAGTTTCAGCAGAGAAGCCATCTCCTTGACTTTTTCAGCTTCCCATTCGCACATCTCTGCTGCCCATCATCACAGCCCCTTCTCCAATGCTCCTGCCTTCCTCTTGGTGAGGATTTGCAATTACATTAGACCCACGCAGATAATCCAGGAGGACTTCCCTGTCTCTAGATCCTTAATCTTACCTACAAAGTCTGTTTTGCTCCATAAGGTGACATATTCATAAGGTGTGGACATCTTTGGAGGGACACTTCTCTGCCTAACACAACCTGATTTTCTGTGCCCACCTCTGCTCATTTCAGGGCCTTTCCTGGGCGGCTTCCTGAGCAATCCTGCTAAATCTCTGGCTTTTCTCCACCTACACCTTTGTCATAGACCCATCCCTCTTTTTTTGTTTTCCTTTTTTCTTAAGGCAGCCTTTAGCATTTCCAGCAAATGTTCTTTCTTTTTATGGGTCAGTGTACATTTTACCAAAGAGAGATTTCTATGCTGGGGCTCTGGGTGAGCTGGCTGACCCAGAGAAATGGTGTTTAGGCTTTTTGTCCATAGGTTACAAATTCCTCACACGCATTAAGAGTTGCCTTGGGTGGTTCTTCCTGACTGCTCTGTCCCTCTGCAGAATTCTTGGGCGTTCCTGAGGTTCCTCTGGGGAGCATTGATGTACATTGGGATATTTTACTACAAAATGGAACAGAGGGATAGGAAGCAGTGGGGTAAGAATGAGAAAATCATCCATTTTTTGTATAACAAATACTATGTGTCTATCTCTTCTGAATTGCCAGAGGACACACGTTATAAACAATACTAATCATAGCCAAGGGTTATTGAGTGCTTATTATGTGCCAGACCTGTGTCAGGCCCTTTAAATATATTAATGTCTGATACTCATAATGCTATGAGGGAGAGTGCTGTCACTATCTCCATTTTAAGATGAGGAAACAGGTACAGAGACGTTAAAGAATTGCTCAAGGCCACATTGATAGTAAGGACCAGTGCCAGGATTTAAGGTCAGAGACAGAGTGATGTGTAAAATTATGGCCCCAGATATGTCCGTCTGTTTGGGGAAGATGACTGGAGAGTTAACTGCTCTGTGAGGCTGTGCCTCCAGGGTTAACCCAATGAGGAGGGATGACCTGTGCTGGAATACAGAATATTGAGGATTTTAGATTCTTCAGAAGGTGGGGTGCCCCCTGCTGGTTGAGCAAATTCAGTTTTCTTTCAGTGAACCCAAATCATGAAGTCATTTTTTTAAAAATATATAATCTTTATTATATTTTTCCATTACTATTTAGTCCCCTTATACTCCCTCCCCCCAGCAGTCACTACCCTGTTGTCCATGTCCATGAGCCCTTTTTCATTTTTGCTCAATCCCTCCATCCCAACACATGCCCACCCACCCCCCTCCCCTGCCCAGTTTTTAATGATCATTTCCCCTGCTCCTGTTGTAGATTTGTGAAAGATGTTACTGGAAAAAAAGAATTTTCATTGTTTCTCTGCTCAAGGGGATTCCGGTTGCTAGGCAACCTGTACCTTAAATTTGGGAATTCTCTTTAACTCTAGGGATGGCATACTGGACATTCACCATTTACTATGAATGGAACATTAAAATTTAAAAATGGAGAAAGTGTATATGTTAGTTGCCATGCATGTATTGTCAAAATGGTAGTCCTGACAAGTTTATTTCTCTGAGATGTTTTTTGTGACTTGCCTATTTACAAATATACTCAATATTAATTCATAATCAATTTGCACTCTGATTTGGCTAGTTAGTAAATAGAATTGCATTTCGACTACTTCCTGTTTATGCTCAGAGACCTCAGAGTCATTCTCTATTCTCACATTTCCTTGGTCACCAAGTCATGTACGTTTCATCCCTGAAAAGCTTCTTGATTCAATCTCTGCCTCCTTTTCTCTACCTGCAAATTCAGGGATGTCTCTAGGCCTCATAATTTTTCATTTGGACTATGATAGGCTTCTAATTCACCTTTTTTCTTTACTTTCTGTCCATTTTTATTCATCTTCCTACTTCCCCTTCCTGCTTCTCCGGAGTTGTCCTTTTAGAACAGATCTGACTGTATTACTCTTGCTTGACCAACCCCTGCAGCCCGATGCTCCAGCCCAGACTCCTGGCTGTGGCATTCAGCGCCTCCCCACAGAGCCCCCCGACATTCTCTGCAAAGGGCAAACACATTCCATCTCCAGGCCACGTAAAACCCAGAGCTGCTGTCCATGATTGTCGCATCTCAACGCCTTTGCAGAAGCTGATCTCCCTGCCTGGAATACCTTTTCTGCCTTTTCTTTCTTTTCATCAACATGGGTTTGCAGTTGTTGTTCAAAGCCCAACTCATATTTACCTCCTTACAGAGATTTCTTAATCAGATGCTCATTGATATTTTTATAGCATTGTGAGAATATGTCACATTGTATTATATTTATCTGATGACACATTTCTCTTTCTAGACCAGCATTTTTTTTAGACTGTGACACAGTTCATCAGTGATGTATATAGGGACACACTGCCATCTACCCCCTGGTCCTCTGCATAGTCTGATGGGCAGCGTTATAGGGAGAAGATTGAACCTGTTCTCGTTTCTGTTTTTTATAAGCAAGTCACTTGTAAGCATCCTTACTGTTATGTATGGCAAGTGATAAATGATTTACTGCAAACTTCCCACTTGATCCTGAAGTGTGAGGTGCTGCGACACTGGACTGACAGTAGCTCCAGTCCATCAGGCTCTTAGGAACAGGGAGTGTGCTGTGCTTTATCCGTCTGCACAATCCAGCCACCTTACATGGTGCCTGCCACAGAGAGGGATCTGATACACTCTCATGATATTGATATATTGAGTAGGATGAATATGTGTGTTCTTACTGATTATTGTGATATGGGAATGAGTTTAGCTTTTATGTAATCATAAGTCATAGAACTGACTATGAGCTAGATGGTATGCTAAGTCCAAAGAGTAATAGGTCATTCTAAGGACTAGGAACCACAAAAAGGGGCTCTGCTGCCCAAAATGGGGTAATATAAGTATCAGAAGGAATAATATATGCAACTGGAAGAAACCCATTGGAAAAAATATATAAGGACTCCTGGAGAACATTATGCTAAGTGAAATAAGCCTGCCAGAGAAAGACAAATACCACATGATTTCACTCATGTGTGGAATTTAATGAACAAACTGAACTAACAAGCAAAATACAGACAGACTCATAGATGGAGAGCAGGCTGACAGCTCTGTGGGGGGGGGGGAGTTTGGAGGTGGAGGAATTGAGCGAAAAAGAAAAAGGACTCATGGACACAGAAAACAGTGTGGTGACTGTGGTGGGGAGGGAGGCCAGTAGAGGGGGAAGAGAGTATAAGGGGGTAAATGGTAATGAAAAAAATACTGTAAAAAAGTTGTGCCTCAAAAACATACGCATATATAAGTACTTATATTTATACATATATATTTTTCAATGTTTCTACCTAAATATTTATGTATAGAAATACATAAATGTGTATTTTTATATATCTACATACATACGAATCTACACTTGCATCAAGCAAAGGTTATCCATAGAAGAAACTATTAGAGCACAGGTGGCAAACACGAGGCCTGCGGGCCGAATCTGGCCCTCTGCCTTGTTTTACCCAGCTCAGCACCTTGTTTCCTCCAGGCAGCAGTGCCAAGCTCCTTGCCTCTAGTTAAGGAGTGGTTTCATTTATACAGTCCTAAAAATTACATTTGGCCCTTTGAAGGCAACCTTGAAGCTGATGTGTCCCCTGGTAAAAATGAGTTCGACACTTCTGTATTAGAGGAAAGGTAATGGGGAAGTTTACATTGGAAATTTCGGGCCTTCACCACTCAAACCTGTTGACCTTGTCTATAATTGGGAGATCCAGATATTGTGGCATCCTCATATGAAGCAGCATGAAACTTGCTGCACCAAATATCAAGTTATATTCCCTAAAAAACAGTATATGAAACTAATCAAGCCTCTAGAGCCAACTTCCATTTGTAGGAAATCTGAGGGATAGAGGAAAAAGCTAAATGATATCACCAAGGCTTCCAGAATGTGGGTATATAGAAAAAACTGTTTTCCTTTGCTCTCATACTGCTACCACACTCACAACACTTGGACAGTATGTGGAATTATTGATGGGTATTAGATAACTTTGAGGAATCATTGCTTATTTTGTTAGTGTGATAAAGTGTTGTGAATGTGTGGGTTTATTCTCATATCGACCAGTTCTCTGACACCACCTGGCTGTCCTACCATTCAGTTCATTTCTGATCCTATCTACCTGGACAGAGCACCAGATGCCACAGTTAAGTAAGGACTCAGTCCCACAAGACCGCCCCCAGTTCAGACACCAGTAGCAAGTCCCAGGTTGTCTCTGGTACTTCTGATTAACTGACTATAAATTAGGTCTCCCTCAGCCTGCTCCTTGGGTTCAATAATTTGCTAAAACAGCTCACAGACTCAGGGAAACACTTCACCAGGTTATTATACAGGGTGGGGAAAAAAGTAAGTTTACAGTTATTTATATGGAAAATAATATAACAATTAAATAATAATACAAGAATAAGCTGTGTTTCCCATACCCACAGCTGTAAACCTACTTTAAAAAAATTATCTATTTTTTTAGAGAGAGGGTAAGGGGGAGAAAAAGAGAGAAATATTGATATGCAAGAGAAATATCTATCAGTTGCCTCTTGCACTCCCCCAGTTAGGGACCTGAGCCACAACCCAGTTATGTTCTCTGACCAGAAATTGAACCAGTGACTGTTTGGTTTGAGAAAGGACCTTCCCCCACTGAACTATACCAGTAAGGGCTAAAAACCTACTTTTGCTCCATCTTGTATAATAAAGGATATGATAAAAATACAGGTCAATACTAGATGAAGAGCTACACAGAGTGAAGTCTGGAAAGGTCCTGAGGGAAGGAGCTCTGTCCTTTTAGAGTTGGGGTGTGCCACCTCCCGGCCTGTGAATATGTTCATCCATCCAGAAGCTTTTGAAACTTGTAGTTTTGGTATTTTTATAGAGGCTTAATCATGTAGGCATGATAAATTTCCAGTCCCAACCCCTCTCTGAAGAATGGGGTTGGGCTGAGAGTTCTAAACTTTTCATCATGGCTTGGTCTTTTCTGTGAACAGCCCTGGTCTAACAGAGTTGCTTTATTAGAACAAAAGATGTTCCTATCACCCAGGAAATTCCAAGAGATGTAGGAGCTTGGTGTCAGGAAAGGGAGGCAAAGACCAAATATTAGCAAACAACAACAAAAAAGAATATTTACATTCCTTTATTTTTGCAGTGGGACTTTCTACAGGACAAGTGACTTTGTTTGTGTAACAAGTTAGTGGCTTAGAAAGAGTGGAAGGCAAGGAGGAGGGTACCTGGTTCTAGATGAAGACAGGTCAAGTGTGAGCCTTTTTCTCTGTTTGTACCCTGATTCCATCATGTGAAATGACCTTAGGAGACAAGGAGATGTGATTCTTGATGGGTATTAGATAATTCTGAGGAATCATTGTTCATTGTGTTAGTGTGTTGGGGACCGCCCTGCCTGGTCTCAGGAATCTGTAACTGCCTATAACTATGTCTGAGTAAGAGGCCTCTGAACCAGGAAACACTAAAGAGACAAAACTTATTTCCTTGGCATGAACGCTGCCTGTTCTGTGCCGGCCTTCTGAGCTTGATCAGTTAGCCAATGACGGGTAAGATTTCCCATGGAGGGAATCACCTAAGACAGGCATGATCATGAGAAGGCCTCAGGAAGAGACTCACAAAGCTGTGGAAATGATGGGTGATCAACATCGACCCCTGCTCTCTCGGCTTTGCCAATGCCTGAGTCCTTGAGAAATCTAAGTCTCCCAGCTGCCTTTGTCTCCTCTGCCCAACTCAGGCCTGTGAAAGTAACAGGGGCGGTGCAGTCCAGACCAGAAATGGCAGACTCCCGGGGTAATCAGGCCTAAGACATAGAATATGAAAGACCCTGTGAGATCTGCTTGCTGGAGGATGCTATTTAATTAGAATATGAAGTCATGGGCAGGAAACAAAACTAAACTTTAAGTCCTGTAGTCTTTTTAAATGATAAAACCCCAAAATCTCTGGCTTAGGATCCCAGCAGGAAATCTGCCAGTGCCTTTCAAAAGCTAACTACTTGTAATTTGCAAACTGTATTGGTATTCAAGAATAAAACCCTGCTTGTGCAGGAGGACAGGGCGCTCTCTCCTAGGGTGCTCTCCCCTAGGGAGGGTGGCCTGGTGCTTTTCTACTTGGGAGAGTGGCCACTCTGTCCCCACTTCCCCACAGAAAATTGCCTGTCTCTGTGTATGTTCATTTCTCATGTTTCGATGAGCCATCCGCAGTGTTGCGTGATCACTGCAGGCCGGTGATCTCGCAAACATTAGTGTGATAACAGTATATTGTTATATAGGAAAAGTTTATTTATAGATATGTACTAAAGTATGTAGTAGTGAAATGACGTGGTGTCCAAGGTGTGCTTTATAATACTTCAGCAGTGAAGGAAGAAAAAGCACAGATAGTGCAAATATGGCAAAGCCTTGAAAATTATTGAATCCAAATTATAGTTATGTGGGATTAATTTTATTATCTCTGTAATGTTGATCATGTTTGAAAACTGCAATGAGACATTCCTTCACACCCATCAAGATGGCTGTCATAAACAAATCAACAAATAATAAGTGCTAGTGAGGTTGTGGAAAAAGGGAACCCAAGTACACAGTTGGTAGGAATGCAGGCTGGTGCAGCCACTATGGAAAACAGTATGGAATTTCCTCAGAAAACTAAAAATGGAACTGCATTTTGACCTGGAAATTCCACTGCTGGGATCATACCCTAAGAATTCTGGAACGCCAATTCAAAAGAATTCAAATTCACCCCAATGTTCATAGCAGCATGATTTCTAATAGCCAATTGTTGGAAGCAACCTAAGTGCCCATCAGTGAATGAGTGGATCAAAAAACTATGGTACATTTACATAATGGAATACTATGCAATGGAAAGAAAGAAGGAGCTCCTACTGGTACTTCACTACAGCGTGGAGGGATCTAGAGAGCATTATGCTAAGTGAAACAAGCCAGGTGGTGAAAGACAAATACCATATGATCTTACCTATAAGTGGAACCTAATCAACAAAACAACCAAGCAAGCAAAATATAATTAGAAACACTGAAATAAAAATGAAGCTGACAGTAACCAGAGGGAAGGAAGGGAGGGGGTTGGGGAGAGGAAAGAGGAAGGGTTGTCAAGGAACTTGTATAAAGGACACATGGACAAAGCCAAAGTGGGTAGGACTGAGGGTGGGGGGTGAGGATGTGTGGGGCCAGGGTGGGGAGTGGTGGGGGAAAAATGGAGACAACCATACTTAAACAAAAATAAAATGAAATAGAATAAATTTATTAAAAAACTATGTATAAATATACAACTATACATATATATGTACACATGCATATATGAATATGATATTTATTTTTTACTTTGGCTTTAATTTCCATGGTGATAAGTTTAACTTACTCACAAAGGTACAATGAGACAAGACACTCTCTCCATTAGAGAAAACCTGCCAGTTTGGGTTGATGAAGACTGGGGTCTGCATTAGAGTGTTAATAGTACTTGCCTTACCCTGCTTGGTTTTCGGGGACAGATGTGGTCAGCAGGGCTAGCCACTGGTCTTGAGTCAGGTATGGACATTCAAGAAAATTGTACGTATTTAAAAAGTGAACTTTTAATCTTAGGCATATTAGTCTTCATGCAAATGATTTTAATTACTCATGAAATGTGTTTAGTCTTCAGAGCTGTCCTGATTTGACATATATATAGAACATTTTTTTACTGCTACCCATTTTTATTGAATGCCCTTGCAAGTCATGAGGAATTTAATTTAAAGAATTTTTAATTAATATCAATGTTTTACCCTAGTAGTCCAATTAAGGTTTGAGTTCAACTAAGGACTTACTTGCATTTGTGAAAATGTACCAGTTTTACTCTTGTTAACTTTAGTTTTAAGAAATCACCAGTTTTCACTTAGCATTTCCTTTTTTTTTTTTGCAAGGGAAACTATGTGTTGTTTTGAAGTCAATCACAATGCCAAAAGATAAAAAAAAAGTAAAGTGTGGAAAGCTTGGACTTCAGATTTTATCAAATGTAAAAAATTTGGTATAAAATACAAGATAAAAACATTTTAGAGTTTACTGTTTATTTTTCAATGAACTCTGAATTTGTCAAAATGAATTTTGCAGTCCCTAATTGAAATAGACATGTATGATATGCTAAAAAATATGAACCTCAGGAAAAACAAAATGAGAATGTCAAAGAACCCATTTTTAAATTATTAATCACAGTGATTATGTGTTGGACATCACAGTGATTATGTGTTGGATAATCGATGTCTTACACAAAGATTAAGTATGGCCTTTTACAGTGGTCATACTTCCCATGGCCTTTACTTAGTCAGAATTTCTTTAATATAGAGCTGAACTAATTCTCACAGCAGACCAGGGCCTGACCTGGATTTGCTGGAAAGGGGTCTTTCCTTCTGTGCCTGGCCCCTAGCTGTGTTTCTTCAAGGGTTCACATTTCTTTGTCCAGTACATGTTGGACTTTATTCTCCCTTGGAATAGCTTATGGAATTTCCCACTTTACTTTCAGGTTGTTATTTGAAAAACCTAAATGCAAACAGTTCTCCCTATTCTCCTTTCAAGATGGGGCCAATGAGATCAGTGAAATTAAAAATCCTCAAATCAATCTATCGACCAAGTGACTTCCCTCTGTGATGAGGAGCAGTGGCTGCAAAACAGGTGGTTGGGTTGGAGTGAATTCCCTTTTTTGCTCCTTGTTTAGCACCTGGTGAAGGTGCTAATTAATGATTACTGACCTGCCCACAAAAGAGAGCACTAGAGCGGACAAGAAAGAGCCAAGAGCTTGGCAACCTTGGTGTCTGGAGTCCTGGGGAATGACACTTCTTCCTACAATAGAGTAAAATTTCTAAAAAATGTCCCATTTTAATATAAAGTTTGACTTAGAGGATATAAACTCTGAACCTCTCTAGCACAGTCAGAAATTAACAACAGAAACCCTGAGCTGTTTTTCAGTCTAACACAGAGGCTCTGTCTGGGCCTGCATGAAAGTCATGGGGCAGCCTGGGAGGTTTACTCATATATTTAATAGGTCTCTTCCTATGAGCCTCCTCCTCCCTAAGTTGGGTGAATCACTTGAAATACCAATGAGAAGAACCCACACAGTCAATGCAAGGAGAGTGTCCTGGTATAATACATCAGAGTGCTCCCATGTTCAATGAATGAATGACTGACTGAATTAATGAATGGAGTTCTTATAGTTTTACCATAATGCTTAAGTATTACACCCACACATGTCTCCAACACACCGTTTCAGCAAAAAGCAAAGTTATGAGTTAGTCATGACATGAGGATGACTTTGAGACTAAGCCGCCACAAATTATAATAGGTATTTCCATTCAGCCACCACTGTTTATGCTAACTTCAGAAAAATTATTCATGACAATATGAGCTTTTGGAAAAAAGCAAAAACAAAAATCATCTATCTTCAGTGAAAGTGTTCCTGGACCAAAAGAGAGAAATGGATCAGATGCCAAATAGAGAGGGAAGAATATTCCTCCTGAACTCCATCCTTTTAATTCTCTTTGGGGAAAATCATCTGGTAATGCAGATGATATAACTTTGGGCTTTTCTATGCCAACAACAAACAACAAGGAACTTCTAGTTCTGCAGAATTCTAGAACCTTCAGGTTGGAAGAGGCTCTCTGGGTCATCTCTACTTTTCCAACATTGTTTCTATAAAGTCCTAGTCTGCACCGCTGCTCCACAAATACCTACAGTACCTGAAAACTCCCTCTTTAGCATGGTAGTCTTTTTAATCATTGGATTATTTTTCTTGGCTAGGAAGTTGTTTTTTATTTGCAAATGAAGTTTGCTGTCTTCAGATTCTATCAGTTTATCCTGGTTCTTGCAGTGAGAGACTGTGCAGAACCAGACTCTTGCATTTGAAGGGCTCTCTAGGCATCTGGTGGCAGTTATTGTATTGCCCAAGAATTTTCACTTGTTTTTCAGATGAAATGCTATTTTGCTCTCTCACCCTTATTATTTCTTACTTTTAAAAAAAGTGCATCAAGCAAAATATAGTCAAAGTAATAGAGGACAGGCAGAAAGTGACCAGAGGAGAGAGAAGAGGGAGTTTCAGGGGAAAAGGGGAAGGGTTTACAGGAACAAAGTTAAAAGACACATGGATAAAAACTAGGGGGAGGGTGGTAATGGGAGGGAAGTTGGGAGGGAGGGGTGGGTGGGCTGGATTGGGAGTAAAGGGGAGAGAACTGTACTTGAACA